>JAJJWX010002223.1:1200000-1800000 GCA_023529315.1 Papaver bracteatum | reverse complement strand
TAGATTTTTACTAATTTTGCCAGTTTTTTTTTTTCCTAGAAACTCGGATTTCTTATAGGAGTTTCCTTGTTTGATAGAAAATTTCTAATGATTTTTCTTTTATCAACCCTAGGGTTGCTTCTACTACCAAATGAGTAATCTTTGTCTAACTATATATGGTAAGAAATGATAGAGTTTAAATTTTATAATTTACAGAGCATATTTTGCTGAATTGGATTGTGTCTGTGTGTATTTTAGGGTTGGGTTTATGTTTGTATGGCCTAATTTATTTATTTATTTTTTGCAGGAAATTGATCCTTTTTGGTAGGATTTAGAAAAATAATGAGGTATACAATTGATAATGCATGTATCTTTTGTAAAATAAAAAACATGCTTCTATTTTTCATTTTTTTATTTATTATGTTTCTCTATTGGTTTATGTTTTTCTGTTTAGGTCCTGGTTGTTCAATTCTTGAAAGCATTCTCTAACTGAAATGTGCTAATGAGAAATGAGTATGCATGGAACTAAGGTAATTAACTTCATTGTATTCTTTTTGTGTATACAAATTGAATTGTTTTTCATTTTTATGTTTAAAATTGAACCGTCTTGATTTCTGGATTGAAGAAATTATGAATCTTTTCCGTCTCAACTTCTATATCAAACATGTTTTGGCTCTAATTTATAATTTACTCTGTTTTTATTCTGTTTTGCATCAATGTTTTGGCTCTAATTTACTCTGTTTTTGAAGTTTCTAGTTACAGATACAATTGATGGACCTGACTCTGCGTCAAAATGTATTAGAGTGAGGCAACATTCAGGTGGAAGCAAGAATGAAAGGGGTTCTACGAAAAGGAAAGAAAGAGGGGGTAAGCCTTTTGATAGTAGACGTACTGATGATTGGCCGGAGACCTTGTGAAAGTTCCTTAGGTAAATGACAATGCTTTAATCTTTTAATTCCGTATTATTTTCTTTCTGGTTTATTTGAAGCTTAGCTAACACAGAGAAAATATGAGATTGAAATGATGTTATTTTTCTAAAGCATAGATGTGGTAATGATTATGTAACCACTCTTAAGGGGATATTACTGAGATTTGTGTCTTACTTTATTCCTTTAGGTATAATATTTTCAAGGAGAATAAGGACACACAAGAAGCATTTGGGGTGATATGAAATATGCTTGACATCCAGGTAACATCCTATGTTTGTTTGTTTGTTGGTGGGGTTTGTTGAAAATTAGATAGACAGAAAATTTTCTTAAAGTTTCTTCGCATATTAGTATATGATTTGTTGTTACTCATTTAAGTAATACTGTAATAGTCAAGGATGAGGACGATGGTCATATTTTTATATCCACGAGTATTTATATCGGTATGAAATGTTATGCTAACTCTTCACTTATATCAGTGACAGTAGTTGATTTTATTTTCGTTTTTATTCTTTTTTCCGGCAGCAATGGGAATTTGGGTTTGCAGGTACAAAGGATAAGCATGCTATAACAACTCCAAGGGTAATTTTTTTTTCTTCTCTGTGTTATTTGCGAACTCATATTTACAAGTTCTTGACCTGATGTTTGCGTCCAATATTCACAGAACCAAAATGGTATGATCTTTGATGACTTGGATCATTCACCTTGACATTAAGATATTTATTTCCCCTATGAAGGTAGTTGTTTTCAAGCATCCATTAAAAAAATTGGCAGGCCTGAGTGGTAGATTAATTGGTATCAAAATTGGAGACTTTTGGAAAGTTGAAGTAATAAACTTTCATTTTTTGCTTTTTATATTTAGTTCTGCAACTGTAGATTAATATACAATTCCAAAGTGCTCCGATGTGAAAAATGTATATATAATTTCTCCAGCTATATCAAGGAAGGACTTTCTCTTGGGAAGCTCCAAGGAAATCGATTTCCAATTAGGCAATTAATTTGAGGTAATGACTTCTCTCATCATGATTACTGATGGATCTTCCTTTGTCATTTGTTGGTGGAAATTATTATGTCATATAGTGTGTACATTGCCTCATGCTTATGATATTAACACGTTTCTGAAATTCAAAGAACCTTGCACGGTTGATTAAAAATGAACCCTTTAGTTGATATTCCGTACTAAATATCAACAGTACACACATTCTCCCATTAATTTAGCTTAACTGAATTCTTGTTAAACTTATCCCAATACAAAGAATTTAGAGATAACACGGTCCCAGGTACTTCACATATGGGTGCATGTAATGATTTCAATCAATTCCATGACAAAGTACAACATATGTGTTAGCATCAGGTTAATATAATTACTACTACTACAACCTAGGTACCACCACCACCAAATTTTATTAACACATCCATTGCCTATTAACAAGACTTTATTAAGCAAGTTCTCTGGCCTAGAGATGAGAGAGTTCTGTACTGTAAGGGGTTTATTTTCAGGGGTAGTCAGATAAAGGAATGTGGACAATTTTCCCTTATTCAAAACTTAATAATAGGCCTAAACTTTTCAATTTGTCTTTTTCCTAACTATTTGTTCTCATACGGTGAGAGCTTTCTTTTCATTGCTCATATTCTTGGTATAAAATTCAACCAAGTGTAGGACATGACTTGCTATAGTTTATATTTGTCATCAATTTATACATTGGCAGTCAGACTTACAATGAATCAGTTGTACTAGGCTAATTTATTTATTTTCAGATATATGCTCCTACTGTGCTGGTGAAGCGGAAGTTAATTGTGTGCGACAAAGTTCATATTGTTGACATTATTGCTCGAGGAAAGTGTCATGAAACCAATAGCAGTTAATTTTAACCTGTAAAAAAAGCTGGGTCAGCGGAAAGTAGAATTTGTCTCAAGATTAAAAAACACCAATAGCTCCATATTTTGTGGTCATTTTTAGAGACCAAAGAAATATATTGAGGCTGTCCATATTTTGACGCTTCTTAAAGAGACAATATTGAAGTACACAAGCTTAAAGTTAAAATCAACATACATTATTATTTCTTATGATCTTGGTTGTTTTAATCGGTTTTAGTCAAGATTTGGAACTAAGAAAGTTGAAGCGGGCATTGGTTTTCGAGTTTTGAGTCACGTTTTCGGTCGGCCGTCCCACCGTGGCAGCGGTCATCTAGTTGGTATCAAAATTGGAGACTTTTGGTAAGTTGAAGTAATAAACTTTCATTTTTTGCTTTTTATATTTAGTTCTGCAACTGTAGATTAATATACAATTCCGAAGTGCTCCGATATGAAAAATGCATATATAATTTCTCCAGATATGTCAAGGAAGGACTTTCTCTTGGGAAGCTCCAAGGAAATCGATTTCCAATTAGGCAATTACTTTGAGGTAATAACTTCTCTCATCATGATTACTGATGGATCTTCCTTTGTAAGCATGGATCTTCCTTTGTCAGCATGGATCTTCCTTTGTCAGCTATTGGTGGAAATTATTATGTCATATGGTGTGTACGTTGCCCCATGCTTACGATATTAGAAGGATGTGCTTGCTTTTAGTGGATGCACACATGGCCTGTCTTCAGATGAAGCCGATGAACTAACCTTGATCAGGTAAGATAACTAGAATCATATGTATACATTTTCAGATGAGAAACTAAATTTTGCACTTCATGTCCCTCTCCTATAGACGTTCAGTTTTGTTTCCCAAGTTGATTTCCCCCTGCCCTGCCAATTCACATATAGTTTATATGTTTTCATAAAGTTGTCTATCACTACATGAGAGAAGTAATTAGTTAGAGATGACCTTATTGATGTTTAAGTTTTCTCACTGTTTCTTTAGGATGTTCTTGGCCTTTTACTTAATGATTTCCTTTTGGGAACTGTTTATGCTTTGGATGACTTGACTGACGTCTTGCACATTCATGGAGTTGTTTGTAGCTCATCTATTTTCATAAAGTTGTCCATTCAGGAAGTGATTTCAGGGTTGTATTAGCTGCTATTTTATGGACTTTTGTGTTATTGTTTTTCATTAAAAATTTATACATTATATAAATACAGAAATGCTGATACACAATTACTTCCTTGGTTGCAGAATTTGTGTTCCTGCACACTATCCAATAACTAAAATTCTGGACGAGGAGGTTAGGTTCCTTTCCTTGCATATGCTTTCATTAGTTGTTGTCTTTTACATATTATTCTGTGAACCCTCAGTTTTAAATGTGCATATAATTGCAACATATCTCATCACGCAAATTGGTCTGCATAGGATTATGTCCATAGTGAATGCGTGTCATTTAATATTGCATTGAACACAAGTAAATTATGACAACTTTTATCGCTTAGTAATTATGGTTAAAACTTAGATGACATTATGAAATGTTGAGAAATATATAATTTTCTTCCAGTGAATTACTGTTAGGTTGTCGAACATGAAATTATGGAATGTTGATAATTATATACTTTTTTTCCAGTGACTTTCTGTTAGCTTATCGAACTGCTGACAGGAGAAGGCCGCAACATTAGCATCTCGAAAATCCCCTTCCATACTGAGTGTAGTTCCGAAGATTGGTCATAGTAAACATGGAAAAATGCTTATGAGCAGGTAACAGAGAAATTCATTGCTTTTGACCTGGAGTTATTTTTTTTAGTTTATATGCATTTTATACTTATGGTCTCAAATTTTGTTATTGCTAGCTAGGAGCGTGCAAGTGTATCAATAAAAACTTTTCAAACATGAATGGGATGCTACAGTGGAACAAATTTAACTGTAAAGGTGATGCAGTAGGACAAAGCCTCTTAGCTACACTACAGGAAGCGTACCAAGGGTTTCATTTGTTGATTTGGAGGTCTCTCATTGCCGTTGTTGACGAGGTGTCGAACTCGCAAAAATAATATTTCTCTACTTCTCTTTACACTAGCAAGTAGTATAATGTAAGCAGGATCATCCCAAGGGAGGTATGAAGCAAAAGTTATTATGCAAATACTCTTAGCAAAGATGATTATGTTGTAAAAATTCTGAAAATTGTAAATTGTATTCAAATATGAGATGTAATTGATTAAAGGTTCATTCTCGACCACGGAATACAAACCAAATTGATAGATAGCTACGTTCTTCAAATTATCTCGTTACTAACAACCCTATAATAATTAGTATGCTCAACTATTCCGTTATTATCTCCTAAGCTCACCGGATACGGAAGTTCTCCACTACCAGTTTCTACTTGCCAAGTTTCCTAGAGGTACGCTTACTAGGTATGACTTAAACAAGTGATCTAAGTTTTGTGAGATAAGGTTGCTCCTAGTGATGAACTCAAAAGCATGAATCACCTACTAGTGTCAATTTCTACATATAGGTACTTAACAAAGTCCCATCATCAGTACTCATATATTGCTACTTGTGTTTATATTTCTAGACAATTACGGGTTGAAGAAAATCTAAACTAGCAATAGAATTAAGAGATAACGATTCAATTTCGAACTTAAACCATTAACAAATAATCTATAAACAATATTATCATAGTAGAAATCAAACAATAACAGAAATAATTGCGATAAAACGAGTTATTGCATATCAATCATGAGTTCATATTTCGGGCTTTGAAATCACCCTTAATCAAAAAGAGTTTTAGTTACTCATAAGTATGGAGTTCATCATCAAATAATAATGGAAATAAAGTAAAGAAGATGAAAATATAAAACGAAAGCAAACCCTAGCTGCGGCTCTCTCCAAAAACTCCAAGAAGAATACGTGATAATAAAGTTGTAGAAATCCTCCTCTTTTATAGCTCCCCTTGTTCCAAAATTAGGTTTATTCTTCAAAGGTCCAATACGTTCACCAAGCCCAAGTGTATAAAGACCCATGTAGAAACTATGCATAAAAAGTTATCTCCGGAAGTCCATAAAAGTTGCCGGAACTTGGCAGGAAAAGTCACCGGTTTCCAGTCAGTCAACCAAATCAACTTAGTCAAAATACTGTAGCTGCCTGCATCTGCAGTTTCCATTTCTGTAAAATAAATTATATGTCTTCATTGCGACACAACCTACTGCAAGTCATTTGCAGCTGCAGTTTCAACACTAAAACATGTAATCACTCAGCTGCAATAAACATCACTGCTCTGATGTAGCTTCTCGAACTGCAATCCAACAACATTCATCTCCTGGCCATTGCATCACTGCTTCATGAAACTAGCACCACCAATTCCACCTGAGATGCAACATCAACACCTGACTCCATTACAACATCTACCAACCCAAGTCTTAAACTACCAGCTTCATACGAATTCAGTTCAATTCCCTATTCTTGCATACTCCTGCCCTTATCTTGAATTAGGATCACAGCTCCACAATCACCTTTGCTTAACTATTTTCAGGGTCCCAAGCTTTATCCAATGTTGAGACACGCCTCATACACAGCCATCGAACACAACTTAATCTCTCAACCAGCTCAATACTTGAGCCATTCTACACAAAATGTACTCCACCTGCTCAGTCACCAACAACAGCTAGAACCCCATTTCTATTTGTCAGTAACAGTTCAGATCATTATCCCATGTCACAACAACCAACTTCCCTATTAACCTTGTCCTACCATTCACAGTAAAGACTCACAGAAGTCCAGAGCAGACCTGGTTGCAAACAAGCCTCTCAGGCCTTTTACCGAACAATTATTGTGTGTAACTCACTAATAACAGAGAGACGGTCATTCCTAACTCCTCTTGTATCTCTTTCCCTGCAACATAATTATAAGCACAAACCCATTTATTCATTATTCGAAATTCCATCTCATACACGGCCAATGAGCCATACTTTCAATGTAAGAGAACTTTGTTTATTCCCTGTATTTCTGGTGAACAACACAGTGTAATCTGTACCATCCATGATGTTATCAGCTTCTAAAATGTGCTCTGACCGATCCCAAAACTCATCAGACTTCAATAGAGACCCATAAATTCAGTAATAATCATTCATGGAAGAAAATACTTCCTCCCTATCTTTCTGGTGAAACCTCTGTCCAAGTAACCTTACTAGTTCTTATTACAAGCTCTGTATACTTCCTTCTTACTGTTGTGAGAACATACCAGCAACAACATCATTTTTCAACCCTTGGTTCAGCTGGAAACATTTCTCCATTTCTTATATTAACTCAAAATTCAATCTAACTGCAACATTAATCACTACACCATTTTTCCCGAATAGAAACTAAAATTCGTAACGGCCCAGTAGCCGTTACAAAATTTCCAGTTACAAAAAGCCGTTACAACCTAGTTGTGGCAGGCTATGACCGTTACGAATTTTTTATTGTGATTCGTAACAGTTTCAACTGTTACGAATCGTAACAAGTTAACTTTTTATGCATGCTACTCACACGCTTGGTCACACTAGAGTCGGGTAACAACTTTATTAGCGCGTGTGCCATTCGGCCATGCGCCATTTTTTTCCACCCAACATGAATTACACTAGAGGATAATTTCACCCTTTAAGAAATGATTTTCTCCCCCTTCTCATCGAGTAAACCCCATTCTTCTTTTCCCTTTCTCTCTCTTTTTTTCTCCCCTTTCTCTTCGAGTAAACCCCATTTCTCTTTTCTTTCCCCTGAATATTCAGATTTGCAGATTAACCACATTTTATTTTAGTTCTTCTCAACTGAAGATTTCAGTTCTTCAATCATCTGTTAATCATCATCATCATCAGTTTAGGGTTTCGATTTCAGTTATTTCATCATTATCAGTGTCAGGGTGAAGAATTGATCTTCAATCATCTGTTACGCAAGTTTAGGTTTTTGATTTCACAAATCTCTGTAAGTATTTATCATATGTAGGATTTCAGTTTGTAAATTAGGTTTTAAGGTTTCAGTATTTCAATCGATTTTATGGTTTCTTGTTACTCGTTTGATTTGTTATTGAAATTCTTATGGTTGAGTTTGATTCTCTGCAGAAGAAGCCATATTTAATTAGGGTTTGATTTGAATCGTTGTAAACAGATTAGAAACCTTCAATTATGATGTACATAGTTAATATTCATGATTAGTCAATTTGAACTGATAGCATATTATATTTCTGATTCTGATTTACGATTTCAGTTGTGGTATGTATTGTTCATTGCATAAATAGGGCTTAGTGTTAAGTTTATGTCTCTTTAACATGACAGGTAATGTGAATATTACTCAGTTGGTTATACAATTCCAAGATAAGCTTGGTAATGTGGTTGATGGAAATATACAACTTGTTGTAGTTAGAAGAGAACTTCCCAAACAGGTGTGTGTTGGGGATCTTAATTGTTTCATAGATTAGGTAATTTGGCGTATTGTTGTTCTGAATTTTGGAACTGTGTTTGTTTGTTTTTGTAGCTTCGACAAGGTCATATGTTCCACATAGAAGTAGGAAAAGTAGCCTTGAGGAATATACACTCGCTTGCGTTGTTTTCTAATATCGAAGTGAATCCACGACCAGATGAGAAGAACGAATGGGGATTCATAGTTGAAATAAAGATTAATGAACTTGAGCAGTATAATGCAGAAGTGAGCACTGGCTGGAGTATCATACCAGAACATCAAGGTCGTCCCACTCTAGTAATTTATCTCTACAATCTCTAAAGACTTGTTTTATTCATGACTCAAAAGATGTGAATTTCGGCATTTAACATTGATTGAATACGAATGTTACATTTTTGAGAACCAGAATCTCCAAGGGCTGAACAGATCCTTACTTGTCTCAATTACCACCAGTAACTTCATTGATCCTCAAGTAATGTGCCCCGATTAACTTATAACTTTACATTCCATTTAAAGATTGTTATAGAGCATAAATGTATGTCTTCCATCTTCAGGATGATCTTGCTTTCAAGTTTGAGTACATACATCCATATCTTGATGGCGTAAAAGATCCTCGCAACAGGACCTTCCATTCAAGCTGTTTCAACAGTGGTAAACCGAGACTAGTCTTTACTGGAGGTCCATGGGAGGAGGAAGTTTCCACCTATATGGGTTGATTGAGCAGGTGTGAAACCCAACATAACAGAGGTGATGCATAAATCATAATACATTGTTATTTACCTTTTTAGAACTTCACTCGTCAAAGCGAAATTACTTATGGCCTGGTGTTGGAGAAAATCATTACACAGAATGAAAGTACCAATATATCTCAAAATGGTTAGCGACAGTTTCCTAACAGAGGAATCAGTACAGATGGACCTCCCATAACTCTTAGTGGCACCGGTATTGACGAATTGGGATTCTTCCAAGCAAACATTACGTGGGATAACACCAATCTTGTTAACGGTGGAATTGTTGGTAAGAGGAATGTCTTTCAGGTGATATTTATGCTAAATTAACTATTTTTGGATCTTCAAAAAACATGGTTTGATGTATCTTAGAACTTCGTCTGTTTGGATGACAAATACCAACATTTTAAAAAGCAATCCACTGAATCCTTTCTTACTTGTGTACTATAAAATTGCAGGTAGACTAAGGGCTCGTTGTTGGAAGAAAATTCACATTCTTTAACTGCCACCAGTTGACATACACAAAATTCCTCCAATTGAAGCCGGTTGAAGGTGTTGATAAACCACCGCCACCTATGCTAGTCCTCCATGGTCACTATGGTGGATGTATTGCAGACCTCCCAAGTTATGATGCCTTTACACTAGGTGGACCTTATTGTGTTAGGGGATACAACAAGGGCGAACTTGGATCTTGCAGGAACATTCTCGAAGTAAGTCTTACCGCAAAAACTAATATTTCTCATGGTCATTAATAGCTTGCTTCTCTTGGTTATGTTCTTTTCGACGGTATTTTGATTGCATCATTTATTAAAAGATAGTGGGTTGTTAACTATATCACCTAGTTGCTTTAATGCCGGATGAGTTTTTTGGAGTTAGGGATCTCTTAGAAAGTTTATTGAACTTTGTTTGAGTTTGAAATCTTTGTAGATGCAAAGCGTCTAATTGGAAGGAGGCTAAGTGACCCAACAGTCCAGGGTGATATTAAGCACTGGACCTTCAAGGTTATTGCTGGTGTTACTGACAAACCCATGATTGAAGTCTCATACAAGGGTGAGGACAATCAATTTGATGCTGAAGAAATCTCATCCATGGTCTTGATTAAGATGCGTGAAATTTCCGAGGCATGCCTTAGTTTTACAGTCAATAACACCATTGTTACCGTACTCACCTACTTCAAAGAGTCACAACGTCAAGCTACAAAGGATGTTGGGGTCATTGCTGGTCTTAGTGTTATGCGTATCATCAATGAGCCTACAGAATATCCATAAAAACTTGATGATGAAGGTGAGCAATAATAGTACTACTTGGTGTCCAAATAATTTCATCTTGTTTGTTTTTTATCCGACCATAAATGCCTCAGGTGATATTAAGAAAATGTTAAAGGAACTTGGAACCTCAGAAGGGAAGGGAAACTGCATTGCCAAGAGGAGATGGAAGCAAAGCACATAATGAAAGAGGTGCATTTCTTGCTGATATTGTATTGGCAAGGTCTCGCATCAAAGACAAAGAGGGTTCTAAATTAAGCACTAATGGAGATGGCACACCAGCTTACAGTATTGTTGATGCTGCATCTGCTTCTGTTCACGGAAGAAGTGCTGCAGAAGTCAGATCTACATCAGATGATATGCCTAATTTTCTTCTTTAACATCTCTATTAAAACGTTATTAACAGTGTTTTGTGTCTGCAGGGGAAGTATCGTGTAGCTGCTTCTTTATTGGAAGAGAGATCATGTAAGAGCAATGGCTATTGGATTGAAGATGCATAGTTGCTTTCCAAAAAAAAAAAAAAAAAAAAAGATGCATAGCTGCTGTCGCTTTGGATTCCATCATCTTCGCCAGTTCCGCTTCTGATGCAACAGTCTGCGACATGAGAACGATATTATGTGAGTCATGTTTCTGTTTATTTAGCCAATGACATGGGAAAACTTAGAAATAAGTTGGGAACTTAGAAATAAGTTGAGAACTTAGAAAGTTTTTTAAGTTTCTATGAACTGAACTTTGGAACTTAGTAAATTTTTCTATGTATTCCCTCTGAATTTCATACTTGGCAAAAAAAAAATTGGTACTTATAAGAATTTGTGTTTTTTTATATGAATGTGTGGATATGAATAATTGGGGATGATCAGTAAAATGAAATGTATATGCAGGTTACGTGATATTCCGGTTTATTACCGGCCAGGGATGAGCTGCCGGTTAATATTGACCTGGTCAGAATTGGTCATAGTTGACTGATTTTGACCAGGTTAATGTTGACCGGCAGTAATTTTTTTCTGTTACAAAAAATGTTCGTAACGGCTTTAACATGTTACAACGTAATGTTACAAAATAAATTTGTAACGGCTCCGTCATGTTACGAGAGTGCCACGTAGTAACGTCCACTTGCCGTTACAAAAGTCGTTGCAAAATAAATTCGTAACGGCTAGTGGGTCGTTACAAAAAAATTATAGCACCGTGTTTTGTAACGGTTTGGAACCGTTACAACCCCGATTCGTAACGCTCAAAAACCGTTACGATACATGAAAAAATGGTGTAGTGTAACCTTCGTTTCCCTGTTGTCTTTGAATGGTTGTTGAACCCTGGCGATTACCCCTTTCTCGGAATCTCGAACTTCGATCTCCTTCACTGATGTTTGAAACTATCTCCAACAGCAACCAGATTCCATCTCTCCATTGTTTCTCTTGTTGCAAACTCCATCTAGCTTCTCTCCGACTTGCTCATTCGCTTGAAATCGCAACTGCAGCTCATTCCATAACCACACAACTGTAAATGTATTTCAGTACCACCATATGCAATGCCATTACCTACACATACACCTGCAACTGCAACACATACTCTTTCTGGAACCACCAATATCATTTCAGTCAACTCATGACAATCACCAGCATCAATCAATCATAGCAAACCCCATGCATAATTTCAATATCACTACCTATGTCCATCACAATGACCACCACCTACTATTGCTTACCAACACAAGTCTCAGTTGCAACTTGTTTCTAGCATCACCAGAACTCGTTTAATTGACAACTTCAGACCCATCTATCAGATTCACTTCCTTAAAACCCCAATTTCTGCTTCAAACCCTCAATTCGTCATCAACAGCTTCATCTATTTCTTGATTCAGTAAAACCCATTTATGATGTCTTCAATTTCTTCCTTGAAACACTAATTTCTCCATGTTCTTCTCTGATTTGTTGATTCGCTGCTTCAATTAACAGCCACAGAAACCCATCGTTAACAACAGATCTTCTCTTACTGGAAAAAACACCATAATCTCTTCGCAAACCCTAACATCTTAATTTCTTCTCATCTCAAAACCCCTTTGATTTCTCTGAGTTTCTTTGCACCAGAATCTATGCCGCCATCCCTCTTAATTTCAGGCAGTGTGAAAGAAATAAGAGTCAATGCTGAGAAAAATGATTTTTCTCTGAAGTTTAGGTCTTCTGTAGGAATTTAGGTTGGATTTAACCACCTCAGCTCTGAGAACCCCAGAGTATAGGCACCAAGAAATAAGATTCTAGCCACCAACAGTGACAATCCTTTATCCTCCACTTTTCTCCCAGCTATGCTTGCATATTGAAATGACGCTTTCTCCTTTCGTGCTCCAAATGGACGCTCTCTTTCAAGTTCTTCCGCCAACAACATCCACCACTTACTTCTCAGATTCACTTCTTCTCTTAAATGTCTTTTCATCACTAAAGATGTCATGCTTTTCAGACAGAAATTGCATCACTAAATCCGACATGCTTTTCAGATAGAGATGAAGAAATAAAAGCAAATAATGAGAAATAATTCCGCCTCAAACACCATTTGCATCTTTTTGCCTTTTAAGCGACGTTTCTTCTTCTTTTGTTCCAAATGACTCCAAAGTACCTATACACTCAAAAGCAAACATAAGATACGTATTTTACAAGAAAACTTAGCAAAAAAAGCATAAACCATAGATAAATATTAAGGTGTTTTAGACACCTATAAGTTGTTTCATGAGTTGGGGTAGGTTTAAATGCTTCTCTTCCTAGACCTTGCAGATCGTGGTCATACCAAGAGAACAAATGGATTGAATGGTGAGATCTTAGTAAGTACATGTACAAATCATCCCGACTCTCAGCTGCTACTAATTCCTCAATGATAACCTAGGTCCAGTGTGTCCTTGATGTCTTAGTATGTTAGTTTTTCTTTTTAATGCGACTCATGTGGGAAGACAAGTTTTGTGTTGTCTCATAGGTTAATCAGAAGAAGTGGATAGATTTTGTAGTTAATTGTTTTGGATGTTTTCAATATTAATAACATTTAATGTATAATTTTCAAAATAAAGTCCATATTGTGTTTTGTTTTTGCATTATAATATATTTTTTTAAATCGCTATAGCAGCTCAAATTTGTAGTTGGTTGAGGACCTTCGCCAAGTGAACGTCAACGACGGTCAACGTCGTACCTTAACCAGTCAACTATTCTGCTGTTAGAACCCTCTACCAACTAAGATTTAGTGGATCAAACTCTTGACCATCAAAACATTCGGTGATAAAATTGCTTGGCCAACGACATAAAACACCTGCTGTAGTTGCAGAATAATCTACAACTACACCCTCAATAGAATTAGTAAAAACTCAAGAAGTTCTTGATGGTGAATGATAATTTTCTTATTAATTCTCTTAGTTGATTACATAGAACTATCAAAATGGAACTAGAATAGTTACAACTTTTTCTATTCTCTTTCCTAAGATAATTTCTTACACTCATTAAAATAACCTCCCGAATTTTATATTTGAACTCCTATTTATAGTAAAACTTATGCAGTTGTATATGAATTGCGAAGTATCGCAATTCATCCTCGCAAAATTATTTCATCCTCGCAAAACTTCATATTTCTCCGCGCTACTTCTATCATCGTATCATTTTATAACTCTTTTCTCCTTTATTTATTACGATACTCGTGAACTATTATCTTGCGATATTCAATACCTACATCTTGCCTCTTCTCATGTCAATTCTACGAAGAATAAATGATCGTGAGAACATAACCGTTACTTAGTCTTTTAGAATTTGGACACGTCTTTTGTAACCGTCCTTTTCTAGTTATTCCCTTATATAACTCCTTTATATTCTCTTCCTTTTCTTCTTCTTACTTCTGCAATTTTATCTTCTGTTCATACTCTCCATTCTTTTTTTCTCTCGCAATTTTTTCTTCTATTATATCTTCATGAGTTCTCCAATGTAATTTCCTTCTATCTCCGCGCATTTCATTTGTTCTCCTCTTTAATTTCTGTATAATTTGTTATCTGATTTTGGTTTATTTCAAAAAATAACTCCTCGAGATGAAACCTCAACTAAAAAATTCAAGCCCTAATCCACGAACAAGAAAATCTGAGAATCAAAAGGTAGTTAAAATACTTTGCCTTCTTTCCCCGAACAATATATTGTTGCCTCAGTTTTTAATCTATATTTTGATTCGCAGGTTGGCGAAAAACCAAACCCTGGTAAGAGATCTCGAGTAACTAAACCCACACCATTAATTCCGATTAATGATTTCCTTCCTGAAGTTGATAAGGAATTTTCCTCTCCTCCTCGTGAAAATGCTTCTTCACACACTCCTGCCTCTACTCCATTACCTAACTTTCAATCTCCCATCAGTGTCAATTTATCAACACTTCTTCAAGATCAACCCTCGCAAAAATATTTCTTCAACTTCTTCTCTTGAAAAACAACCCTCGCAAAATATTTCTTCAACTTCTTCTCTTGAAAAACCTATCTTGTCCCCAAATCCTTTGAGTGCTATTTCTCCAAACAATTTGCAGCTTCCTCTTATTCCTTCAAATTCTTCTCCTCTTCCTCAAGAAATTCTAGATGGAATTTATTCAACTTTCCGAATGTTATCTGAGGTTTTGACCAATACTGCGAAGTCTACTAATGTTCGTTCGCAATATGAGTTTTGCGAAGTGCTAAATAATTTCGTCAATCCAGACATTTCTTCTTCACGTCAATCCTTGGAAAAAGAAATTGAATTGCTTCGCCAATCTTTGAAATCTTCTCAAGCAGAATGCGAGGATCTCCGTAAAGAAAATTATCATCTTCAAAATGATTCTCTCGACTGTGCGATTCTTCGCAAAAGAAATGATGAATTCAAAGGTATGATTACTATCTTCATATTTTCCCTTTTATTTACTTATATTCTTCATATGCTTGAAACATCCATTAAAACCCATTCCCCTTTATAGAATCCATCCAGAAATGTAGAAGATTGGTACTTCACCATGAATCAGATGCAACGAATATCGAACCAAGCATGAAAGCCTCTCAAACCAATTCTCCCATTTATCTAATCTTTACTCGTGTGCTCTTGACAACTCTGACGCTCTTTTTCAAGAGAATACTCAACTAATATATGATCGAAATTTTTTGAATGATGACATATCTCAACTTTTTTCTTCCTTAACTAAAGCTAATTTGAGAATAGAAACCTTATTAGAAGAGAACAAAACCTTATCAAGAGAAATGTTCGTTTTTGAATACAATGATTGTTTCTTCGCAAGAATTAAAAACTCTTCAGAATAAATGTTGCGATCAAGAAAATCTTCTTTCTTTGTTGAAAAGGTGAACTTGAGGAATTAAAGAAGTCTTGATCTTTGAAAGAAATTCTTTTGTTATTGAAAGAATTCCCTTATTAATAAGAATATAGTCTTGAGTACTAAGAAGAATCAACTTGAAGAAGATTATTCGTCATTAAAAAGTCTTAATGCCAAACTTGCGAAGGATAAAAATTTTCTTCTTTCTAAAGATCAAAAGCTTCAATCTCGACTTAAAGGATTAGTTGGTGATGGTTTTGATAATGCGATGAATCATATGAAGAATTGTTGTCTATCTTTAGCTCAATCTCTTACTTCGCAAAGAGAAGGTAGTCATTAAAATTTGACTGCCTCTGGTATATCTTTAAATTTCGTTATACTCGCAAATTTTATCCTTTGAATTTTGTTTTATTCGCAGAATCTGAGAACAACCTTCGTAATGCGAAAGCTGGATTAGAAGCCTCCTGTTCCGAACTTCGTAAGAAAAATGCTTTGCTTTCTACCCGCTTAATCAACTCTCGTGACCGTGCTACTCGGAGATTCAACTATCTTGCTTATTCTAAAGATATCGAAGATACCAACCATCAAAAAGCTATACTTCGTGAAAGTCATTTGAAAGCTCAAGTCTTTACGAATAACATTCTCTTATCAAGAGCCTTGCCTCCTGAAAATTACTCCTCTGAAAATATCGACGATGAAGTTGCTCGTGAGCCTGATAGTGATTTCGATTATAAGAGTGATGATGAAGATCTTGATGACGAGAAAGAATCTATTCCTCAAGGAGATGTTCTTGTTGCATATTCTTCAAAGGATGATATCTCGCAAAAGTCAAAATCTGCTAATGACCCTACTCATCTTAAAGATCCAGCACAGAGTGTTGATGAAGCATGATAACATTCTTTTTTCAATTTATCATTGACTCTCCTTTCCTCCTTTCTTTTGAATTCCTTCCCTTAGTTACTGTTGGTTTTCTTTTTGCGAATAATTGTGTTTTTTAAGAAGTACATCTGATATTTTGCGAAGATGATTTAACCTTTCTTAAGAAGTATATCTGATATTTTGCGAAGATAATTTAACCTTTCTTTAATTAAATGTTTTCCTTATTTTTCCCCATTTGATCATATGAAGAGAAATAATATATAACTCATAGATAAAGCTTAGTATCTCCTTTTCCCCCTATTATTTCTCTTTAAATGATTAAACATTGTTGGAAGTATTAGAATATCTTCCTCAATTTATCTTACGAAGTTTCAACTTGTTACGATTGTAAATAAGAAATCCTCCCTTTTAAGTATAAGAAATAAAATATATGAAATATCCTTAATAAGTATACTACATATACAATACCTTTGAAGAAGTATTAGAAGTACTAAATCCGTCAAATGAAGAGATATAAGAAGTATTAGAAGTACTCGATCCACCAAATGAAGAGATATAAGAAGTATTAGAAGTACTCAATTCACCAAATGAAGAGATATAAGAAGTATTCAATTTGTGAATAATTACGTAACATATGACAAAGTATAATGATTACTTAACCTTCACCAAATGAAATATCCGTTGAAGAAGTATAATAAATATGAGATATTCTTGAAGAATTATAAGAAGTATTCAACTTTTGGAGAAATATTCAATATATGGAGAAGTATAAGAAGTATGTAATTCTCGTAAACTTTTACGAATATGAACTTATCTGTATTTGATTGCTATCAAAATCGCATCTTTTGTTAAGTCTTCGTTAAAATTCTTCAATGATGTTGTCTTCTTTGATAGGACTTCTTGTAAAAATTCTTCAATGATATTGACAGAGCTGTCTTCTCTTCAAAACTTCATGATGTATATTCTTGTAAAATTTCTTCAATGATATCGATGAAGATGTCTTCTTTTCAGATCTTCATAATGTATATATTTGTATAATTTCTTCAATGATTTTGATGTAATGAATTTCATTAATTTCTGTGGTCTTATCATGCCTTCCTAAGTAAAGGTCTTATTTTGCCACCTCTTTTGTAGTAAATTTTTGTATTTGCGATAATATGACAAGCTTGAACATTCTTGCGAACATACAACCTCGTGACATTATCGTCTTGCGATGAAATCGCAGGACGTTTTTTACACTTTCATGTAATAACCCATTGATCTCATCTTAACTTCTTTGTTTCATTCTGCGAGTTCTTTTTGTATGTTTTCCTTCTCTCTTTTTTTTTTTTTTTTTTTTTTTTTAGAATGCTCGTAGAACTTCATTTGTTGCACAAATATGACAAGCCTTTATGTTTTCGCAAACAAGAAGCCTCGTGACATTTGCGTCTTATAGCACGTATCAGCTCCCTAATGGATGGTGCTACCCTTTATATTCCCCCTGGTTGCCCCTTAAAGGAAGCGTACATCGACCATACAAGGTTAGCTCTTCCCATCCGGTTCTGCCAACAACCAGCTTTTGATCGCAACCTCTTATCCTTTTTGCCTATAGGGCTTATAGTTACGAGGTTGCACCCTATGGGGTATCTTTGGGCCAAGTGCATCATTTGCCAAGACTTGTCAAAAATGGCAGATGTGGTTCAACCTCACCCGGCACTCTTGACTCAACCGTGTACCTCGGCGCCTTGATCGTTTTTCTCGCACTTCTTGGGAAAGACAAGTATGCCTTAGTCGCCCAACCTAAATCCTCTTACACAGCATTTTATATTGCGTAATGTCGCTAGATTAGGTGAGAATCCAAGGTGTCTAACCCGGATAGGTACCCCATTATTGGGTTGTACCCCTAAAATTTTACCATGTACTAAGGGCCTTTGGTGGTGTTCCTAAGCACCCTTAGCCACGTTTATAGGTACCCCCTTAAATGACGTACTTTAGGACTTTGCCTCTTACGAAATATAGCTTCGCGAACTAGGGTGTACGCCACAAAGGTTTGCATGTATAAAATTTTCCTGCGCTCTCTTTCTTTTTTTGGAGGCTGATCACAAATTGCGGTCTTTTATTCGCAAATTAATGAAAGTTTAATCGCAATATAAATTTTGAAACTCGTAACTTTTCCCAATTTCCTTCGAGCAAACAATATTCGTAAAAAATTTCATGAGTTTTATGGATAATACCTTTTCAAATATAGTCTGTTCCAAGGTCTACCAAGTCTCAAACCCATGTCTCTCCCTTTCCGGATCCATCAGTAGATAAGCTCCGCTTCCTACAACTTCTTTAATAACATATGGTCCATCCCATTTTGGTGCTAATTTTCCTCCATTTTCTTTTTGATATCGAGGTGTTTCTACAACATGACCAAATCACCTGGTTTATATTCATCGTTCAATGACTCTCTTGTTGTATTCTCGAGCTAATCGTTCTTTGATAAATCTTCATATGGTGCAACACCTTTTCTATTTTTTCTTCCAAATCATCCAATTCACTTAATATTACTCCCGCACTTAAATTTCTTTCCCAAGATTCTTTCTTTGTTGTCGGAATTACAACCTCTGTGGGTAATACTGCTTCTACTCCATATGTTAGACAATAAGGATACATTCCAGTTGCTTCTCTTCTAGTTGTATTGTATGCCCAAACTGCGCTAGGTACTTGCTCGCACCATCCTTTGAGATGTCCTTCTAATTTCTTTTTGATTGTATCTCATGATTGTTTTATTTGTTGCTTCCTTTTGTCCATTAGCTTGTGGATATAACGGGGTTGACTTCCCACATTTTATCCTAAAAGCACTGAGTAACATCTCTATGTTCTACCCTCAAATTGTTTTCCATTATCGGATACAAGTTGTCTTTGGAACCCCGTACCTGCAAATGAGGTTCTCAAATATGAATGTAAAAACATCTTTATCACGAATATGATGTACTGCTTTTACTTCTGCGAGCTTCGTGAAATAATCTGTTGCAACTATCAAGTATCGCCTTTGTCCAGATCCAGGTATAAATGGTCATACAATATCCAACCCCCATTTACCAAAAGGCTAACAGCTTGTTGAAGAAGTTAATGTGGCCCCTGGTGCATGAATTCTTTTACCATGTCGTTGACATTCCTTGCATCTTCATACGAACAATTTTGTGTCTGTATGCATATAAGGCCAGTAATATCCTTGTATCTTTGCTCTATATGCTAGAGATCTTCCCCCACTATGATTGCCAGCTTCTCCTCCATGTAACATCTTCAATATTTTTTCTCCTTCTTCGCGAGTTAAGCACCTGAGAGGTGGTCCATTGAAAGATTTTCTATATAAAATTCCTTCTCGCAACTCATAATTTGTTGCACAACTCTTTAATTTATGTGCTTCTAGTCTGTTCCTGGATATTTCTCCTGTTGAGAGATATGCATGAATTTCTTTTCTCCAATCTGCGATGTTGTTTGATAACTCTCTTTTTCTACTTCCATCGCAATGACTTCCTCAATTTCTTTCTCTTTGTCCACTGATGGGTGTTGAATTGTCTGTATTTGGATATTTCTTGTATTTGGATTTGTCATCATGCTTGGAATAAATGCAAAAGCATCTGCGAGACGGTTATATTTTCTAGATATATGTCTCCATTTTAATTTTGGTATCTTTGCAGATAATTCCTCAACGGGTTTCTTGTATTTCTTCAAAGGAGATTCATTTGTGGTATATTCCCCTTTAATTTGACAAATCACTAACTGCGAATCACTTGTTATCCTTATACTTTCAAGCTTCTTTTCTATTGCGATCTTTAATGCATGCACTACTAACTTCCGTGCTCTGTTTCATTGTTCGTGGATGCAAATTCTAGTCTGAATGAGAATGCTGTTCTTTCTCCTTCTGGTGAAATCAACACGACTCCAATTCCATTTCCCTCACTATTGGATGATCCGTCCACTATAATTTCCCATCTATCTAGTTCTGTTAACAAGTCTTTTGGATTTCCAAATTCTTCTTCAACATCCATCATTTCCTCTACTCCTTCATCTTCTTCCAAAGGAAATTCTGCCAAAAAATCTGCGACGACTTGTGATTTTTTGCGATGACAATACTTAGTATTTTATCTTGTAATGGTTTACTTGTGCATTCCACCTTTCTATTCTTCCTAACCTTTTTGTGTTCTTCATGATTGATTCAATTGGGACTTTGGTTACCACTTTTATCACATGTGCTTGAAAGTATATTCATAACTTGAATGATGTATAAACCAGGGCTAAGATTAACTTCTCCATTTTAGAATAATTCTTCTCTGCTGCATTAAAGGTTTTACTAATGTAGTAAATGGGCCTTTCTACTCCTGCGTATGCTTTCATGTGAACTGCACTTAGAGCATATGGAGTTGTTGCGAGGTATACCAATAATTCTTCGTCTCTCTCTGGTTTCTGTAGTATAGATGTATTTGTGAGGTATTCTTTGATTCCTTGAAAAGCTTTTTCACATTCATCAGTCCACTTGAATTTTGCTCCCTTCTTAAGTATGTTGAAAAAATGCTTGCACTTATCTGACATTCGCGAAATAAATCTTCCAAGTGAAGCCAAGAGTCCATTTAGCTTTTGTACTTCTTTTACCGTTGCGGTGTTGGCATGTCACGAACTTGCTTGGACCTTTTTCTGGATCAACTTGTATTCCCTCCTTTGATACTATGTATCCCAAGAACTTTCCAGACGAAACCCCAATTATACATTTCTCAGGATTTAATTTGATGTTGAACTTTCTCATTTGCTCAAATATTTCCTTCAAATCTTGCACATGATCTTTAGCTTCCTCCAAAGTTTTATGTATCCACTTCGCGAACACTTTTTCAACCATACGTTGATATGTAGCACCCGCATTCCGCAAACCAAATGGCATCTTCACATAACAATACAAACCCCTTGGAGCAAAAAAGGCAGTATGTTCTTGATCTTCTTCTGCGAGTGATATTTGATTATACCCTTTATATCCATCAAGTGAAGTGACTCTATCATGACCTGCAATTTGATTCCACCATTTGTGGTATATCTGGTAATGGAAAACTATCTTTGGGACATGCCTTGTTTAGATCAGTGAAATCTATGCAAATTCTTATTCCTTTATTCTTTTTCGGAACAATGACCATATTCGCAATCCATTCTGGATATTTTGCTTCCCTTATGATCCCTTCATCCAACATCTTTTGTAATTCTTCTTCTATCTGTACATGATAATTTTGTGATATCTTCCTTATTCTTTGTTTGAATGGTCTTACATTTTTATCTATGTTCAATCTATGACACGCCACTAATGGATCAATTCCTGGTATCTCATCTACACTTCCTGCGAAGATATCTTTATATTCTCGCAAAAGATCAATAGTTCTTTTTTCTTCTTCTTCATCCATCTTAGTTCCAATTCGCAAGAATAAAGGCTCCTCTTTACTTCCAATATTTATTTCTTTAGTTGGTTCAGCTGCAACATAGCTTGGACTTTGCTCCCCCATAGGTGTTGGTTCTTTGATTATTTTTGCTGGTTCCCCTTCTTTTTCTGGAATCTCATTTGGTATACCTCTCCCTTCCTTTGCTCTTATTGTATACACTCGAATTCTTCTTCCTTTTTTGTTTCCTTCAAGTTTTCCTACGAAGCTGTTTCTTTCTTGCTCTTCCTCCGCATTACGTTACTTCAATTTGATAACAAAATTTTGCACTATCAAGATCTCCTTTTATTTCTTGTATTCCATTTGGTGTAGGAAATTTGATTCTCTGATGTAATGTTGAAGCAACATATTTGATCGCATGAATCCACGGCCTTCCTATCAGCATGTTATATGGATATTCCATATCTATCACACACAAGATTACATGTGTTTGATTTCTCTAGTAATATTCGCAGCGCTATTTCCCCTTTAGATTTTGTTGTAGATTTCCCTAATCCATGAATAAGACATTTTGAATTTGTGATTTCTTCATCTTTAATTCCCATCCCCTTAAGTGCATGATAGAATATGATATTAACAAACTCCCCATATCAACCAAAATTCGGTTTAATTTCCATTTTTCTACAGCTTTCTTATCTTCTATCATGATCGGAATTGTGATCACCAATGGTGAAGTGTGGTTCAAGTCTTCATTTGGAATTTCTGCTGCTGAAAATGTGATTTTCCGCTTTTTCCATTCTTCTAAAGTTGTTATCTTTTCTTCCTCCATGATCTTTCTTCCTATACAATCTCGCTTGTATATTTTTCCCTTCATATTACTATGAAATTCATCAATCATTGTCTTTGTGATCATATTACATTCTTCTTTTTTGCAATCTCCATCTACTGACTTCATTTGATCTTCAAATTTTCCACAATTCCCTCAAATTTAGGCTACCACAATTCTCAAGTCCCTGTTTCTAGCGCCAATTATGTAGTTGCGGATTATCTCACAACTACACCCTCATAAGAATCCATTAAAATGATTCCTAAATCTAATTAATTTGATATGAAACTAAGAATTAAAGTACTAAAATTATAAAAGTGACACAAAGATTTTTACGTGGTTCGATCAATGTGATCTACATCCACGGTTCTTCACTAGTGATTGTATGTAATTACATGATTGTACAATTGAAACTCCATTAAAGAATATTTGGAGCTCTAGAATTTTTTGGGGAAGAAGATGATAAAGAAAATAAAATCTCTCCTAATATTTTCTCTCTCCTCTTAAAATTATCTCTCTCTCTAAAAAATACCTCCCCCTCTTCTCATGCCTAAATGGCTATTTATATGATCTTACAAAATGTTGACAACTAAACTGTCTCTCAACTTCGGACTTGAGAATTACCCTGCGAACCTTCGCAACTTCACTTTGTGAACTTCTTTTGCTTTCCTCGTGATTTCCTTTGCTCGCAAAATGTTTTTTGCTCGCAAGATGTATTTTTTCTCCACAATTTCCTAAGTTATCATTTGTTGTGATATTCCGCTCCTACACCTGCACCAACTGAAATTCATTAAGTTAAAATCTTTAGCAGATTATATCGTTTTATAACTTCCAACCTCTACCAAAAATGTATTAGTCTTCAGCTACAAATAATTCTGCGAGTGAAACGTTTCAACAACAAACATTTATGCTTCTACCAACAATAGCTAGTAGTTATTGGAAAGTTGTGTCGACTACAAATTTCGTCGTCTCATTTAGTTGAAAGATATCTCTTCCAGTAGCATAGTTGTTCCAGGTCTTTAGAAAAGAATCCTTTAGTCACAGAGCATATATGTTGCCATGTCGGTTGCTACAAAGCTCCACCCGCTAAAAACTACCATGTACCAACAAAATCAGAGTAGTCGCTAAATCCTAGATTTCTTGTAGTAACCTCGGTTAACTATTTGTGAACCAACATGGTGTACACGTTTGGGTACGGATACATAAACCTAAATGAGGGTATATTTCATTTGTGTGTATCAAGATAAGTTCGATCTAACGGTTGAAAGATATTAGCTTGGTTGAATCAGGTTTTTCATCTAACGGTGATTATTGAATACTTTGTTACTAAGGTAACTTAGATTAACTATTTGTGAACCAACATGGTGTACACGTTTGGGTACAGTTACATAAACTTAAATAAGGGTACATTTCATTTGTGTGTATCAATCTAAGTTCGATCTAACGGTTGAAAGATATTAGCTTGGTTGAATCAGGTTTTTCATCTAATGGTGATTATTGAATGCTTAGTTACCAAGGTAACTTAGATTGCAAACCCTGATTTTAAAACTATATAAGGGAGAACTCTAGCAACTGGGAAACCTAATCCCTATACCTCATGTGTGTTACTAGTTGCATAACTAGAGTCGATTCTCCTTTAACCTTAGGTTTCTTCTCGAGACCCTGTAGGTTAACGACTTGAAGACTTCATTGGGATTGTGAAGCCAGGCCCAACTATTCTCTTTGTAGTTGCATGATCTGATCTTGATGTTTCTATCACAATTGAGTGCAATCGTAAGATTGGCTTGAGATTTATATCTCTGATAGGCAAGATAGAAAAGTAGTCACAAACACCTTCGTCTCATCGTTTGTGATTCCACAATAACTTTTTTCGCTAATCGATTAAGTTTATTGTGAGGTGATTGATAATTATAGATTGTTCTTTAGGAATATAAGTCCAGTTTATCAATTGGTTCATGTTCACCTTGATTTTATCAAAAGACGGAACAAAACTTGTAGGTTTACACTAGTGGAAATCAGCATTTTCGCGACCGACAAAGCAAGTCATTTAACTCGTATCTATGATTTGCTTTGTTGGTCGAAGAAAGGGTCGCTGTTTGAGCGTCTTTTTCAACTATGACGTGTCTCTAAGGGTCGTTGAAAATATTATATCAACGACTGATTTTAACGGTCAAAAATTTATGACTGTCTTTAATCAGTCATAGATATAAATCTTAATATATAAAAAAATAGATTCATATTGGATGTCTGGCCGACTGAATCTGAAATCAAACAGAAATTAAACTCAAATGAGAATCAAATGAAAACCAAATTCAAATGAGAATCAAATGAAACTCAAATAAATTGACAATCAAATGAAAACCAAATTCAAATGAGAATCAAATGAAACTCAAATTAAATGAAAATCAAATGAAAACCAAATTCAAACCAAATAAAAATGAGAATCAAATTAAACTTTCACATAAATTAGTACAAACTCAAGCCAAATAATTCAAATCAAATTTAATCAAATCATATGTTCAAATGATCTTTCCATTTTCGATTCATTATCTTGAAATTTACACATAAAACGATTTAAATCCTGAGTTCAGTATGGCTAATTAGTTGCAAGCTTAAAGTCAAGTGCAACCAACCAGCAAAACCATAATGAGACAAGTAAACAACACACTAGGAGTACATGGGGATTTAAATAAAAGCAATTGGATAATCATCAGAATTATGATCTTTAACATATCCCCCTCCATCAAACAATTTCACCACCAGAACAGGTTCCAAACCTAAACAACCTGAAGAAAAAAACAACGAAAATCAAGTAAGGCACTGAATTATAGTGAAAAGAAAATAGAGTGTTCATAAGAAACTACTTAAAAGAAAAAACAGAGTATGCCATGCTATATATACATAGGGCAACTTTCATATTACAAAAATCATAACTAAGATAAGACGGCATTCAGCCACTTAACTGTTAAACAAGAAGTCTCAAACCACATTGGTTCACACACTCAATTATACACACAATATATATATAAGGCTGGATGTAACAAAGAGTACATGCATTAGTTGGTGCATAGGAGAAGTATGAAATTAATTTGTTAGAACAAACCATCTTTAAGAGATGCATTATACTACAATAATACTAATATTTGTACATACACTCACATAACAAAATATGACAAGTTATGGAACCGTATCTATATATGTATTATAGAAAACTATGGATGCAAAAGAGAACTCAGTCTAGAGTAGAAAGACTAATTATGGTCTAAAAGACTTAAAGATATCACCAGGTGCAGTACCAACTACAAAGATGAATTGCCTGAACATATTAAAACAAATTATATGGTGTATACTTTGATTTCAACATGTTATTATAGCTTTATCCATACTGATGTTAACAAAAAGTGAGCCTTCCTTTCCTTAAAGATAGAGGGTGCATCGATCAGTATTTGTAATAGTCATCTATATAGTCATGGTCGCGAGCCATGTTTCAGGACGCAGGTGCTATCATAAGTTCAACTAAACAAACATCCTACAAACTATAGAACTAATCAAAAGCCCCAACCCAGTATACTTGATGATGCTACCAATGGTAAATATCTGGAAAACATCACTACATAACATTATCAAGATCTAAGTTTACCTTTAGTGCACTAAAGATATAGTATCATGTAGTTTTTTGTAGATTTCCAACATCAAGAAGAGCACATAAGGACCTTCACACGTCACCGGGTTCAACAAAGCAGTCTTCACTAAAAGCCTACAAGCTACAAGTGATAACTGTCACTGAAATGTTTCTTCTTCTCAGATTTAACCACATTATAGAAAACAAAAGTAGTACAACGCTAACCTCAATATTGCCTTCATACTCTCCATTTATCTCAACCTTTTTAAGAAAAAATAAAGCAAAGAGAGGGATGATAATCAATGCATGAACTCAGAGCCTCAATTCTCCTTGCTCCTGAAACCAAAGAAGAAATGAAATTGATTATTACAAACCAAACACATAAAGCATAAATAACAAAGAGATGTTAAACCCTTACCAGACACTGAAACTCTTGAGAAAGATTTTCAACTATGTCACCCTGCTCAAATAAGTTATAAACAGCTTGGTTCCTTCGTTCCATCTCTTCTTAAAGTCCTGAGATATATTTCAAATAATTTAATATGAATCAGAGTCACATCATAGTGACTAAATATACAATAGCACAATCAAGATGTTATTAGAAGCTTGCCTTTATGACAACTTCAATACCAACCTCCCGAAATCTTAACAACTCCAGTGCATAGATGGCAAACACATCATAACACAAGTAAGAGATATACAAAGGATTCATAGGCGCCAGACAGTATCAAAAGTTTTCATCATCCTAATGGAAAAACATGTTGTTCGATAAGGCAAAACTCACGGTTTAGAAATTTCTGTAATGTCAAATCGAGGGTCAAGATCCTTCCGAAGACCTTCCAATACTGCAAGGTTGGAAATTAATATCTGAGAATCATGCTCAGAAATTATACTATATAGAAATGACTAGATATGTTAGTTAAGGGATGTACCACAAAATGCTCGGACGACAAATGTGAAGGTGGCAGGAGAGCGAAAAGGTTCGTCAGCAGTAATAGACAACATATCTTCTCCTGAAACAGATAATAACAATGTTGAGGAACAATAACAGTACACTCAGATTTAAGTACTAAAGATTTCTACCAACACGACAAGTAGAATGTTAAAACCCACTACTTAAGTATTCAAATTCAAGCTTAGTCATCAAAATATGAACTCATACTCTAACCCTAAGCATATATGTCAACTGAACACATGACAAATGTTTTTGTAAATGAAGCTGATAGGGTATCACAATTAGACTTCATTATTGACAGTTCCCACTTCAACATAACAAAAAAATTGTGAGAAACATGATGCAGTCGGAATCAGATTGACAGTTCCCTAAATCTTATATTTTTTAGACGCCGTTAGAATCAGATTTATGTTCTAACTTACAAGTTACTCCTACATACATGCAAATCCCAAAGAATAGAAACATAATAAGAATGAAAGAAAAAAAGATATATCATGATTTTGAAAACACGCGACTGGATAAGGATGAACCGAACACTAACGTTTATAATTGTAGTTGCGGATTATCTCACAACTATACCCTCATAAGAATCCATTAAAATGATTCCTAAATCTAATTAATTTGATATGAAACTAAGAATTAAAGTACTAAAATTATAAAAGTGACACAAAGATTTTTACGTGGTTCGATCAATGTGATCTACATCCACGGTTCTTCACTAGTGATTGTATGTAATTACATGATTGTACAATTGAAACTCCATTAAAGAATATTTGGAGCTCTAGAATTTTTTGGGGAAGAAGATGATAAAGAAAATAAAATCTCTCCTAATATTTTCTCTCTCCTCCTAAAATTATCTCTCTCTCTAAAAAAGACCTCCCCCTCTTCTCATGCCTAAATGGCTATTTATATGATCTTACAAAATGTTGACAACTAAAATGTCTCTCAACTTCGGACTTGAGAATTACCCTGCGAACTTCTTTTGCTTTCCTCGTGATTTCCTTTGCTCGCAAAATGTTCTTTGCTCGCAAGATGTATTTTTTATCCACAATTTCGTAAGTTATCATTTGTTGTGATATTCCGCTCCTACATTTTGCCTCTTTTTTTATTGAATATTGCTTGAAGAGCGATCTTCAGAAAAAAAAAACTAGTTGTTGTAGTTGTTGGTGTAGTCTTTGATCTTGTTGATGAAAGAACGAGCGAAAGAATACTTGACTTGAAAAGTACGTACTTGCCTCTATTCTTTCATAAAGTTCTTGAATGTTGCGAAGTAAAAATATCAATCCTTGAAGAAGTATAAGAAGTACTCAATCCTCGAAATATATAAGAAGTATGAAGTATGTGAAGTATCCTTAAGAAGTACTTAATCCTCTAAATGTAATAAGTATTGCGAACCCATCATGCGAAACTTTCACTCCATGTTCTTTGCCTCATGCTATACTGTAACGCAAATAAAAATTTAAATTAGTATTCAACATTTCTTTTATCAAAAATATTCATTTAATTGCAAGTTCAAATCGTTTTTCTTTGTTTTGATTTCCTTTGTATGATTTATTTCATCTCATTTGACAAATATTTTTCCATGGAAATGATCCTAATAGGTACCCCCTCATACGACGCACTGAGGTTCTTTGCCTCTTACGAATGTTGCTTCGCAATTGTACGCCATAAAGGTTTGCCATCTACTACTCTCCATGTCGAATATCATATCATTTGAAGCAAAGTAAATTTTTCAAGAGAAATATATAAATTGATTTGTGCGAGATATTTTTCTCGGTTTATTTTGTAATTGTGAAATCTTGAGATCTTTGTAATTTCTTTTGTAATTGTGAAATCTTTGTAATTGTGCGATTGAATCGTTTCTTTGTAAATCAAATCAAAAATCTTTTATTTTCTGTAAGTAAAATGTTTAAGGAAAGAGGTACTTATCTTTTGTGGTTTGTCGTTGTTGTCTCTTGTGAAGTATATGATTTGTTTGCGAAGCTATCATCGTCTTGTATGTTCTCACAGCATACCAATTATTCTAGCCCACTCTCGCGAAATAGAATTCTGCTGCTTTGCAGACTTTTGCGAAGTAAACGAACATTTGCGAAGTATTCATGTTGCGAATATTCGCAAGTAAACATTTGCGAACCCAATAATCTTACTGCGAACGTTCGTAAAGAAAAATCCTTTACAGAAGTTCAAACCCACGATATTTCTTTATTGTTATTTCGTTTCTTGCGAACTTTTCCCTAGAACTTTAATCTTCATCTTTTCCTATGAACATTAATTAAAGTATATACTTGTTGATGCGAACTTTAATTAAAGTAAATACTTTAATCTTCATCTTTTCCCTGCGAACTTTAATTAAAGTGATGCGAATTGATCCGTATACTTATTAACTTTAATTCTTCGTATGCAGGAAGTATATACTTCGCATAACTTCATTTTTCTTCGTTGATTTGAACAAGCTGAGACGTGGACTTAGTTGATTGAACCATAACATCTCCCTTAAGATGATATTGAACTTTCAAATACGTTTTCTACTCCATTATTGGATCTACTTCTGGAAGACGCCATTACCGTTTCAGATAGAATTTTCTAGAAAGTGAAATTGGGGGAGAAAATAGTAGAAAGAGAAGAGGACCAATTATTAAACGAAATTGTTGATCCAACAAGTTACAGGAAGGATAAATCCATTTAATCTGTCCCTGTTTCTAGCGCCAAAAATGTAGTTGCATAATAATCTACAACTACACCCTCAATAGAATTAGTAAAAACTCAAGAAGTTCTTGATGGTGAATGATAATTTTCTTATTAATTCTCTTAGTTGATTACATAGAACTATCAAAATGGAACTAGAATAGTTACAACTTTTTCTATTCTCTTTCCTAAGATAATTTCTTACACTCATTAAAAGAACCTCCCGAATTTTATATTTGAACTCCTATTTATAGTAAAACTTATGCAGTTGTATATGAATTGCGAAGTATCACAATTCATCCTCGCAAAATTATTTCATCCTCGCAAAACTTCATATTTATCCGTGCTACTTCTATCATCGTATCATTTTATAACTCTTTTCTCCTTTATTTATTATGATACTCGTGAACTATTATCTTGCGATATTCAGTACCTACAATAATCAATATGCAAACAAAAGCCTAAAAGAAAAGCTCAGCTCACCTGCGCAAGAGATGGAGATATAGTTAATGATAAAGATAACTCTTTGAGATTATAGGCCGTAAGAGATGGAGATATAGTTAAGGATGAGATGCACTCCTTAACTTTCAAAAGAATTCCAACATATTGATGACACCAAGGGTGTTCAGATGTTCTTCTAATAATCGGATCCATTGAAATCCAACTATCCTGACACGAGCATTTAGTGGGCATTCACAAAATTGGATGTTATCTGCAAAATTTATCACACACACTAAATCTCAAAGCCTTTTCTACTGCCCTAAAGGCCACGGTCATTTGTTTAGTCAGGATAGTCTATCACAATAGACACCTCTTAAGTGTTCCAGCTATCATTATTGCAACATTAAATATGACATGAAAGATAGCAAAACAAAATAACATTGTATATGCAACCTTCAGGACAACACATTGTGGCGATCTAGTTCTGGCCGAAAGTCAACAGTAAGGAAATAAAACTTGGAGACATCAACTCATTTTGAATGGAATATTCGAAACTTACTTTGTACGCTCATAGATGTTGGATTATTTTACTTCTGACCTTCTTATTTGATCTCTGCAAAAAATACAAAGAGGAAGCTAAGTATTGCAACAACATACATGCCCCTACAACAGACTAGTTGAGTGCAGCGTTGTTACCTAGTCAAATTATGCATCAACAATTACAACATAAGTAGTCCAATCTCCAACTTTTTGATCTTGAATCTCATCCAACTCTCTACAAGTACATGTAGAGCTCAGTCAAATGAGAGAGTGTTAAGATAGAAAACAGAAACAAACCCAAAATAAAAAGAACCAAATATATGCATCTTCCCTTCGAACTTCGAACATCTTTAGTTGATAACACCATCATTGGTAATTATCACATCGTCGATACCATTGACAAGGATAGCTACAAGTTTCAGCATGATATTGTTCAATTATTTCTGCAAACAACTTCTGGAATTTATCTAAAATATAGCAGTATCAAACCACTTTTTGAACCCTTCAAGCTGATAAAACAAATATCTATGAAACCAGCAAAGTAATAGATGCACAAAAACTTTTAATGTTATGGCCCTAAACCTTTAGCATGAAAATGCCATATTTAAGATAATAGTTAACATAGACAATATAAGAGCATAGTAAGCAAACCATAAAGACAGTTGGACAAACCTTGAGTCTCTGTTTGCTTTCATTGTCGCAAACATGAAGGCACCATATGATCCAGTTGTTGTAAATATGTGATGAACCTGCAATGACCACATAAAGTTATCAGGAAAATTGTGAAAGCTAGAATCCATCCTACTATTACTAGCATAGTAGCTATCTGTATCTAACAAACAAAAATAAACAAGGAAATTTAAGAAACATGACATAATATATCTATTGATAGTTATCACCCAAGGATCTTACCGGATGAGAACTTAACAAATTGACTGAGTGTATCTCCCGCCCCTCTATGTGGCATTAGAACAAAAACTAAAGGAGTTTTACAGATAATTACTCACTTCCTTTGTGCGAACCCCATCTCTGTCAGGTATAACACATCCCTGAGCACGGTGCAAGATTCTAGTAGGACTTATTTACAATATTTAAGTCACAATGGTGAAATGAGATTGGAAAAATGGTTGCAGAGTTAACATAAGAAGAAATTAGAGATGTCAAGGCAATAGTATTACCTCCCTGCTTGTCCTGAAAGTAGTAATCTACTGCCATCAGCTACAAAACCTTTAAACCACAAGAAGATTACTTCAGAATAAGTCTAACGGTGTATAATACAAATACCATTATACTTAGCACTTACATGGAAACACCACAAGCTGGACCGAATACTTTGAATAGAGACATTGGAGTTGATAAAATCTCATTGCATCTCCTCATTGGATCTGAGACTGTAATCAAAACATCAAAGTTATATATAAAACCATATAATTTGATAGTTAAAAGCCGAGATAAAACGAAACCAAGGGTGAGCAATAGACTTAATACTGTGGTGTTTTGTAATATGACAAACCCAATGAAAATATAAGTCTGTAGTCATTTGGAACCCAAAGTTAGTAGTCGTCTTATTTATTTCAGTCATTGAAACTAGAGGAAAGAAAAAAATCCAACTTTGATCTTGTAAACAGAGATGCAATATTTATTAACAAGGAAAGGTTGGGTCTAATAGATTAGTTATGAAAGGGTAACTTCCCAAAACCACAATAGATAAAGCCTTAAGAAAAACACAGTCACAAAGTAAATGAAACCGATTACCGCAACTGAATAATGAACTTCAAATCTTATACTTATAATATGAAGAGTGCTATTTGAAACATACATACCGCTGAAACTCGAGCTACCATGAGGGGTCCTAGAATCCTCTCCATAACACATTAGTTAAACCTCTTCCAAGCATATTAGCAGATACTAAAAAAAAAATGCAATAAGTAAAACTGGTTATACGCATTCACATGCCAACGCAACCAAATTCGATTCTTAATGACTAGTTAAGATGTACTAACCTACACATCCTGCATGGTACCCAATATATTCATCCCTTTTGGATGACATTGAAGTCTCTCACCACCTAACTCAGCTGAAAATGCTCAAACAAGCACCCATTTCAGCTATACCTCCTTCCATCATCACAACAAACAACACATTAAATCATCAAAACAGTTGGCAGGAAACATTAGCTTCTTACCAACTCCCATCTTCTTCTGCAACAACAATAAGAACAATAGTTGCAATTAAAACACACACAGTCATATATCAACAAACAAAAGACTAATTTTTTTACAAAAAAGAAAATCTCACATGTTGGATACTTAGTTGCACATATTTTTTCTCCAGCATCTTCTTCTTCTACATACAAAATACCAATCCATCATCTTCTCATGATTTCTTCACCTCAAGAATAAACCCTAACCCTAACTCTCTTCCTGATTTATCACCTCACACAATAAACCTAAAACTCCTACTTGTTCTCCTACGTACATCAATAATTATATCATCACCCTCATCATCTATACAAATTCATTCATCACCAATCAACGATTTCTATGACGAAACTAGGGTTTCATCGCCTAAGAGAAGAGGAGAGGAGACGAAAGAGAGGGAGCAGAACAGAGAGAAGAAAAAACTGAAAATGAATCCTGATATGTTGAACTGTTGAGATATCCTATGGTATAACTCATCGTTGGTGGAAACATAATGCCACACATGTGAATGGCACACACATTCTAAAGTTAGACCTGAGTTTCTCGTTCGGATGAACTGGAGATGAAATATATCAGAATTGAACATCACAGGTTCAAAGATTACTAGAGTTAGATCTGAGTTTCTCGTTCGGATGAACTGAGGACGAAATATATCAGAATTGAACATCACAGGTTCAAATATTACTAAAGTTAGACCTAAGTTTCTCGTTCGGATGAACTGGAGACGAAATATATCAGAATTGAACATCACAGGTTCAAATATTACTAAAGTTAGACTTGAGTTTCTCGTTCGGATGAACTGAGGATGAAATATATCAGAATTGAACATCACAGGTTCAAAGATTACCCGAGTTTTCTCGTTCGGATGAACTGAGGATGAAATATATCATAATTGAACATCACAGGTTCAAAGATTACTAGAGTTAGACCTGAGTTTCTCGTTCGGATGAACTAAGGACGAAATATATCAGAATTGAACATCACATGTTCAAATATTACTAGATTCAAACCTGAGTTTCTCATTCGGATGAACTGAGACGAAATATATCATAATTGAACATCATAGGTTCAAATATTACTAAAGTTAGACCTCAGTTTCTCGTTCGGATGAACCGAGGACGAAATATATCAGAATTGAACATCACATGTTCAAATATTACTAAAGTTAGACTTGAGTTTCTCGTTCGGATGAACTGAGGACGAAATATATCAGAATTGAACATCACAGGTTCAAAGATTACTAGATTTAGACCTCAGTTTCTCGTTCGAATGAACTGAGGACGAAATATGTCATAATTGAACATCACAGGTTCAAATATTACTAAATTTAGACTTCAGTTTCTCGTTCGGATGAACTGAGGACGAAATATATTAGAATTGAACATCACAGGTTCAAATATGACTAAAGTTAGACTTGAGTTTCTCGTTCGGATGAACTGAGGATGAAATATATCAGAATTGAACATCACAAGTTCAAAAATTACCTGATTTTTCTCGTTCAGATGAACTGAGGACGAAATATATCAGAATTGAACATCACAGGTTTAAATATTACATGAGTTTTCTCTTTCGGATGAACTGAGGACGAAATATATAAGAATTGAACATCACAGGTTCAAATATTACTAGAGTTAGACCTGAGTTTCTCGTTCGAATGAACTGATGACGAAATATGTCAGAATTGAACATCACAAGTTCAAATATTACTAAAGTTAGACCTGAGTTTCTCGTCCGGATGAACTGAGGACGAAATATATCAGAATTGAACATCACAGGTTCAAAGATTACTAGAGTTAGACCTAAGTTTCTCGTTCAGATGATCTGAAGATGAAATATATCAGAATTGAGCATCACAAGTTCAAAGATTACTAGAGTTAGACCTGAGTTTCTCGTTCGGATGAACTGGAGATGAAATATATCAGAATAGAACATCATAGGTTCAAAGATTACTAGAGTTAAACCTGAGTTTGTCGTTCGGATGAACTGGAGACGAAATATATCAGAATTGAACTTCACAGGTTCAAATTTTACTAGAGTTATACCTAAGTTTCTCGATCGGAGGAACTGAGGACGAAATATATCAGAATTGAACATCACAGGTTCAAATATTACCAAAGTTAGACTTGAGTTTCTCTTTCGGATGAACTGAGGATAAAATATATCAGAATTTAACATCACAGGTTCAAATATTATCAAAGTGAGACCTGAGTTTCTTGTTTGGATGAACTGGAGACGAAATATATCATAATTGAACATCACTACTAAAGTTAGACCTGATTTTCTCGTTCGGATGAATTGGAGACGAAATATATCAGAATTAAACATCACAGGTTCAAAGTCTACTAGAGTTAGACCTAAGTTTCTCGTTCAGATGCTCTGAAGATGAAATATATCAGAATTGAGCATCACAGGTTCAAAGATTACTATAGTTAGACCTGAGTTTCTCGTTCGGAATAATTGGAGACGAAATATATCAGAATTGAACATCACGGGTTCAAAGATTACTAGAGTTAGACCTGAGTTTCTCGTTCGGAATAACTGGAGACGAAATATATCAGAACTGAACATCACAGGTTCAAAGATTACTAGAGTTAGACCTGAGTTTCTCGTTCGGATGAACTAGAGACAAAATATATCAGAATCGAACATCATATGTTAAAATATTACTAGAGTTAGAAATAAGTTTCTCGGTCGGATGAATTGAGGACGAAATATATTAGAATTGAACATCACAGGTTCAAATATTACCAAAGTTATACTTGATTTTCTCACAGTCTCCATAATATTTATTGCACTTATTTCCAATAAGGGTAATATGGTCATTTTCACAGTATGTAATATTTACTTTATTTATTTTCAGGTAGTTTGGTCATTTTCACAGTCTACATAATATTTATTGCACTTATTTCTAATAAGGGTAATATGGTCATTTTCTCAGTCTGTAATATTTACTTTACTTATTACACTTAATTAGGTAGTCTGGTCATTTTCACTGTGTCCATAATATTTATTGCACTTATTTCCAGTGAGGGTAATATGGCCATTTTCAAAGACTGTAATATTTACTTTACTTATTTTCGATAAGGGTAGTCTGGACATTTTCACAGTCTCCATAATATTTATTGCACTTATTTTCAATAAGGGTAATATGGTTATTTTCACAGTCTCCATAATATTTATTGCATCGATAATAATGAGGTGAGAAAAGGAGGGTCCCTCCTAAGAAAAGTAGCAGTGATTCAACTAGGTAACGCAGTCGCAGTGTGGGTTGATGACTCGGAGATATAATCGTAATTAAAAAATTTATACAACGACCATTTTTAACGCTCTAATTTGTGCTCCGAAAATTTATTATATCTACGACCGTCTTGACTGGTCCACGGTCCGTTGACTGTTATTCAGGGTCGAGGATGTGGGTCATTAAAACCCCCTTTTCCACAATGTTATCTATGGGAGACAAATTTATCTATTTCTATAGACTTTTCTGTGTGAGACATATTTGTTTATCAAGTCTTCGAGTTTAGGTCGTAACAACTCTTAGTTGTGGGTGAGATCATCTAAGGCAATCAAGTGTGTGGTATCCTGCTGGGATCAGAGACGTAAGGAGTGCAACTATACCTTGAATCAGTGTGATATTGATCAGGGTTCAACTACAATCCACTCCGAAGTTAATTGGTAGTAAGCTAGTGTCTGTAGCGGCTTAATACAGTGCGTTTTTCAATCTAGACTAGGTCCCGGGGTTTTTCTGCATTTGCGGTTTCCTCGTTAACAAAATTTTGGTGTATGTGTTATTTCTTTTCCGCATTTTTTTTATATAATTGAAATATCACAGGTTGTATTTGAGATCAATCAATTAGAATATCCAACCTTTGGTTGTTGATTTACATTGATTGACACTTGAACATTTTTCTTTTGTACCATTCAAGTAACTCCTCTTATATTCAATCGGGATCGCAGATTTCTATTTGTTGATTACATATTGAATTAAAAGTCAGAGATATTAAACTCTTTGATATAATTTATTCTAGATTGAGTCTAACTGTCTAGTTAATTCTCTAGAAAGTATATTTGAGTAAGTCCTCCCAGAATGCCAAATGAATTGTTGGGTGTGGTTGTTGTACCCCCGCATTTTCAATTGGTATCAGATCAGGAAAACATGTTAAAGACCTTACAAGTCTATGTTTGTAGCGATATGATATGGACAGATGTACTATCTCTATAAACGTACCACCAGTCTTTGATGGTTCAAATTACTTATGGTGGAAAATTGCTATACGTGCCTTTCTTCAAGCGCGTGATTTTCAATCATGGGTATATGTAGTTAATGGATATGATGCTCCCGTTGTGGAAGTAGGGAATGCAACCATTCCTAAGGATATTGGTGCATATGATACTGCTGAGATACTTGCTGCAAAGAAAAACTCTGACGGTTTGAATATTGTAGGACCAGAATATCACTACAACGGTATTCTTGCGATATTAATGACACTTCTGCTAGCGTCACCGCCAACTCTTTAATAATATTTCTCGAGCGTCACAAAGTATTTTAAAGAAGGACGTAAAAGCTGACGATGGAAGAAAACATGGGAAAAACATGTTTATCCCGCGATGGTTACAAAGCTTGAGAGAATGGTCATCGTAGTTATCACGGTACAATCGCAAGATAAATTCGAAATAAGAGGAAAACTTAGCTGTCATCCATTATGTAACTACCTTATAAATAGAGACCCAATATGTCCAGAAAAGGATGATGTACTTTTGAGAGTTGAGAAAGTCTTGAGAAGAGAGAAAACTCTAAAAAGAAAGCGGTATTTCTGAGTTCTTACATTTCTTGTAAAGATTTCTAAAAGTAAAAATAATAAAAGTGTTGTTGTTCATCTTCAAATATGACTTTCTATTGATTCTTATCAAGGTTGTTGTGTAGGATTTCCTGCAACTACATTTTGGCGCCCGAAACAGGGAACGAATTAACGAAAATCATAGAAAAGGTGAAGACAGAGATAAGAATCGTACAAGATTGAGAGAATCATTAAGTAAATCGGTGAGATAATTGAAGGAAGAATGATTAGAATTAAAAAGGATTACAGAAAATTGGAGTGTGGTATGGTAACAAGGACAATGATCGATAGATTTCATGAAAATATTAAGGGGAAGATATATAAACGGGATTATGAAGGAAGGAAGATCATGACGGTGGAGAAAATATCATCATTAAAAGATTGGGAAAAGCAAGAGATCACATTTACAACAGCAGAAATACCAGAAGAATAATTAAGCCATACATTTCCTTTGGTAATCACGGTATCTGCTATGCCAATAAGAAAGAGAGAATCAATAAAATCTGTAGAAGAGTGGACTATGAATAGAACTTTGGTAGATGCAGGAAGTTATGTGGATATAATATTTTATCATACTTTCAAGAAAATGGGATATAAGGATGAAGAAATGTCTTGTTCAACGTATCATATTCATGGCTTTGGAAAATCTTTAACAAAACCTAAAGGCAAAATGGTGGTACGAATTCCGTTAGGAGAGATTGAAACACATGTGACATTATGTGTGGTAGATGTGGAATCGCCGTATAATATGATATTGGGAAGACCATGGATACATTCAATCAAGGATGTAGCATCAACATTGCATCAATGCATCATGTAGTTGCAGAATAATCTACAACTACACCCTCAATAGAATTAGCAAAAACTCAAGAAGTTCTTGATGGTGAATGATAACTTTCTTATTAATTCTCTTAGTTGATTACATAGAATTATTAAAATGGAACTAGAATAGTTACAACTTTTTCTATTCTCTTTCCTAAGATAATTTCTTACACTCATTAAAAGAACCTCCCGAATTTTACATTTGAACTCCTATTTATAGTAAAACTTATGCAGCTGAATCCTCGCAAAATTATTTCATCCTCGCAAAACTATTTCATCCTCGCAAAACTTCATATTTCTCTGCGCTACTTCTATCATCGTATCATTTTATAACTCTTTTATACTTTATCTATTACGATACTCGTGAACTATTATCTTGCGATATTCAGTACCTACATCTTGCCTCTTCTCATGTCAATTCTACGAAGAAGAAATGATCGTGAGAACATAACCGTTACTTAGTCTTTTAGAATTTGGACACGTCTTTTGTAACCGTCCTTTTCTAGTTATTCCCTTATATAACTCCTTTATATTCTCTTCCTTTTATTCTTCTTACTTCTGCAATTTTATCTTCTGTTCATACTCTCCATTACTGTTTTCTCTGCAATTTTTTCTTCTATTATATCTTCATGAGTTTTCCAAGGTAATTTCCTTCTATCTCCGCGCATTTCATTTGTTCTCCTATTTAATTTCTGTATAATTTGTTATCTGATTTTGGTTTATTTCAGCAAAATAACTCCTCAGATGAAACCTCAACTAAAAAATTCAAGCCCTAATCCACGAAGAAGAAAATCTGAGAATCAAAAGGTAGTTAAAATACTTTGCCTTCTTTCCTGAACAATATATTGTTGCCTCAGTTTTTAATCTACATTTTGATTCGCAGGTTGGCGAAAAACCAAACCCTGGTAAGAGATCTCGAGTAACTAAACCCACACCATTAATTCCGATTGATGATTTCCTTCCTGAGGTTGATAAGGAATTTTCCTCTCCTCCTCGTGAAAATGCTTCTTCACACACTCCTGCATCTACTCCATTACCTACCTTTCAATCTCCCATCAGTGTCAATTTATCAACACTTCTTCAAGATCAACCCTCGCAAAATATTTCTTCAACTTCTTCTCTTGAAAATATTTCTTTTCTTCAACTTCTTCTCTTGAAAAACCTATCTTGTCCCCAAATCCTTTGAGTGCTATCTCTCCAAACAATTTGCAGCTTGCTCTTATTCCTTCAAATTCTTCTCCTCTTCCTCAGGAAATTTGAGATGGAATTTATTCAACTTTCCGAATGCTATCTGAGGTTTTGATCAATACTGAAAAGTATACTAATGTTCGTTCGCAATATGAGTTTTGCGAAGTGCTAAATAATTTCGTCAATCCAAACATTTCTTCTTCACGTCAATCCTTGGAAAAAGAAATTGAATTGCTTCGCCAATCTTTGAAATCTTCTCAAGCAGAATGCTAGGATCTTCGTAAAGAAAATTATCATCTTCAAAATGATTCTCTCGACTGCGCGATTCTTCGCAAAATAAATGATGAATTGAAAGGTATGATTACTATCTTCATATTTTCCCTTTTATTTACTTATATTCTTCATATGCTTGAAACATCCATTAAAACCCATTCCCCTTTATAGAATCCATCCAGAAATGTAGAAGATTGGTACTTCACCATGAATCGGATGCAACGAGAATATCGAACCAAGCATGAAAGCCTCTCAAACCAATTCTCCCATTTATCTAATCTTTACTCGTGTGATCTTGACAACTCGACACTCTTTTCAAGAGAATACTCAACTAATATATGATCGAAAATTTTTTGAATGATGACATATCTCAACTTTTTTCTTCCTTAACTAAAGCTAATTTGAGAATAGAAACCTTATTAGAAGAGAACTAAACCTTATCAGAAGAGAAATGTTCGTTTTTGAATACAATGATTGTTTCTTCGCAAGAATTAAAGACTCTTCAGAATAAATGTTGCGATCAAGAAAATCTTCTTTCTTTGTTGAAAGGTGAACTTGAGGAATTAAAGAAGTCTTCGAGATCTTTGAAAGAAATTCTTTTGTTATTCAGAAGAATTCCCTTATTAATAAGAATATAGTCTTGAGTACTAAGAAGAATCAACTTGAAGAAGATTATTCGTCATTAAAAAGTATTAATGCCAAACTTTCGAAGGATAAAAATTTTCTTCTTTCTAAAGATCAAAAGCTTCAATCTCGACTTAAAGGATTAGTTGGTGATGGTTTTGATAATGCGATAAATCAGATGAAGAACTGTTGTCTATCTTTAGCTCAATCTCTTACTTCGCAAAGATAAGGTAGTCATTAAAATTTGACTGCCTCTGGTATATCTTTAAATTTCGTTATACTCGCAAATTTTATCCTTTGAATTTTGTTCTATTTGCAGAATCTGAGAACAACCTTCGTAATGCGAAAGATGGATTAGAAGCCTCTTGTTCCGAGCTTCGTAAGAAAAATGCTTTGCTTTCTACCCGCTTAATCAACTCTCGTGACCGTGCTACTCGGAGATTCAACTATCTTGCTTATTCCAAAGATATCGAAGATACCAACCATCAAAAATCTATACTTCGTGAAAGTCATCTGAAAGCTCAAGTCTTTACGAATAACATTCTCTTATCAAGAGCCTTTCCTCTTGTGAAAATTACTCCTCTGAAAATATCTGACGATGAAGTTGCTCATGAGCCTGATAGTGATTTCGATTATGAGAGTGATGATGAATATCTTGATGACGAGAAAGAATCTATTCCTCAAGGAGATGTTCATGTTGCATATTCTTCAAAGGATGATATCTCGCAAAAGTCGAAAGCTTCTAATGACCCTACTCATCTTAAAGATCCAGCACAGAGTGTTGATGAAGCATGATAACATTCTTTTTTCAATTTATCATTGACTCTCCTTTCCTCCTTTCTTTTGAATTCCTTCCCTTAGTTACTGTTGGTTTTCTTTTTGCGAACAATTCTGTTTTTTAAGAAGTACATCTGATATTTTGCGAAGATGATTTAACCTTTCTTAAGAAGTATATCTGATATTTTGCGAAGATAATTTAACCTTTCTTTAATTAAATGTTTTCCTTATTTTTCCCCATTTGATCATATGAAGAGAAATAATATATAACTCACAGATAAAGCTTAGTATCTCCTTTTCCCCCTATTATTTCTCTTTAAATGATTAAACATTGTTGGAAGTATTAGAATATCTGCCTCAATTTATCTTACGAAGTTTCAACTTGTTACGATTGTAAATAAGAAATCCTCCCTTTTAAGTATAAGAAATAAAATATATGAAATATCCTTAATAAGTATACTACATATACAATACCTTTGAAGAAGTATTAGAAGTACTAAATCCGTCAAATGAAGAGATATAAGAAGTATTAGAAGTACTCGATCCACCAAATGAAGAGATATAAGAAGTATTAGAAGTACTCAATTCACCAAATGAAGAGATATAAGAAGTATTCAATTTGTGAATAATTACGTAACATATGACGAAGTATAATGATTACTTAACCTTCACCAAATGAAATATCCATTTAAGAAGTATAATAAATATGAGATATTCTTGAAGAATTATAAGAAGTATTCAACTTTTGGAGAAATATTCAATATATGGAGAAGTATAAGAAGTATGTAATTCTCGTAAACTTTTACGAATATGAACTTATCTTTATTTGATTGCTATCAAAATCGCATATTTTGTTAAGTCTTTGTTAAAATTCTTCAATGATGTTGTCTTATTTGATAGGACTTCTTGTAAAAATTCTTCAATGATATTGACAGAGCTGTCTTCTCTTCAAAACTTCATGATGTATATTCTTGTAAAATTTCTTCAATGATATTGATGTAATGAATTTCATTAATTTCTGTGGTCTTATCATGCCTTCCTAATTAAAGGTCTTATTTTGCCACCTCTTTTGTAGTAAATTTTTGTATTTGCGATAATATGACAAGCCTGAACATTCTTGTGAACATACAACCTCGTGACATTATCGTCTTGCGATGAAATCGCAGGACGTTTTTACACTTTCATGTAATAACCCATTGATCTCATCTTAACTTCTTTGTTTCATTCTCATGAGTTCTTTTGTATGTTTTCCTTCTCTCCCTCTTTTTTTTTTTTTTTAGAATGCTCGCAGAACTTCATTTGTTGCACAAATATGACAAGCCTTTATGTTTTCGCAAACAAGAAGCCTCGTGACATTTGCGTCTTATAGCACGTATCATCTCCCTAATGGAGGGTGCTTCCCTTTATCTTCCCCCCTGGTTGCCCCTTCAAGGAAGCGTACATCGACCATACAAGGTTAACTCTTCCCATCCGGTTCTGCCAACAACCATCTTTTGATCGCAACCTCTTATCCTTTTTGCCTATAGGGCTTATAGTTACGAGGTTGCACCCTATGGCGTATCTTTGGGCCAAGTGCATCATTTTCCAAGACTTGTCAAAAATGGCAGATGTGGTCCAACCTCACCCAGCACTCTTGACTCAACCGTGTACCTCGGCGCCTTGATCGTTTTCTGCACTTCTTGGGAAAGACAGTATGCCTTAGTCGCCCAACCTAAATCCTCTTACACCGCATTTTATATTGCGTAATGTCGCTAGATTAGGTGAGAATCCAAGGTGTCTAACCCGGATAGGTACCCCATTATTGGGTTGTACCCCTAAAATTTTACCATGTACTAAGGGCCCTTGGTGGTGTTCCTAAGTTACCCTTAGCCACGTTTATAGGTACCCCCTTAAATGACGTACTTTAGGACTTTGCCTCTTACGAAATATAGCTTCGCGAACTAGGGTGTACGCCACAAAGGTTTGCCTCGTATAAAATTTTCTGCGGCTCTCTTTCTTTTTTGGAGGCTGATCACAGTTGCGGTCTTTTATTCGCAAATTAATGAAAGTTTAATCGCAATATAAATTTTGAAACTCGTAACTTTTCCCAATTTCCTGCGAGCAAACAATATTCGTAAAAAATTTCATGAGTTTTATGGATAATACCTTTTCAAATATAATATGTTCCAAGGTCTACCAAGCCTCAAACCCATGTCTCTCCCTTCGGATCCATCAGCCGATAAGCTCCGCTTCCTACAACTTCTTTAATAACATATGGTCCATCCCATTTTGGTGCTAATTTTCCTCCATTTTCTTTTTTTATATCGAGGTGTTTCTCGCATGACCAAATCACCTGGTTTATATTCACGTTCAATGACTCTCTTGTTGTATTCTCGAGCTAATCGTTCTTGATAAATCTTCATATGGTGCAACACCTTTTCTCTTTTTCTTCCAAATCATCCAATTCACTTAATATTACTCCGCACTTAAATTTCTTTCCCAAGCTTCTTTCTTTGTTGTCGAATTACAACCTCGTAAGGTATCTTGCTTCTACTCCATATGTTAGACAATAAGGAGACATTCCAGTTTCTTCTCTTCTAGTTGTATTGTATTCCCAAACTACGCTAGGTACTTGCTCGCACCATCCTTTGAGATGTCCTTCTAATTTCTTTTTGATTGTATCTGCGATTGTTTTATTTGTTGCTTCGCATGTCCATTAGCTTGTGGATATAACGGGGTTGACTTCCCACATTTTATCCTAAAAGCACCGAGTAACATCTCTATGTTCTCCCCTAAAATTGTTTTCCATTATTAGATACTAGTTATCTTTGGAACCCCGTGCACCGCAAAATGAGGTTCTCAAATATGAATGTAAAAACATCTTTATCACGAATATGATGTACTTGATTTTACTTCTGCGAGCTTCGTGAAATAATCTGTTGCAACTATCAAGTATCGCCTTTGTCCAGATCCGGTATAAATGGTCCAACAATATCCAACCCCCATTTACCAAAAGGCCAGGCTTGTTGAAGAAGTTAATGTGGCCCCTGGTGCATGAATTCTTTTACCATTTCGTTGACATTCCTTGCATCTTCGCATTTAAAATTTTTGCGTCTGTATGCATATAAGGCCAAAGAATATCCTTGTATCTTTGCTCTATATGCTAGAGATCTTCCCCACTATGATTGCCACTTCGCCTCCATGTAACATCTTCAATATTTTTCTCCTTCTTCGCGAGTTAAGCACCTGAGAGGTGGTCCATTGAAAGATTTTATATATAAAATTCCTTCTCGCAACTCATAGTTTGTTGCACGACTCTTTAATTTATGTGCTTCTAGTCTGTTCCTGGATATTTCTCCTGTTGCGAGATATGCATGAATTTCTTTTCTCCAATCTGCGATGTTGTTTGATAACTCTCTTTCTACTTCCATCGCAACTAGAGCTGGAAAACGGGTAAACAGGGCTGGCTTCCAAAACGGGTCAAAGCTTGCGGGTAGTTATTCTTCATTTGGTAGTCATTTTCAACTTTAACGGTTAAGCTTGCGGGCTTGCGGGTTAGCTGGTTTGTGGCCGTATATCATTGCTCTTGTCGTGTTTACCATCACTAGTGCTATGACACGTGGATTTTGAACGGCTCGATTTCATACACGTTTCGCCTAAACTTGGACACACGTATATCATTGCTCTTGTAGTCTTGTTGCTTGAAACAAAAATCATTGCTCTTGTTAATATTGGTCATCTTCTTCTTCTATGTTCTAAAAAACAGAAACAGAGACATTTAGAAACAGTTTTAGAGAAAAATTTCATGGCGAGAGATGAGTGAAAATTAGGATTTTATGTTCACTTCTCTTCTTGTTAACAAGCTTCAGTTGATGTGTGAGGAAAGAAATGGAAGATGAGAGGATCCCATCGAGAGTTTAACCGTCTAAAATTCGAAGAACAATTGATAGTTATTCAATATTATTCTACCTAAATTTCAATTTGTTTAATTTTATTTTAATTAAAATTAATATTGTGGTTCATATTATATGATTTTTAATTGATGAAAAGTGGTCTTTGATTGATGGGGGAATATCTAAAATTGATGATCTGAATTATTTTGAATGTTTAATTTGAATAATTATTATGTTTTGATGTGGTGTAATATATTGGCCGTGGGTGAAGAAATGTGATGACGGAGGTGTTATCCGTAGAGGTGGTGGTGGTGTTATTGTTTCCGCTGGTGTAGGTGACGGTGGTGGTTCTGGTGATGGAGGTGTTGTCGCTAAAGGTGGTACTGGAGCTGCTGGTGATTGATGAAGATCAATGGAGATTTAGGGTGTGAAATTGATGAAGATGAAACTGGATTTCGATTTCGACGAAGAAGAAACTATTCGAGAGAGATTTTTATTGTTCGATTTGGTAGAAAGAATATATTAGGGATAGATAGGAAGAAGAGAAGGAAAAAAAAAGGGAGATACTTTTTTGATTTTATATGACCGAGGGGGACACAAAAACACGTGTGTAGTGAAAGGAGATGGAGACGCGGCGTAATTTATGGGGGTGAGGAAAGGAACTGCGGGTTAACGGGTACACCTGCGGGTTTCACGGGCCGGTGCGGGCTAACCCGTTTTTCAACAAGCCGGCATTTTTCCAACCCTAACCCGGCTTGGTAAGACAACCATCCAAGCCGGGTGCGGGTTTTATGGGCAGTCCCGGACCATCTCACGGAGTTTTGGGCTTTTGCCAAATTCTTCCTCAATTTCTTTCTCTTTGTCCACTGATGGGTGTTGAATTGTCTGTATTTGGATATTTCTTGTATTTGGATTTGTTCAAAGAAGATTCATTTGTCTGCAACGACTTGTGATTTTTGCGATGACAATACTTCGTATTTTATCTTGTAATGTTTTACTTGTGCATTCCACCTTTCTATTCTTCCTGACCTTTTTGTGTTCTTCATGATTGATTCAATTGGGACTTTGGTTACCACTTTTATCACATGTGCTTGAAAGTATATTCGTAACTTGAATGATGCATAAACCAGGGCTAAGATTAACTTCTCCATTTTAGAATAATTCTTCTCTGCTGCATTAAAGGTTTTACTAATGTAGTAAATGGGCCTTTCTACTCCTGCGTCTGCTCGCAGCAGAACTGCACTTAGAGCATATGGAGTTGTTGCGAGGTATACCAATAATTCTTCGTCTCTCTCCTCGGTTTATAGTATAGATGTATTTGCGAGGTATTCTTTGATTCCTTGAAAAGCTTTTTCACATTCATCAGTCCACTTGAATTTTTCTCCCTTCTTAAGTATGTTGAAAAAATGCTTGCACTTATCTGACATTCGCGAAATAAATCTTCCAAGTGAAGCCAAGAGTCCATTTAGCTTTTGTACTTCTTTTACCGTTGCAGGTGTTGGCATGTCACGAACTGCTTGGACCTTTTCTGGATCAAATTGTATTCCCTCCTTTGATACTATGTATCCCAAGAACTTTCCAGACGAAACCCCAATTATACATTTCTCAGGATTTAATTTGATGTTGAACTTTCTCATTTGCTCAAATATTTCCTTCAAATCTTGCACATGATCTTTAGCTTCCTTGCTTTTTATCAACATATCATCTACATATACCTCCAAAGTTTTATGTATCCACTTCGCGAACACTTTTTCAACCATACGTTGATATGTAGCACCCACATTCCGCAAACCAAATGGCATCTTCACATAACAATACAAACCCCTTGGAGCAAAAAAAGGCAGTATGTTCTTGATCTTCTTCTGCGAGTGATATTTGATTATACCCTTTATATCCATCAAGTGAAGTGACTCTATCATGACCTGCAGCTGATTCCACCATTTGTGGTATATCTCGTAATGGAAAACTGTCTTTGGGACATGCCTTGTTTAGATCAGTGAAATCTATGCAAATTCTTATTCCTTTATTCTTTTTTGGAACAATGACCATATTCTCAATCCATTCTGGATATTTTGCTTCCCTTATGATCCCTGCATCCAACATCTTTTGTAATTCTTCTTCTATCTGTACATGATAATTTTGTGATATCTTCCTTATTCTTTGTTTGAATGGTCTTACATTTTTATCTATGTTCAATCTATGACACGCCAATGATGGATCAATTCCTTGTATCTCATCTACACTTCCTGCGAAGATATCTTTATATTCTCGCAAAAGATCAATAGTTCTTTTTTCTTCTTCTTCATCCATCTTAGTTCCAATTCGCAAGAATAAAGGCTCCTCTTTACTTCCAATATTTATTTCTTTAGTTGGTTCAAATTGCAACATAGCTTGGACTTTGCTCCCCATAGGTGTTGGTTCTTTGATTATTTTTTTGGTTCCCCTTCTTTTTCTGGAATCTCATTTGGTATACCTCTCCCTTCCTTTGCTCTTATTGTATACACTTTCGAATTCTTCTTCCTTTTTTGTTTCCTTCGCAAGTTTCCTCTGAAGCTGTTGTTTCTTTCTTGCTCTTCCTCCGCATTGCGTTACTTCAATTTGATAACAAAATTTTGCACTATCAAGATCTCCTTTTATTTCTTGTATTCCATTTGGTGTAGGAAATTTGATTCTCTGATGTAATGTTGAAGAAACAGCTCTGATCGCATGAATCCACGGTCTTCCTATTAGCATGTTATATGGATATTCCATATCTATCACACACAAGATTACATGTGTTTCGATTTCTCCTAGTAATATTCGCAGCGCGATTTCCCCTTTAGATTTTGTTGTAGATTTTCCTAATCCATTAATAAGACATTTTGAATTTGTGATTTCTTCATCTTTAATTCCCATCCCCTTAAGTGCATGATAGAATATGATATTAACAGAACTCCTTGTATCAACCAAAATTCGGTTTAATTTCCATTTTTCTACAACTTTCTTATCTTCTAGCATGATCGGAATTGTGATCACCAATGATGAAGTGTGGTTCAAGTCTTCATTTGGAATTTCTGCTGCTGAAAATGTGATTTTCCGCTTTTCCCATTCTTCTAAAGTTTTTATCTTTTCTTCCTCCATGATCTTTCTTCCTCTACAATCTCGCTTGTATATTTTTCCCTTCATATTACTATGAAATTCATCAATCATTGTCTTTTTGATCATATTACATTCTTCTTTTTTGCAATCTCCATCTACTGACTTCATTTGATCTTCAAATTTTCCACAATTCCCTCAAATTTAGGCTACCACAATTCTCAAGTCCCTGTTTCTAGCGCCAATTATGTAGTTGCAGAATAATCTACAACTACACCCTCAATAGAATTAGTAAAAACTCAAGAAGTTCTTGGTGGTGAATGATAACTTTCTTATTAATTCTCTTAGTTGATTACATAAAATTATTAAAATGGAAATAGAATAGTTACAACTTTTTCTATTCTCTTTCCTAAGATAATTTCTTACACTCATTAAAAGAACCTCCCGAATTTTACATTTGAACTCCTATTTATAGTAAAACTTATGCAGCTGTATATGAATTGCGAAGTATCGCAATTCATCCTCGCAAAATTATTTCATCCTCGCAAAACTTCATATTTCTCCGCGTTACTTCTATCATCGTATCATTTTATAACTCTTTTCTCGTTTATCTATTACGATACTCGTGAACTATTATCTTGCGATATTCAGTACCTACACGTCAAGTTTCCTATGCCCAGTGGAATTGGAAAAATTAGAGGAGATACAGATTTTGCAAAGATGTGTTACCAAATTGAAGTGAGAAATTGTGAATAACGACCAAAGTTGCGAAAATCTCATAGAAAATTAGCGAGAGAAGCAAAGAAGGAAGAAGAGTTTAAAGTTTACACGATAAGAGCGAAAGAGGGAAAAGGAATACCCAGTGAAAGCTCACGAGAAGGAGAAGAACTCGCGAGAATTATGAAAACACCAACACCAATGGGAGAACCTGAATCCAGTTACATTGCAGCCGAACCAACAAAGGAAGTAAATATTGGGAGTAAAGAAGAGCCAAAAATGCTGAAAATTGGGACTAGGATGGAGGCAGGTGAGGAAGAAAGAACTATAACTTTCTTGCGAGAATATAAAGATATCTTCGCGTGGAATATGGATGAGATGCCAGGGATAGATCCATCAATAGCATGTCATAAATTAGAAATCAAAAAAAATGTAAGACCATTTAAGCAAAGAATAAGAAAAATCGCAACAACATATCATTCTCAAATAGAAGAAGAATTACAGAAAATGCTCGATGCAGGAATTATAAGGCAAGCAAAATATCTAGAATGGATTGCGAATATGGTGGTGGTCCCAAAGAAGAACAAAGGGATAAGAATTTGCATAGATTTTACTGATTTAAACAAGGCTTGTCCAAAATATAGTTTTCCATTACCAGATATCCCACAAATGGTTGAATCAGCAGTGGGAAATGCAAGAATATCTTCACTGGATGGATATAAAGGATATAATCAAATCCCTCTCGATGAAGAAGATCAAGAGCATACCGCATTTTTTGCTCCAAGAGGATTGTACTGTTATACAAAAATGCCATTTGGTTTGCGAAATGCTGGAGCAACATATCAAAGAATGGTGGAGAAGGTGTTTTCAAAATGGATCCATAAAACACTAGAGGTGTACGTAGATGATATGCTAATCAAAAGTAAAGAAGATGAGAATCATGTGCAAGATTTGAAGGAAATTGTTGATCAAATGCGACAATTCAATATCAAAGTGAATCCCAATAAGTGTACTTTCGGAGTAACCTCGGGGAAATTTTTGGGGTATATTGTATCAAAAGAAGGAATACAAGTTGATCCAGAAAAGGTGCAAGCAATTCGCGATATGCCAACGCCCGCGACGGTAAAAGATGTGCAAAAATTGAATGGACTCTTAGCCTCGCTAGGGAGATTCATCTCGCGATCTTCAAACAAATGCAAACATTTTTTCGACATACTAAAGAAGGGAACAAAATTCAAATAGACAGATGAATGTGAAAGGGCTTTTCAAGGAATTAAAAAACATTTAATGAACATATCCATTTTACAAAAAGCTGAACTAGGAGAAGAGTTATTGATTTATCTCGTGACAACCACGTACGTGCTAAGTGTAGTATTGTTGTGAGTAGATGCGGGGGTAGAGAAAACGATTTATTATATCAGCAAAACATTCAATTCTGCAGAAATAAATTATTCAAAGATTGAGAAATTAATTCTAGCATTGGTGCATGCAACTTTCAAACTCCATATCTATTTTCAAGCACATAAGGTCAAAGTGTTAAAAAAAGTGACAATTGAGTCAGTAATGAAAAATTCAAAAAGATCAAGCAGAGTTGAGAGATGAAATGCACAAGTAGGATACTTTGATATCCGATATGAAATTCTATCCTCGCCAAAGTCACAAGTCATCGCAGATTTATTAGATGAATTTCCTTTAGAAGATGATGAGGCAGTGGAAGAGATGATGGATGTATAAGAGGAACATGGAGATCCAAAAGAGCTATTAACAGAACCCAATAAATGGGAGATATTAGTGGATGGATCGTCCAATGGAGAAGGAAATGGAATTGGAGTTGTTTTTATTTCGCCAGAAGGAGAAAAAACAGCTTTTTCATTTAGATTAGAATTTGCATCCACTAATAATGAGACAGAATATGAGGATGTGATCCATTCTTTAAAGTTTGCGATATAAATGAAGTTGGAAAATGCCAGAATCACTAGCGATTCACAATTGGTTATTCACTAGATAAAAGGAGAATACATAACAAATGAACCATCCTTGAGAAAATACAAAAGACTTGTTGAGGAATTGTCTGCGAGAATTCCAAAAATAAAATGGAGACACATATCAAGAAAAGATAATAGGCTCGCAGATGCATTTGCTTTCATATCTAGTATGATGACAAATCCAATGGCGAGATGCATAAAAATTCAAACACTTTCATTTCCATCGATAAACAAAGAAGAAGAAGAGACAGATGTAATGATGGTGGAAGTTGGCGAGGGAGAACCAAGGAACAACATTACAGATTGGCGAGCAGATCTTTATGCATATTTGGCAAGAGGAGAAATTCCAAGAAATCGATTAGAAGCACATAAGTTAAAAAGTAGGGCAACCAATTATGAGCTAAGAGATGGAGTGTTATATCGCAGATCTTTTAGTGGACCATCACTAAGATGTTTGACGAATGAAGAAGGAAAAAAACTATTAAAGATGTTACATAGTGGTGATGATGGTAATCACAGTGGAGGGAGATATTTGGCATATAGAATAAAAATGCAAGGTTATTACTGGTCGTACATGCATGAGGATGCAAAGCAACTCTCAAGGCGTTGCGAGGATTGCCAGCGATATGGAAAAAATATACATGCACCAGGAACACCATTATCATCTTCAACAAGTGTATGGTCTTTTGGGAAATGGGGATTAGATATTGTGGGACCATTTGTGCCTGGTTCTGGGCAAAGAAGATACCTAATTGTCGCAACAGATTATTTCACAAAATGGGGAGAGGTAAAAGAAGTGCAACATATCCGCGATAAAGATATTTTTACATTCATATTTGAAAATATAATTTGCAGATTTGGGATTCCAGCACAATTGGTATCTGATAATGGAAAGCAATTTGAAGGGAAGAATATAGAATTGCTACTCAATGCATTTAAGATAAAATACGGAAAATCTACTCCTTTATACCCACAAGAAAATGGTCAGGCTGAGGCAACTAATAAAACAATTGCAGACATCTTAAAAAACAAGTTAGAAGGATACCACGGAGCCTGGTGAGAGAAAGTGCATAATGCAATATGGGCTTACAACACAACTAGACGAGAAGCTACTGGAAAGTCACCATTTTGTGTGACATATGGGGTTGAAGCTGTATTACCAACAGAAGTTGTTATTACTACAACAAAAAGAGAAGAATGGGAAAGAAATTTAAGTGTTGGTATGATCCTGAATAAGTTAGATGAATTAGAAGAAAAAAGAGAACAAACTATACAACATATGGAGAATTACCAGCGTAGATTAGCTCGCGAGTACAATAAACGTGTTAAGAAACGCGAATTCCAACCTGACGATTTAGTGCTGCGAGAAACATCGAGTTATCAGCGAGAAAACGGCGGAAAATTGGTGAGAAAATGGGATGGACCATACATCATTAAAGAGATAGTTGGAACTGGGGCATACAAACTAATGGATCCTGAAGGAAGAGATATTGGCCAAAGACTCAATAGACCATGGGATAGATTATTTCTGAAGAAGTATTATCAATGACAACTTCTATAAGGTAAAACATATTGATATATTGTATGATGAAACAGGTAATGAATTCTTCTTTCTCTATTACACCTGAGAGGTTCTTCTGAAACCAAAGTGAAACAAGAACAGCGAGCATAATCGCAAAAAAAGGCGAATAAAATTTCGCAGAGATTAATAGAATGGGATGAACCTTTATGGCGTGCACCCTAGTTCGCGAATAAAATTTCGCAAGAGGCAAATGTAAGACCTAATAGTGCGTCATATAAGGGGGTATCTCTTGACATGACTTAGTGATAAGGTTATACCGCTGCTGGAACCTGAGTTATGCAGATGTTGGGGTTAAAGAAAACCTATCCAGGAGAGGGATTTTGTATTTCCAACTATATAAGGTTATACCCTGGTTGGAAGACTAAGGACCTCTTCTAAGGAGTGCAAAGTATGACCAAGGTGCCGAGGTACACGGTTGAGTCAAGGGTGCCCTGGGCATATGAAACTACCCTGGACATCCTTGGAAAGTCTTGTCTATGATGCACTTGGCCCGAAGAAAACCCCACTTAGGGTGAAGTCTTGTAACTATAAGCCATATAGCACAGATGGACAAGAATGAAGTATGCGAACTAGAGGACATGAGATCGATTCCCCCCTGCGAGCAAATAATTTTTTACTTCGCAGATATTCATCTCGCGGAATTAGAATATGATTACTTCGCAAGAACTTTGATTATTTTGCAAGGGCTGCTCAGCACAGTTGGTATGTCATGAGAAAATCCAAGAAGCAGGTCAAGGGTTCAAGTCTCACTTCTCACACTTGTTTTTGCGACTCACATGAAAGCTAAGTACCACTTTCCTCGAACATTTTACTTTTACAGAAAATAAAAGATTTTTGATTTGATTTACAAAAAACTATTCAATCGCACAATTACAAAGATTTCAAGATTTCACAATTACAAAAGAAACCGAGAAAAATCTCAAACAAATCAATTTATATATTTCTCTTGAAAAATTTTCTTTGTTTCAAATGATATGATATTCAACATGGAGAGTAGTAGCGGGCAAACCTTTATGGCATACACTCGCGAAGAAACATTCGCAAGAGGAAAAGAACCTCAGTGCGTCATGTAAGGGTGTACCTATTAGGATCATTTCCATGAAAGATATTTATCAAATGAGATGAAATAAATCATACAAAGGAAATCAAAACAAACAAAAAGATTTTGAAGTAGCATATAAATAAAAAATAAGAAATTTTGATAAAAGAAATGTTAAATACTAATCTAAATTCTTATTTGCATTACAACACAACATGAGGCATAAAATGTGGAATAATAATTTCGCAATACATCTTATTCGCAGTCAGGGATGGATACTTCTTATATTTCGAGGATTAAATACTTCTTATACTTCTCAAGGATACTTCATACTTATTATACTTCAAGGATTGATATTCTTTACTTCGCAACATTCTGGAACTTCGCAAAAGAATAGAGGCAAGTACGTACTTTTCAAGTCCATTATTCTTTCGCTCGTTCCTTCATCAACAAAGATCAAAGACTACTCCAACAGCTACAACAACTAGTTTTTTCTTGAAGATCGCTCTTCAAGCAATATTCAAAAATAAAGAGGCAAAATGTAGGAGCAGAATCTCGCAGCATTATTATGCTTGCAAATAATTAACGACGCAACAAATGATAGCTTGCAAAATTGTGGAGAGAAAAGACATCTTGCGAGCAAGGCTGCGAAGACTCGCATGACATATTTTAGATCCGAAATTGCGGGACAACACAACTGTCATCTTTTATGTAAAATCATATAAATAGCCATTTAGGCATAAGAGAAAAGGAGAGTTCTTTTGGAGAATAGATTTTGGAGAGACATTTGAAGTTAGAATTTTGTAAAGAGAGAGAGAGAATTATTTTCTTGATGATCTTATTCCCCAAAAATCTAGAGCTCCAAATATTCTTTAATGGAGTCTCAATTGTAAAATCATGTAATTACATACAATCACTAGTGAAGAACCATGGATGTAGATCACAATGATCGAACCATGTAAAAATTCTTGTGTCTCTTTTACAATTTTAGTACTTTAATCTTCATTTTCATATCAAATAAATTAGATCATCAAATCAAATTAATAGAATCTCATGAGGGTGTAGTTGTGGGATTTCCTGCAACTACAAAGATAATGAAGGGAAAGTAGGGGAGTGGAGAAATAAGATTTCATTATCTTCCTTGAGGATATTCAAAGTAAACAAAATCAAAAGTTGAATTCTAAAAGTTTCAAAAGTTACATTATTCGCAAGAAAGAAGAAAAAAAATAAACCAAAAATGAAATTTAAGTTTTAGCGATGGTCTCGCCAGGTTCACTATTCTTGCTCGCCAGATTCGTTATTCTTGCCAGAATTTTCAGCTTCATCAGTATTCTTCTCACCGCTTGTAGTTATTTCTTTAGGAGGACTTCTTTCTTATTCATCATCTTCTTGAGTGGTATTTTCTTCATCATTAGTGAATTCTAATTCCTTATCCATGGGAAGAGGAATTTCATCATCATCAACTTGTAAAGGAGGAACAGATACAGGAAGGAGAGAATGGGAGATCAGAATATCGTTCACAAGAACTTCAGCACTGAGGTGAACCTTGCGAAGGAAACCTCTATCATGATTCCTAATCTTTATATTTTTGAAGTACTCGAGATAATCAAGTCTTCTTTCTACTTTGTCGTGAGCTTCAATATAATCGGAAGTAAGAATCTTGTTTTCTTTGCGAACTTTATCCAATTTATCAGTAAGATCACCGATGGTAGAATGAAGACTTCGTTCAGATTCTGCGAGTAACAAAAGTGATAAAAGATCACTCAGTCAAAGATTTTGCAAGAAATATAACACAAAATTTAACAGAAAGGTCAACAAGAGAGGCAGTCAATTGACTACCTTCTTTCTGTGAGGTTAAGTTTTGAATTAATATAAAGAAACATTTCTCCCATTGATTCATAGTGTCATCAAATTTATCTCCAACCACACCCTTCAGACGAGATTTCATATTTTCTTCTTTGGTGCATAGATACGATTTTTCCTTTGCTAGTAAAGAATGAGACTTCATCAATTGAGAGTATTGGTCTTGAAGCTTGCTGGCCTTTAAACTAAGAGTTAACCTACCCTTGATAAGTTTATCCTTCTTAGTGGCAGATGATTCAATTATTTCATTGAGCTTATTCTTAAGAGAACGAAGAGATTACTCTTGATTATCACATGTTCTTTGAAGGTTACTCAATTGCTGCGAAGAAATTGCCATCAATCTTGAAAATCTATGTTTTTCTTGGGATAAAGTTTTATTCTCATCTGATAAAGATTCCATCGCCAAATTAGCCTTGAAAAACAAATATGAGAGGCGATCAACCTCGCCACTTAATAAATTCTGGCTTTGTAATAATTGATTATTCTCGTTAGCAAGATTATTTATGTGATCAATTGAGTAAGTATAAAGATTGTATAATCTATTATATTGATCCATCCAAGAATCTCTTTCAACGCGAGCTTTTTCAGCGATAGATTCAGATTTGAGTATTTCCATGAAACGAGTCTGATTTAAAACTAATATATGGACCAAGAATTTAAGAAGGAGGCTTGAGTACAGAGAATATAAAAATAAGACAGAAAAACAAGAAGATAGAGGTTAGAAAATTGTACCTTTCAGCTCATTATTTTTCCTGCGAAGGGTCTCGCAATCAAGAGAGGAATTGCGAAGCTTATGATTCAAAGTATCACATTCAGAAATTTTGACTTGAAGGTTTCTCCTTAGAGCTTCAATCTCATTTTCCAAAGATGCCCGCGAAGCAGAACAATCAGAACCAAAATACTTAAGAAAAGTCTCGCAAACTTCATATTGGAGAGGGTCAGTAGAAGACTTTCTAGCATCGTCTAAAATGTTAGATAAAAAATTTAAAGAAATTTTAACTCCTGCTAAGGTTTCATTTGATGAAGGAAGAGGTGTAGAAGGTGAAGTAGTAATGAGGGCAAGTTGATGGTTTGAATCTCTTGCGGTGGTTTTATTATTAGAAGGAGGAGTATTTGGAAAAACAACAGTTGAGGGCAATAAAGGACTAGAAGGAGTTTCAGTCACAGCGAATTTGGGAGCTTGATTCGTCAAAAAGTCAGAAGAAGTAGGGGTATTGGCAGCGATATTCTCGCAGATAAAAGAAGAAGGATCAGATTGCGAAAGTGTGGGAGTAATCCTCACAGATGTTAATGTAGGAATGATGATATCATCCTCAAGAGTTTTAAATTTGCGATATTTTTTGGGAGGATTAGCGATGTTCTCGTCATTCTGCGAAAAATAACTTAGATAAGAAACAGAGGAAACAATATTGTTATTAAGAAATAAAATGTGTTTCTTACTACCTTATTACTCGCAGAACTCCTCTTCTTCTTTTCAGTTGGCCTTTTACGAATATTAGGGTTTTGAACTGTGGACTGGGTGTTAGAGATAGTTCCACTGAAGATAAAACATAATATGGAGTTATGAAGAATCAAATATAGAACACTGGAGAATATAAGTAAAAAATCGGCTGAAATAAATATCATAGTCAAAAATCATACCTTGATGACTCCATTAGAACAGTATCAGGAGAATATGAGGAAGAAGAAAAGTTGCCGACGGAAGACAAAGTAAACATATGAAAGAGATAGAGAAATAAAAGAAGAAAATTAATTCTGAAATGTAATACCCACGTTCTTTTTATAAAATATTAGGGTGTGAACCCAATCCTTTTCTATTGGAAGATCAGAACTAACGTAATGTGGAGCATTAAATCTAGTGGTTGTGTTTTGGTTGAGAAACACTTGGATTTTTGCGTGAGAAATTTTAATTCTCTTTGCGTGAGCCTGCCCGTAGCATGTACGAATGCTAATAGAGGTATTTATTCTCGAATTTATGACAAAATGACACATGCAAAGGGGTATGTGTCTTGCTTATGTTGAAAGAAGGGTATTTTGGTCTTTTACTTACTTTGATAAGTTTTAATTACTGAATTTTGGTTGAACTAAGAAGGGGGAATTTTATTTTCACTTCTGATTTCTCTTTCTCCTACATAAAACACAAAAAAAAATATTCTATCACAAAACTTGGAATTTCAAGCTTGTTTTATATCAATTGCTCATTTGATTCAAGTAGGAAGCTTTGGATTTGTTTGCTACACAAAAGATAAGGGTAAAACTCTTCTTTAAAACTGATTTGAATTTAATTTCATTAATTTGAATAATCCATGGGTACTCTCAATTTATTGGAGTTGATCTTTACTTTCTCTTGAAATTCAATTTAGAAGCAATTTCTGGGATTTCTGGAAACAGTTTTCTGTCCTGTTTTAGGACATATTTCTCACCCAGTTCGTTTGACTATTATTTTTGATTTTAATTTTTATGTGAAAGAGTATCTTTTAATATTTAAAACTAGCTAAGAATCAACTGATTCCGATAAGTAATGAAGTCTGGGTGAATTTTTGATTAACATGCTTCCAAAACTGTAATTTCTGAAGAACTTGGTCACTGTCTTGTTTATTTGAGACTTTTAAGATCAGATTAATACCTGAATTCTTCTGGTTATTATTTTTATTTAAAATTAAAGTCTTTCATCTTTTCAACAAGACCAAGTTTGCTAAATTCCATTATGTAATGATTTTTGCACGAATTTTTGATTAACAGACTACCAAACCTTATTTTTCTGAAGAACTGCACATCTGTCCTGTTTGGTTGAGACGTTTAAACATATCTATAAACTTATTTACCTTTGTTTATCATTTTTATGTCAAAGTGAGGTTTATTAGCTTTCTAATGGTACTGAAATCTCTGAATTCCGTTGTGAAATGAATTTTACCCGAATTATTGATTTCAGACTATAAAAAACTGGATTTTCTGTAGGACAGCATCTCTGTCCTGTTTTGTAGAGAGATTTAAACATGCTTATGTACCTCATTAACCTTGTTTATCATTTTTATGTTAAAGTTGGGTTTCTTAGATTTCTAAAGGTACCAAAACTTCTGAATTTATTTGTCTAATGATTTTTATACGAATTTTGTTTATGTACACTGTCGAAACTGCAATTTCTGAAAACGTAAGTTCTGTGCACATTTCTGAGGTACTTTCAAACAGATTTAAAACTCATTGATTTTTACCTAACATTTTTACATGAAATCTTATCTTTTAATATTTAAAATGAGATAAGAACCAATGTATTTGGTTGAGCAATGAATTTTGTGTGAATTTTTAAGTTTGGACTCTCAAAACTGTAGGTTTTCTGAAGCTATATGCACTGACAGGTTTTACTGAGGTGAATTAGACCAGTTAAGGAATTTATTGTTTTTGGACATATTTTTTATATAATACCTTATTCTCTCTTCTTTAAAATGAGATAAAAATCACTCATTTTGGTTGTGTAATGAAGTCTACACAATTTCTTTTAACACAAACTATACAATATGAATTTCAGAAATGTTCTGCTGTTGTTATATGCCTACATCTCTTGTTATCTAAACTATTTGATTTTCTTCGCTTTGTTAATGATTTTTGTGTGAAAGGAGGTATTCTCCGGTTTCTAAAATGGTAAGATTTATCGCATTTTGTTTTGAAACGAAGCCATGGTAATATCTTTGAGTAAGTGGTTTAAAACGGTATTTTCGTGCAAACTCTTGGTTTGAATGAACGTATTGATTTTGAGCTTATGACAGCTCTAACATTTAATACTTTAATGTATTTATTATTTTGTTTTACTTTGGAAAAGTTAAAGTTAAAGTTAAAGAAAAAGAAAAAATTAAAGGAAAAGAAAAAGTTTTTATATAATGATTATGTTTTATGTAATGATTATGTTTTATTTTAATGATTATGTTTTGTGTAATGATAACTTATTAGTGGTGTTATTGAGGTTAGATACAGATATGCAGAGACAATTAGTACACAAGAAAATAGATGAAAGAAACCTTATAGGGAACATAAAACGTCAATATTAGTCAGCTTTGGATTTTGGTTCCAGCGAAGGGAATTGCTAGTTCGTTTGGTATTGTTCTTCCATATGATTACTTGCTTGCGATTGAGGTAGTCGCAACACAATCTAAAACTCTTCTTGTATTTATGTTTCTTTTAATTAAATTTATGTTTGCAAGTTTTCATTAATATATGAATGATAATCGATGTTGTGAGCATAATTATGAAGGTTGGGCTGCGGTCCATAGAATGTGATTCTTAAAGATTATTTATGAAGGGATACGAGATATCCTTGGAAACGGTTTTTGTTTCCTAAACCCACGTGGGGCTCCCTTGGGCGAGCGGATTGATTGAATTTATTGTTGGGATACGAGATATCCTTGGGGACGGTTTTGTTTCCTAAACCCATGTGGGGCTCCCTTGGGCGAGCGGATTGATTGAATTTAATTATTGTTTATGGATGTGGTGTTTCCATATGTAGGCTCCTTGGGCGGCGGATTGATTGAATTTAATTATTGTTTATGGATGTGGTGTTTCCATATGTAGGCTCCCTTGGGCGAGCGGATTGATTGAATTTAATTATTGTTTATGGATGTGGTGTTTCCATATGTAGGCTCCTTTGGGCGAGCGGATTGATTGAATTTAATTATTGTTTATGGATGTGGTGTTTCCATATGGGGTTCCCTTGGGCGGCGGATTGATTGAATTTAATTATTGTTTATGGATGTGGTGTTTCCATATGGGTCTCCCTTGGGCGAGCGGATTGATTGAATTTAATTATGGTTTATGGATGTGGTGTTTCCATGTGTTGATTAATTTGGTTCTCTTTTCTTCATTTGATATGGGCTCCCAAAGGAGTAGCAATATTTTTAAATGGGTCGAACAAGTGTCTTGGGTAAGTTTAACCTTAATGATTCGATCATCTTAAAATTGTTGATTGTGTATTTGGTGCATTGTCTGATGAACTACGGTCGTGCTTGATCCTTTTGGGTACGTAGGCAGCCGCTTAGAGGTCCAGCACGTAGAGTCAAAAAAAAAAATAGGTTAAATCAACGGTTAGATCTTCCAAAATGAATTTCTAAGTTTTCCGCTGCGACAGAAATAGTAACATGAACATAAACTAAATAAGCCTGAATAAATTATTTAATGAGCTTGGGCTTAGTAGCCGGGCCTCGGCTATGGTTTCCAAGTGGCACTTCGGGTTTTCGGGCATGGGATCCGGGCAGGATCCGAGTTTTGAAAACCGGGGCGTTACATGAAATCTAACTCTACCTTTTATAGGCAAAAAGGGGGTGAACTTTTGAACAGACGAGTGTCAGTAAAAAGAAGAATTTACAACATGTATAGGCGGTTAAGCTAGATCAACGGAGCCTTGTCGATAAGAAAATATGGAAAGAAAAGAAGTTGCGAGCGCTATGAAGAGTTTGGGATTCTCACGATCTTCTCTTCTTTGCAGAAAAGATATGAGAAGAGGCAAGATGTAGGACCAGAATATCCCTACAACGGTATTCTTGTGATATTAACGACACTTCTACGAGCGTCACCGCCAACTCTTTAATAACATTTCTCGAGCGTCACAAAGTATTTTAAAGAAGGACGTAAAAGTTGACGATGGAAGAAAACATAGGAAAAACATGTTTATCCCGCGATGGTTACAAAGCTTGCGAGAATGGTCATCGTAGTTATCACGGTACAATCGCAAGATAAATCCAAAATAAGAGGAAAATTTAGATGTCATCCATTATGTAACTACCTTATAAATAGAGACCCAATATGTCCAGAAAAAGATGATGTACTTTTGAGAGTTGAGAAAGTCTTGAGGATCAGAGAGAAAACTCTAGAAATAAAGTTGTATTTCTGAGTTCTAACATTTCTTATACAGATTTCTAAAAGTAAAAATAATAAAAAGTATTGTTATTCATCTTCAAATATGACTTAATTTCTATTGATTCTTATCAAGGGTGTAGTGTAGGATTTCCTGCAACTACAAATGCCATCATACATGCCATTACCCCAAATATTCAGGACCATGTAACTACGTGCACTCGGTCTAAAGATACTTGGGATATCTTAGAAAAAGTATTCGAAGGGAATACTAGTGAAAAGGAATCTAGGCTTTAAAACCTTAATTCCGACTGGGAAAACCTTCGTATGGCAGATGAAGATTCATTTGATGAGTTTAATCACAAAGTGTCTGAAATTGTTAATGCATCATTTGCATTGGGTAAGACTATTCCTAAAAAGGACACTGTGATAAAAATTCTCAAATCGCTGCCATCTAGATACGATTCTAAGAAGCATGCCATCGTTGAAGTAAATAATCTTGATGCTCTCTCCAGAAATACGTTGGTTGGAAAGCTAAAGATCTTTGATCACGAGCATACATCCAAGATTGTAAATGATGTTTCTTTCAAAGCACAAAGGAACACTAAATTACTTGACAAATGTAAAAGTGTTTGTGTCTTCGAGGATGATTTTTCTGAGACTAATTCATCAGATGAAGATCTTGACAAGTCAGTCTCCTTAATCACAAGACAGTTTACGGATCTTCTATTGAAGAGAAGTAAACGGTTTTCCAGTATCAAACCTAGGTCACTAGCTAGTGGAGTATTTAAGGAAAGGAAATATATTTCTTTATTGGTATCATTCTCTTATTTATTATTATTATTTAGAAAATAATATTATAATAAATTAAAGCTATTTTCATTCATGAAGGATATATTAGTAATATAATTATTTATGTAAGGATTTATTAGTTTATAAATATATCTTATTTTAGGTAATAAGTATTTAGATAGTTTTGGAAATATTTAAGGTAGAGTTATCAATATAAGGAGCTCTATGTATTATTATTAAAAAACCTTGGATGAATTGAAAAAGTAGTGTTTTCTAAGAGATTGGTATCTCGGAAACATGAGTTTTAGATTTTAGTTCTATTCAACGCTTTCGCCCTGCATAAGTTAGTTCAGAGATAGGAAACGCTCCTGCATCATGTTTCAAGGAAGAGATTATGGTGTTGTTAGAAGAGCCGCTCTCAACAATGAGAAAGATCAAGTGGTAATAGATGATCTAGAATGGAAGGTTAAGGCTCTCACCCTCCAACTGGCTGAAATGCATCATCAGGAAGAGCCCCATCATGGTCCTAGCCTACAACGAGTGGAGGAAGTGACCAGTGATGAACAAGAAAACTTCCTTGGATACGAGGAGGAAGGACTTCAAGGAGTTGCACATAATCCACAAGATTCGTGGGAGTCCGGATTAAAGCTTGAAATTCAAAGGTTTGATGATATTTTTTCTTTTTCTGGAATTGAAAAATATCAAATTATCGTGGATTGGAATTATTCACCAGTCTATGATGTTTATCCTGGCGATAAGTTTTTAGTATACCTCAAATACGTTGATCATTTTCATGAAGCGGTCTATACGATTAGTCAAGTGCAAGAGTTATTGCGTCCGAAAATTACTTTGCAATGTTTGGATTTTCCGAAGGATTATATGAAGTTTCCTCAACGAATCCCGGCAATGGAACCACCAACTGATGCAGGGCAGAAGCGTTGAATAGTATTAAATCCAAAAATCATGCATTACTAAGATAACACTCAAGAAACTCAAATCTCTTTATTCATCCAAAATTGTTTAATAATAATACATAGAGCTCCTTATATAGATAACTCTACCTTCAATATTTCCAAAACTATCTAAATATCTATTACCTAAAATAAGAGATATTCCTAAACTAATAAATCCCTACATAAATAATTATATTACTAATATGTTCTTTTTGAATGAAAATAACTTTAATTTATTATAATATTATTTTCTAAATAATAATAATAAATAAGAGAATGATACCAATAAAGAAATATATTTCCTTTCCCTAAATAATCCACCACCAGCTAACCTCACAATCGCATTCCTCCTAAAAAAGGGATGCTGATGAGGTTGATGATGAGGATATGCCACAGTGCTTTGAGTGTAAAGGTTTTAGTCATTTTTCAAATGAGTGTCCGAACTGTAAAAAATACACTGGGAACAAAGGTCTTGCTGCAACTCTTGATGAAATGTCTGATCACCATAATTCCAATGAAGACGAAAAATCGAGTGTTGCACTTCTTTGTGAAGATATTAATTTTGATAATTGTAGTAATACATACATCAATCTTGATATTCTTCCAGAAGAAGACACAACCCACCTGGAAGAGGAAATTAATCTTCCTGTTGGAAACTCTTTGTCTGATTTTTCAGGTTCCACTCTATGCCTAGCAGCTTGCACATCTAAGGCATCTGAATCAGATTATCTTTTGACATGCTCTTATTGTTCAATTAGAGGCCATGACCTTTCGATCTTTTTCAAGTACAAACACAAGATGAGACATGTCAAGAAACTTCAATGAAGAGAAAATCGGCTAGAAAACAATCTTAAACTTGCTCAAAAAAATGTTGAGGTATGTAAGACTTTATCCTCTTCAGAGAAGTTGGTTTCCGAAGATAATACAAGACCATCAGAAAAGAGAGTTTGGTATAAACATTTTAATAGACAAGGTTCTATGAATTCCTTTCAAAAAGGTTATGGTGGACAAATCATTGTTCACCACATCACAACTTAATTGTGTTACTCTGGTGCATCTTGTCTCATGTGCTTGATCAAAAGACACAAAACTGTGTACACCTCAGGCTTTAAGAAAAGAATTTTTTCTTTTTTGGTTTGCAATCTTGGAATTCTTTCATATCTAATTGATATTGAAAGAGACTTCCCTGTCTAATCAATAAAAGGGTGATTCTTGTCCATTCCACTCTCTTTAGGGTTGTGAATTGAGCGTGCATGAACCTGTGTGGTTAAAAGGTTCTGTAACCCTACTTTCCTTTTTCCTTCTCTGAAACTCTTTTCATCTTAAGACTGCATGTTGAGTTTGAATTGTGAATTCCTCTCACAAACCCATACACGTATGGAGACTCTAAGCATCATGTGTTCTGATGTAAAAGATGTTAATATGATTGTTAAGCCATCAATCATAAAGGAAAAAGTGAAATCTCTGTTGCTTCCAACTTTGAAAAGGAAAATAAGGAATATGAGGAAGCCAAGAGTTCTTCCTTCAAATTCTCAGAAGTTTTCTGATGTTATTGAGAGTTGAAGGAAACAAGGAAGGAGATTCAGCAAATAAAGGCTTTTGTCACGAGAACTCTCGAAATTCATAAGTCCCTGGTTCGGCATCATCAACCTAGAAGGTTTGTTGGAATAGACTCCTTTCTCCATGAAACTTATGCTCCAATGGCTATTGACAACAAGGAGTTCGGGGACGATAAAGAATTTTTCAGAGGTATTAATGTCTAGTAAATATTGTTTTTATTTTCCTAGAAGAATAACTAGGGTTTGGAATAGCCATTATTGTGAGTACACATAGCTATGTCCAACGACTTTCATCTTCATGTTTTTAGATTTATTTGTTTAAATTCTAATTGTTTGGAAGATAATTTTTGCAATTTTAATCTTTATGATTTGGTGTATTGCAAATTGTTATGGGATACGTTGTTTACGTCCGTGAACCTTGACTATCCCATATTTTTTCAAAAGTTATCTCTATTATATCGATATGAATGTGTTGATAAAAGATAGAATGAACTTTTGACATTACAAAAGTTAAAGCCTTTTATGTCATTCTTTTGATGGAAGAAAGGATAAAGCTTTTGTTTTCAAGGATTAAGTCCATTATTATGTCATTGTGCAAATGATGATGAAAAATAGAATGAATCTTTGTCTATTCCGTAGTATTGGTCAATCTCCGATCTATATTTTTGTGCATATATTGTGTTTCTCCATAAGTTTTCTTATGTTGAGCATGACCAATTGAATTGATCATTCTCTTGTGGTCAGTTTAATTGTTACTCTATAAGTTCTCTTATGATGAGCATGACCAATTGAATTGATCAATTTCTTGTGGTTGATTTTGTTGTGTATTCCGATTAAACTAATCATGGGTTTTCTTGTGATTAATTTAGTTGTGTTTTTCGATTGAATTGTTCATTGGTTCTCTTGTCGATAATTCATTGAATACTTGGATTCAAATTCATGTTTTCATGTGATTTGATTGTCCAAAGAAATCCTTCTTTCCTTGTGAAAGTAAGGTCGCCTTTGTTTTTCTTTCGAGAATGACATTTTATAGGGGAGATTTCTTTTGAACTTGTGCTTAATTTATATATATTTGTGGGGAGTGCGGCTGTGGAATATTATAGGGGTTATCTTGTATCTTTATAATGCATTTAGCTTCGGTTTTATGATGGCATCTAAATTTGTTGATTTGTTAATACACCTTTGGTTATGAAGCATCCTCGTGGAAATTTCATTAGGATCCCACTAATTTTCGTACCTTTGCCAATTTTATTGACAAAAAGGGAGAGAATTAATGTGTAGTTCACACAACAAATACATATGGTTTACAGATCATTATGTAAGGGGGAGTGGTTTTCATGTTGAGATGAAGTATTGACTAAGGGAGAGTGATACATATCACCATAGTGTTATTGTCAAAGTTGTGATACAATTGAACTTTGATATTGTGTAATAATACTATGACACTGTATAACAATGATTGAGAGCATTTGTTTTCTCATTTATATAGCTACGGATCTTCAACTAACGATGGTGCTAAACTTACAACCTTTGGAATCATTGGAGTACTTGGAAGTGACAAAGATTTCGAGTCATGTTGAAGATGCCACGGCGATCAAGCATGTGGATGAGAAGCTATAATTTTTATTTATTTTGTATTCCATATGTATTGATATTTTTGTCACTAAAATTGACAATGGGGGAGATTGTTAGAGCATTGCTCGGTCGAAATCGCATGCGTTGCTATCTCAGGCATATTTGTCAATGTTACTGATCACAACTATAAGTCTTGATTTCTAGCCAATTTATAGGTTTCTCGGACTAGGACATAAATATTATAGTTGAGCTTAGACTTCACGGCTTTTATCACTTGAAGACGAAGAACTACTAAGGAGAGCTTATGGAACTTCATCGACAAAAGGTATGTGGAGACTTAAACTCATCTATCACTTGGAAAGTCTATTTCTTCTCTATCTCTTAAATTAAGACATAAGTCGTTTTACGATATATCTTTCTATATACACATTTGAGATTTCGAGCTGAGTATATCTCGCTTACATACTTCTCGAAATATGTGTTGGTAAGCTTTCAATTCGACCAAGTTCATCTTATATCATAAGAAAATTTCCGAGTAACATTTTACATGGTTTGTTTGATACAATCATTTGGTGTCAGACTTGGGATGTTTCGATAATGATTATTTTAATATCTTGAAAATTGCTTTGATGCTAATAGTGTGTGAAAACGGCTATTGTCATTATAGAAGAATGTTTCTGTAAGGACCCGCAAGCTCGTCAACGCTATTTGACTGGTCAAGAGATGACCAAGAGACGATTTACCCGCTAAAGACTCGATTAGTGAATATAGATTCTAATAAATAGAAATTAATCTAACAACGATCTAAATACCAAACTAGTACCGTTGAATAGATCTCAAAAAGTTACGCATAATGAACTACTCGAACGTGTCATTCGGTTATCAGACGAATAAGACATCATCAGTTTTTGATCTTAGCCGCCTTGAGTGCCCTTATCAATTTATCGGGTGCCTTTAGTATTTGGTCGGCCTTATTCCTTGCGAAATCGTTTGAGAATTCAGTTTCTCTTTTCTTATTTTCTTTCTCCTTCTTTCTCCTTCTATTTCCTTCTTCCCATGTTCTTCTTTCCCTGCATGTGATTGAGAGTTGTTTGTGAGAGAGAGAGACAATCGATGAACTAAAGCAGTTGAATTAGAAAATTATGATGAAGAGATAAGGGTGATGTTGATGTTTATTAGCTCTGAAGAAGAAGAAGATCAAGTTGCTTATGTAAATCGGACGTTGGGTTTCCGAAGTTAGGTTTTGTGTCGAATTGAGAGGTGAATCGGGTTGTTATTAGATGAATAATGATTGGGTTGACGTTTAATTGATTTTCAGAGGATGTTCTCATGAAGAATCATAGTTAGGGTTTCTTTGTGGAAGAAGTAAATGAATCATAGGAAATAAGAGATGGGTATGATCTATTGAAGGCTACGGTGAACTCAAATAAAGAGGTAGATGATTTGATAGGTGAATTGAAAGGTAATTAGGGTTCTCTTGAATTGAAGATTAATTGTATGAATTTGATTAAATAGTTGAGTAATTAGAGATGGGTTTTGATCAATTGTGTGAATAAAGGTTAAGAATGAAGTGTAATTCGATATTGAAGTAATTAGGGTTCTTAGTTCCAATTGAACGTTACAGAATTTTAAAAGAGTGTTGTTTAAGAAGAAATAAATGAAGTAGATATGGGTCTGGTGGTGATGAAGTTTGAATCAGGTGGAGGCTAAGCAATAAGATTATCACTGGAGTCTAAGGTAATTCTTCTTAGGGAGAAGGCTTGGGTTGGAAGTTTTTTCATGAGAATGTGTTGATGCTGTGAGTGATGATATGGTAATGTTTAATTGTGGAAGAGATTGTGTTTTAGTGTGGACTGAATTGTGAGTGGCTATGGGAATTGTCCGTGTGTTTGAGATTGCAGAACTGGAGTTGTTTTGTTGATGCTAATTTAGTTAGGTAATTAGTCTTGAAATTGTTTATGTTATGGAACTAGGTAGTTCTGAATTGGTTATGATGGATATAGTGATTGTTGAATGTGCATAAGTGGTACTGTTGTTAGTGTTTAGATTGTTGGGGTTACAGGGGGTGTAAGTATGAGCTGAGTTTGTGTTGTGCAGAGTTGATTTGTAGTTTGGTATAAAGAATGAAAGCTTGGAACTGCAATTTCAGTTAGTTATTAACAACGACCGATTCAAAGGACGAACCAGTGGATCGGGGATCTCGAGGTAGGCGTGGCCTGTCATCAAAAAGGTGTGGGAATGCATTTAACTCTTTGTATTAATTATTATTGCTTATATAAAAGTTTATGATTAACAAACTCATGTATTGTCTGTCCGTGCATTCCATGTTTTGTTTAAAATGCATTATGATAATTCTGTTATTCCTGTGAATCTTTCCACGATGTGGAAAGGACTTGTATTGTTTTGTTGTCAATATGAATTATTATGGGAAATGAGAATTTCCACTTGTGGTATATAGGATACGCTCCTTCACATTTATATCTACTTTAATTCAGCTTTTATTGTTTAGAGTTGGTCACCATGGTCTTGGTGGCATCCATAGCTAAATAGGTGTGAATTGTCGGTTAGGAATTCACAACCATATTAGTACATTGTTTGACGAAGGAGTTTGTTCCATATACATGTATGATTATTTCAGTGACTTAGTCACTGTTTAATGTTTTCGGAAAAACATGTACTGTTTTCCAAATCTTGCTTATGATTACTTAGAAGGTTAAATGTTAATTATTCCCACTTCCGTTTCTGTGACAGATCAGAGTTGCGCAGCGAAAGCTTCACGGGTTGACCTCACTAGTAGATTAACTTCTGTTATGTTTACCTTGTTATATATTTTATTTGAAAACCAAATGACTATTATATATGTATCATTTGAGAGAAGATTTTGTATATATATTTCTGAGATGGGTTAGTTTTGGGTTAAGTTTTGTAGCAGATTTCTTAATTGATTGTTTAATTAAATGTTTTAGAATTTTAGTGCCTCTTATTTAGTTAATCTCTTGGATTAGTCAGCTGCTAGCTTAGGGGGCGCTACAACTTGGTATCAGAGCTTACTATTAGATCTTAAATGGGAATAGTTAGAATTAGCCAGTGCCAGTTAGTGAACTAGATTAGTCTAGAACTGGGTTAGGTTTGTGAGATAAATCTTAATCACTAAAAGCTATCAATAATTAAAATAATCATTTGATTGATTGATTTGTTTGTTTGGTTGTTTGTTTAGATATTGAAGTAAAAATTGTAGGGTACACCAGTACTTTAGCTAATAAGAATTTGAGATTAATTGATCTAAAAAGTATGAACAAGTAAACAAACCATTACTAAAAATAGTGAGATTAATATTATTGGTAAATCTTGAAAGTCACATATATAAATATTAAGCACCTTGACTTATACGTAAAATCAACGGTTTATAATCACATAAATGGTAATAATATTTTGGGATTCAATAATATTTGTAAGAGTTGTTAGAATAATAATTCAATAAAATGTTATAATAGTAACTGTATATAGATGATAATAAAAGTAACTTGTTGTTAAAATAATAATTCACTTGTTGTTTTTCAATAAAAGACCGTGCTTACATTCTTTCATAAAAGTAATACTAATTTTTAATAAAGTAATGTTAGCATTTATGAATTAGTATTATATTACACTTAATTTAACTAAAATTTCAACAAGGATATATAATGATAAAAATAATATTATAATTAATTAAACAGTTATGAAAAATTAGTAACACTTGTGTATAGTTAAGTTTTGCAAATTAAACTAATTACAAATTAGAAATGTAAGTTTTGTGTTTAAATTAGACAGTTAAAGTAATACTTATTAGACGTTAGACGTAAAAGGTGAGATATAATGTATATAATTAAAAGACTCGACTTGTTAATAACCATGTAATGAAATTTTCTTTAGTCGAATAAATGATCCAGTAAATCGTTAAAATGAAACAAACATACATGAAATAGTAATAATAACAATCAGATATTTAGTGTAATATTAGAATTAAAAGTAAATAAATTATTATATTGATAGAATTATTTTTCGTAAATAAATTTAATTTTCTTTTGAAATGAAAAGTTAGTATGACAAACTTGAACTATTAAAATTCAAATTAGTATTGTATTGAGCATAATTTAAATTAAAATATCATTAACAAATATGTAGTGATAAAATAATGATTATGTTTAAATAGCCATGGAAAATTATTAGTGCTCATTTATAATTAAGTCCTACAAAGTTAACTAATAACAAATTTGAATTTTGTGTTTTGCGTTTAAACCAGATAGATAAATAAGACTTATTAAGTATAAATAAAAGAACGTGAAGTCATATAATTACAGAGTAAACACTAAACTTGTTAACAATCTTATATCAAAATTATCTATTGTCCAATGAATGATTCATTAAATCATTAAATTATACACATGAAGTGATAATTATAATACTTGAATGCTTAGTACAAATTTAACTTAAAGGAAAATAAATTTGTATATGAATTAGATACTTATAATTAATACAAAAATCTAAAGACTATTAAGACATATTAAATCTTTATGCATACTTAAAGTTTAAAATCATATTAAATTACTAACGCCAATATGTAATAAGATATACTATATTACCAATTCAATCTGAATAAATAAAATCTGTTATACCAATCTTTTTGTGAAAGTAAAATTATATTTACGAGATCAGGGTTTAATAAAATTAAACTAAGTATCATTACTAACTAATTATTTTGATTGTATGTTAGTTACACTAGTAATCAAATAAGAAAATTTGATAAAACAATAATGAAAATGATAGTATAATTAATACAATAATTTTCGATAAAATAAGCAAATTATAATAATGTCCAATATTAATTATTATAAAATTTAGAGTTATTGTAAATATCATTTGGATAATATTATTGGATAGTAATAACAAAATGTAGATTTTATTAATAATACAACTTAAGGATTACTTAACAATAATATAAACTTAAGGAAATAAAGTTAGATCAAATCAAATCTAGTATTAATAATAAAGTTAAACTTCGCATTATGGTTAATTATGAATAACTTATATCAGTCTAAGAAATAAGAAATGTATGTAATAACAATAATTAAATATTAATACCAAACGACATAAAAAAAATTAAAAAAAAATTAAAGTGGTTATTTACTTTTAACAAGTTGCATAATGAAATAAACAAATAGACACACTGGAAATAATAATAGTAACATTTGGATAATAGTTATAACATTCAGTTATTTTAAAATAGTACATGAATTTTAAATAATTATTTAGTTATAATATTATGGTTTCATTTGGAATTAAAATTTAATTTCATGTAAATAAATAAGATAAAATAAATTTTGATGTTTAAATAGTTTAAAATGCTGTGAATTATGTACATATTTTATAAAGTAAAATCTTCAAGTTAAAGCAATTACAATAGAATTTAGAAATTAATCAGCCGTAGTAAGTTAGCACTTAAAATAATCGAATTGGGTTTACTTATAATGGTGACTAAATTTCTTAAGACGATATGAACTAATTATATATTTTACGAAATAAATTTATCAGAATTATATCAGATAAGATAAAAGTTTAAAGACCAATAATTAATCTTAATAAATTAATGCTTAGTTAATCCAGTACTGGGAATAGTGAGGTTGGTAATTCTTGTGTGTTCAGGTGATACTTGTTACGTAGTAGGCATTTTCAGGCGTCATGAACCTAGATAGAGCAACTGCATTCTTGTATCACTAGGCATAAAAGGGAGACTTACTTCTATTAGTGGACCGATAGATCCCAAATTTTAATGAGAAACTTTATTGCTGAACGTCTTCTAAAAGTACTTAGAACCAGTAAGTTATTGACTTAGAAATTAGTGTAGAAAATTTTCATGTAAGAAACTTAGACTTCCCTATTTGATAGAATCTAAATTAGTGTAGTTGAACCTAGAACTACAAATTTTAATCTTAGTGGTAGAAAGCCATATAGGTTGTGATTTGTTTTATGTTGTTTGCGCTTAGACAAGAGTTGGGAGTATTCTTTAAGGTGGGGAGTTGTGAAGGCCAGAAGGATGATTCGATTTTCGAGGACAAAAATTTTATAAGGTGGGGAGAATGTAAGGACCCGCAAGCTCGTCAACGCTATTTGACTGGTCAAGATATGACCAAGAGACGATTTACCCGCTAAAGACTCGATTAGTGAATATATATTCTAATAAATAGAAATTAATCTAACAACGATCTAAATACCAAACTAGTACCGTTGAATAGATCTCGAAAAGTTACGCAGAATGAACTACTCGAACGTGTCATTCGGTTATCGGACGAGGAAGACATCATCAGTTTTTGATCTTAGCCGCCTTGAGTGCCCTTATCAATTTATCGGGTGCCTTTAGTATTTGGTCGGCCTTATTTCTTGCGGAATCGTTTAAGAATTCAGTTTCTCTTTTCTTATTTTATTTCTCCTTCTTTCTCCTTCTCTTTCCTTCTTCACATGTTCTTCTTTCTCTGCATGTGATTGAGAGTTGTTCGAGAGAGAAAGAGAGACAATCGATGAACTAAAGCAGTTGAATTAGAAGATGATGATGAAGAGATAAGGGTGATGTTGATGTTTATTAGCTCTGAAGAAGAAGAAGATCAAGTTGCTTCTGTAAATCGGACGTTGGGTTTCTGAAGTTAGGTTTTGTGTCGAATTGAGAGGTGAATCGGGTTGTTATTAGATGAATAATGATTGGGTTGACGTTTAATTGATTTTCAGAGGATGTTATCATGAAGAATCAGAGGCAGGGTTTCTTTGTGGAAGAAGTAGATGAATCATAGGAAATAAGACATGGGTATGATCTATTGAAGGCTACGCTGAACTCAAATAAAGAGGTAGATGATTTGATAGGTGAATTGAAAGGTAATTAGGGTTCTTTTGAATTGAAGATTAATTGTATGAATTTGATTAAATAGTTGAGTAATTAGAGATGGGTTTTGATCAATTGTGTGAATAAAGGTTAAGAATGAAGTGTAATTCGAGATTGAAGTAATTAGGGTTCTTAGTTCCAATTGAACGTTACAGAATTTTAAAAGAGTGATTGTTTAAGAAGAAATAAATGAAGTAGATATGGATCTGGTGGTGATGAAGTTTGAATCAGGTGGAGGCTAAGCAATAAGATTATGACTGGAGTCTAAGGTAATTCTTCTTAGGGAGAAGGCTTGGGTTGGAAGTTTTGTCATGAGAATGTGTTGATGCTGTGAGTGATGATATGGTAATGTTTAATTGTGGAAGAGATTGTGTTTTAGTGTGGACTGAATTGTGAGTGGCTATGCGAATTGTCCGTGTGTTTGAGATTGCAGAACTGGAGTTTTTGTGCTGATGCTAATTCAGTTAGGTAATTAGTCTTGAAATTGTTTATGTTATGGAACTAGGTAGTTCTGAATTGGTTATGATGGATATAGTGATTGTTGAATGTGAATAAGTGGTACTGTTGTTAGTGTTTAGATTGTTGGGGTTACAGGGGGTGTAAGTATGAGCTGAGTTTGTGTTGTTCAGAGTTGATTTGTAGTTTGGTAGAAAGAATGAAAGCTTGGAACTTCAATTGTAGTTAGTTATTAACAACGACCGATTCAAAGGACGAACCAGTGGATCGTGGATCTCGAGGTAGGCGTGGCCTGTCATCAAAAATGTGTGGGAATGCATTTAACTCTTTGTATTAATTATTATTGCTTATATGAAAGTTTATGATTAACAAACTCATGTATTATCTGTCCGTGCATTCCATGTTTTGTTTAAAATGCATTATGATAATTTAGTTATTTCTGTGAATCTTTCCACGATGTGGAAAGGACTTGTATTGTTTTGTTGTCAATATGAATTGTTATGGGAAATGAGAATTTCCACTTGTGGTATATAGGATACGCTCCTTCACATTTATATCTACTTTAATTCAGCTTTTATTGTTTAGAGTTGGTCACCATGGTCTTGGTGGCATCCATAGCTAAATAGGTGTGAATTGCCGGTTAGGAATTCACAACCATATTAGTACATTGTTTGACGAAGGAGTTTGTTCCATATACATGTATGATTATTTCAGTGACTTAGTCATCACATGTTTTCGGAAAAACATGTACTTTTTCCAAATCTTGCTTATGATTACTTAGAAGGTTAAATGTTAATTATTCCCACTTCGGTTTAAGGATGATCGAGTTTTAGCAATGAAAGCTTCACGGGTTGACCTCACTAGTAGATTAACTTCTGTTATGTTTACCTTGTTATATATTTTATTTGAAAACCAAATGACTATTATATATGTATCATTTGAGAGAAGATTTTGTATATATATTTCTGAGATGGGTTAGTTTTGGGTTAAGTTTTGTAGCAGATTTCTTAATTGATTGTTTAATTAAATGTTTTAGAATTTTAGTGCCTCTTATTTAGTTAATCTCTTGGATTAGTCAGCTGCTAGCTTAGGGGGCGCTACAGTTTCAATGATTGAATTAAAGAGTTTAGAATCTTGTAAACTTCTTTGGATATAAGCATATTGTGTGTTCGCACATTTGTGTATAAATCCAAAACCGGGAACCTAAAGTATGCATACTTGTGTGTATACAAAATGGTCGGAGGAGACTGGATAAGTATGCGTACCCGTATGCATACTGGCGGAAGTTCATGTCCATGAATTTCTGCTGATGTTGGATTTCAAAACCAACTCATTCAGTTACCTAAGTATGTGTACCCGTACGCATACTGGCATAAAGTTCACGTCCGTGAATTTCTGCTGAGTTTGAAAAAACCAAACTCACAAAACTGGTTACTTAAGTACGTGTACTTAAGTAGTTACTTTCTAAAATCGATAGTGTACATGAACTTAAACATTTATCAATAAGGAATGCAATCTTTGCAAACCGTGGATATAATGCTCATGTATTGATTCGAGTGAATCAAACCGATTTTGCTTCAATTGTGTTCTTGTTTAAATCTATGAGAATATAGCAATTGAACAACTCTTTAACTAGTTTCATTTGAACTAGTTATGGTTAAGATGAATATGGTTGATATGAGAGTAATCATATGGCTAACTCGGTTAACATTTGTGAACCAACATGGTGTACACGTTTGGGTACGGTTACATAAACCTAAATGAGGGTACATTTCATTTGTGTGTAACAAGCTAAGTTCGATCTAACGGTTGAAAGATATTAGCTTGGTTGAATCAGGTTTTTCATCTAACGGTTATTATTGAATGCTTTGTTACTAAGGTTGTTAGAGCATAGCTCGGTTGAACCCACCAAGCGTTGGTATGTTAAGTTTGGTTGTCATATTTTAGTAAATCAAAACTCATGTTAAGTGTCGCTTGATTATGTACTAGAGTCATCTTCGTATAGGTTAGCTTGAAATTATTAGGATTTGAGACTTTACAATTATTGCGAAGACTTGAAGATGTGAAGAAGCAAGGAGCTACAACGACAACATCATCCTTCCACTTGAGGTTAATGATATTTGATTTGAACTGTTTCATTCCCCAATGTATCATTCAAGTCGTGCATATTGAAAACAAAACTGTGAAGCATACTTGAACTCTAGATAGACATAGTATTAAGGAATACAAACAAGCTTTATTGCTTAACCATTAAACTTTGTAGATAATACATCGCCATAATTATTTGAATGCTATTGTGATTATGTATGGGTATGAGGTGAGGATTTCATCCTAGGGAACAATGTTTACATGTGTTCTAAGGAAGTAAGTTCATAAACTTGTTTGTGAATCGAAAAGGAAATCGCCAAGCATTATTGGTTTTGTTATTCATTGCATAACTTATGAACAACCAATATGTGTGATTGAGTATAACCGTTCATAACTTGTTGTGTTCTTAGTAGAACTATTCACAAAGGCTTGACTTATGTATCCGTATGACTTTTATTAGTGAAACCGATCTTAAGTAATCACCTGAGATGGTATAATCAGGTTTGGTATTTTATGACTGACCAAATTATATGGGAAAGGGGAACCGATCCTAGTAAGAGGTTTAGTACATCACAAAAGGGAACCGATCCTTGTATGAGGTGCAGCAAGGTTTATAGCAGAAAGGGGAACCGATCCTATGAACATATGCAACACGTTTTTAGGCACATGGGAACCGATCCTATGGACATGTGCAACAAATATAATTTAGATACCATATATATGTGGGGAACCGTTCCTAGTACCTAGTCAACCGAAATTTGGAAAGCTAGTGTGACTATGCACAGTACTCACATGGAAGGTAGAACCAAAACTTGTTTTGGTAGAACCGTTAAATCCATGATTGCGATTGAATGTTATTTTATCAATTGCATAGTTCTTGAAAGTCAGATGAACCAATTCTAAACTTGTTTAGAAGTATGGCAAATCGGTTTCAAGGTTGTAAGTGTGAAAGAGAACTTACAAAGTTAAGATGTCGACATACTTTGAACACGTGATATGAATGTTTATTTCTTTAATTGTTCAAAGTTATTCCTTAATAGCTAAGGGAAGAGAATCCCAGAATTGAAACATAAATAAGTTAAGAATCTTTTAATTAATGTAATTAACTTTATTTTGTAGGGAAATAAGAATTAGTAATGTGCATTTACTAATTAGAGATTTTCCGAGTGATTTCGATCATTATTTTTAGACAGATCATTTCCAAGAATTTTTTGTTTAATGAATATCTTGAGAATATTTTCGGTTTTGGAAATTCCTTGGTGTCCAAACTTCCTTGTCTATAAATACTTGAATTTTTCCTTTCTAGCAAACTAATCCTTCGTAACAACATACTTCCTCTTTTGTTGTTGATACTGGTGTAGCCGCCTATTCGGAGACGAGAGTAACCTAATTAGGAGAAATCTATTACGGCCGTTCAGTTTAAAGTCTTCTTTGGGATTGAGAATCTCTATGAGTACCATTGGTGGGAAACTAGATAATTGCGGTTTATCTTTTGTTTTCATTGATTTGATTGACTAACGGTGGTTGAACTTTGATTGCACCTAGTTTGTTTATGCTTGAGAATCTTCTCTTCTGATATGAGATTCACTCAAACTAGTTCAGAGTTTCGACATGGATCTTTAGACTGTTGCTAGTTTTAAAGACGATCTTGTGATAATCCATTGTTAACAGACTCCGTTCTGTGCGTGATTGAGTACAAGAGATTCAACTGATTGTGTGCAGCTGTTTATTGAAGATCTAAGAAGATTTGAAGACGAAGAGGATATTGAAGATTTCTGATTTGTGGGTTCATAATATTTGGTGTGCACAATACCTGTTTCGGTAAAAGAGGATCCAATTAATAATCGGTTTATCTTTGTGATAGATTGGATTGATTAATTGAGTAGATCGAAATAAATATAATTCTTTGTGATTAAAGGTATTGATTGCAAAATCTTAAACGATTACTTCGGTAATTGAACATAAGATAGATCTAAGGACCTGACGAAGGAGTTTATGTTAAGATAAACAGAAGAGCCTTTTTCCAACTCATATCACTTGGTTGAATAGAGTTGATACCAAACAAATTTGTTGTTCCTTTACTGTTTGGAATACGAACCAAAGGAATTGTTCCAAGTACGTGACTTATTCATAGGTCGGAGGCGTGAGAATGCAAACGGAACTAGGTGAACTATAGGTTTAGTTTTTTGGTCTCAACTATACAAAGTTAAGAGTAATTTTGTGTAGCGGCTTAATCCTGAGAGTATTCAATTTTGGACAAGGTCCCGGGGCTTTTCTGCATTTGCGGTTTCCTCGTTAACAATATCTTTCTATGTCATTTACTTTATATTTCTGCATTATAATTAAAGTAAATCACACAAACGTTAATTCCTATTTACTTGACAAGTGAATCCTATTGTGTTTGGTTTAGTCCGAACCTTTTTATCAAGTAACATACTTCGTTGTTGTATTGTCTCGATTTCGTATCCGTAGACAATCACACGAAGTGTGAACTGATTAGTTGCATTGTATCGACTCATTCCATTGACAATCACTTTCGGATAAAGGACTTATAGGTAGGAAATTTTTTAGCTTGAGGTATATTTGGGTACCCTTGCCTTTTCAAAGGTAACTTAGATTGCAAACCCTGATTTGAAAACTATATAAAGGAGAACTCTATCAACTGGGAAACCTAATCCCCACACCTCCTGTGTGTTACTAGTTGCATAACTAGAGTCGATTCTCCTTTAACCTTAGGTTTCTTCTCGAGAACCTGTAGGTTAACGACTTGAAGACTTCATTGGGATTGTGAAGCCAGACCCAATTATTCTCTTTGTAGTTGCGTGATCTGATCTTGTTATTTCTATCGTGATTGAGTGCAATCGTAAGATTGGCTTGAGATTTACATCTCCAATAGGAAAGATATAAAAATAGTCACAAACACCTTCATTTCATCATTTGTGATTCCACAATAACTTGTTTTGCTAGTCGATTAAGTTTATTATGAGGTGATTGATAATACTGGGCTGTTCTTCGGGAATATAAGCCCAGATTATCAATTGGTTCTTGTTCACCTTGATTGATAAAAGACGGAAAAAAAACTTGTAGGTTTATCTGTGGGAGACAGATTTATCTATTTCTATAAACTTTTCTTTGTAAGACAGATTTGTTTATCAAGTCTTCGACTTTGGACCATAGCAACTCTTAGTTGCGGGTGAGATCAGCTAAGGGAATCAAGTGTGTAGTATCCTACTGGGATCAGAGACGTAAGGAGCGCAACTACACCTTGAATCAGTGTGAGATTGATTAGGGTCCAACTACAGTCCAGTCCGAAGTTAATTGGTAGTAGGCTAGTGTTTGTAGCGGCTTAATGCAGTGTGGTGTTCAAACTGGACTAGGTCCCGGGGTTTTTATGCATTTGCAGTTTCCTCGTTAACAAAATTCTGGTGTCTGTGTTATTTATTTTCCGCATTATATTTTGTTATGTAATTGAAATTTCACAGGTTGTGCGTTAAGATCAATCAATTAGAATATCCAACCTTTGGTTGTTGATTCACATTGATTGACACTTGAACATTGGTCTTTGGTACCTTTCAAGTAACTCCTCTTATATTCAATCGGGCTCGCAGATTTCTATTTGCTGATTGCAGATTAAATTAAGAGTTAGAGATATTAAACTCTTTGATATACTTTATTCTAGATTGAGTCTAACTGTCTAGTTGATTCTCTAGAAAGTGTATTAGAATAAGTCCTCTCAGATTGCCAAACAAATTATTTGGCGTGGTTGTTGTACCCCGCATTTTCAAAGAGAACTATCTTTAGTAATATATTCAAACTAAAGTAAGTGGTTGACATGTGTGGTGAGATTCTCTTGGCCTGTTGAGATAAAGAAAATTTTCAAATTAAGCTAAATGTACCAAAAATTAAAAATGGAAAGAACCTCGAAGTAATGAGGGTTAGACGTACCGACTCATATAAAGCATGTAAAAAGGGACATATATATTTTGAGACAAAGATGTATTTTTTTCCGATAGTAATGACACCAAAGTACATGTATCAAATGAACATGGGATGAAGCTAAGATGTAATTCTAGCTCTCACCAAAGAGTTGGGAATGAAACTTCTTACTGGTATTGGTACAAGCAATGCAATGCGGGTACAATAGTAGCAACCATATATAATAAATGAGGCAAGAGATATTAACGTGGTTCGGTCATTATTGATCTACGTTTATAGAGAAACTCATAACGGTGAAATATTATTGACCACCAGTTTTAATGTCACTGGGATGAATTATAATCACAAAGAAAGTTTCTATTTATAGAGTGAATTGAAGAATAATTAAGATACTACCTCATTATCTAAAATATATTCTACTTAATTAGAATATAAAACTAACTAGATAGTAACCCTGCTTTGCACCAGGACTCCGGGAGTATAGTCTAATTTTATTTCGGCAAAAATTACTGTCATAAGCTCATGGAATTGAGTTTATCTCCGAGTTATTTTGTAGCAACATACAATTGAGTTTGCTCTTGTCATTAAAGGGAAAAGCGATATGCAAATTTATCAACTCAAAATCATGCTGATTTGAAGATTGAGAAAGAATATAATCCCTCCGTTTCTAAAAAATAGGTTTGTTTGGATTGCAAAGAATTAAGAGAACTAATCATTATAGCCACTTTTTCTTAATTTTTCTCATTTTATCCATGGCCAATTGATTTGATAGTAGAGAGAAGATGGAGAGAGAAGTGACCCATCTTCATATTAAGAGAGAGCGAAAAAATGGTCCCTAAATGGGTAAATTAGTAAACTAATAACATTTGACTTTCCAAATAGAGAAACAAGCATATTTTTTTGAAACATCCAAACAAGTAAACAAGCATATTTTCTTGAAATAGAGATATTATTAAGTAAGCATCCACAAACGGTGGAAATATGTTTGTAAATTATTTAATTTTCACAAAACTTTCAATTGAACAACACATTTTAAATTTATTAGTTTGTGTATGCAATACCATGGTAGATGTTCAGACTCTTCAGAGATAATCGATTCGATAGTCTGTCAAATTACCAAATGTGATTCAAAACAATAAATCCCATAAAAATTCCATAACATGCGGAACAAAAAAATTCCATAACCAAGCACATGTTCTACCGAATATAAATAAACCCTTTCAACAATGGTGAAAAAATATCTCAAATTTGGTTGGCATCGGTGTTGTCAAAATCGCTCTCCAAGGCCGATTATTCAGAGATACCATGCAACTAAACCTTTAGTTCACCTAGTTTCTTCAGTATCCATGCACTTCCGATATTCAATAAGTGCATGCACTTAAACAATTCCTTTGGATCGTATTCCAAACAGTAAAGGAACAAAAAATCTATTTGGTAACAACTCTCTTGATTCTTCCGGATGAAGATATCTCAAGTCATATACAAAGGCTCATCTGTTTAACCAATAAGCTCCTTTTCCTGGTCAGATCAATCAATCCAACAACTACCGAAGTAGCAGATTTTAGATTTCCAATCAATCCATATAGAATCAAATAAGGAACTATAAGGTGATGCCGATCTTACACAACTAATCTCGAATAAACCTGATTCTTGTTGGATCCCAGCTGATCAAGGTTTGTGCACACCCAAAGATATAGAAAAAAAATAAGAAATCTTCTGTATTAAAATCTTCTTTAATCTTCAATTAAACCTGCACAACACCACTTGAATCTCTTGTGACCAATCACGCACATAATTTAGTCTGTTAACAATGGATTATCACAAGACGTCTTTAGATCTACAAATAGTTCTAAAGATCCCGTCGATACTTTGATCTTATATCAGAAGAGAAGATTCTCAAGAATAAACAAACTAGGTGCAATCAAAGTTGGACAATCGTTAGTCGATCAAATCAATCGAAAACTAAAATAAACTGCAATTATCCAGTTTCCCACCAACGGTACTCATATATCGCTTGTTGATCCCACAGAAGTCTTTAAACGAGCGGTTATAAGAGATTTCTCCTAATTAGGGTACTTTCCTCTCCGAATAGATGACTCCACCAGAAACAACAAAAAGATGAAGTTTTCCCGGCTCTTAGGATAATTTGATCGAAATGCAAACTTGAGTATTTATAAACCAAGGATGTTTGGACACTAAAGAATTTACAAAACCGAATATTCTTAAGATATGCAATAAATGCCCAAATCGGTTTTCATAATTCATGGAAATTCTTTGTCCAATATTTTCGAAATCTCACCAGAAAATATCCAATTAGTAAATGCACATTACCAATTTTTATTTTCCATAGATATGCATTTAATTGGTGGTACTTAAAAGCATATAAAACTAATAACCTTAATTAAAAGATTCTTAATTTATTTCGGTCCGAGATCTCCTTGAGTTATTAAGGAATATCTTTGAACAATAAAAGATAAGTGTTACTGATCATGTTCAAAGTATGTTGAAATATTTTCTTTATAAATCCTCTTTCCTATTTATAATCTTGGAATCGATCATACCACACTTCCAAACAAGTTTAGAATTGGTTCATCTGTATTCCAAGACAACTACGTGATTGATCAAATATAAAATCACTAATCATGGGTTTACGGTTTTACCAAACACAAGGATCAGTTCTGCCTTAATATGGTTACTGGTACCGGTTACATCAGTTACCAGGATCGGTTACATCGATTACCAGGATCGGTTACATCAATTACCAGGACCGGTTACCATATTCTCAAGGTATTACTTGTGATCGGTTACACAAGTCACTAAGATCGGTTACACCAATTATCAGGCTTGGTTACACCAATTACTATGACTGATTAGGCCAATTACAAGGATCGATTACACAACTCTTTTGTGATCGGTCACACCATTTACTAGGATTGGTCACACCAATTACAAATATCGATCATACCATCTCATGTGATTACTTAGGATCGGTTACACTAATAAAAGTCATACCAATACATAAGTCAGGCACTGTGATTAGTTTTACCAAGATACATAACAAGTTATGATCGGTTCTACTAACTCACACATATTCGTAATCCAAATATATGCAATGAATAACAATACCAATAAGCCTAGTGATTTCTCTTTCGATTCATAAAACAAGTTCATGAATGTACTTCCTTTAAACAAATGTAAACATTGTTTCCTATGATGAAATCTTCACCTTTACCCATACACATAATCACAATAGCATTCATACGATTATGTCGATGTCTTATATATGAAGTTCAAAAGATAGGCGTTATACTTCGTATCCTAATTCCTTAACACTATGATCATGTGATCATGTCTTACTACTAGAGTATAATCATTCACATCTTCGCAGTTATGTTTTCAATATAGCACGACTTGAAAGATACATTATGAATGAAACAATTCAAGTCAAATATTACTAACCTCAAGAGGAAGGATGATGTCGTTGTTGTAGCTTGTTACTTCTTCACATTCTTCAAGTCTTCGAGTAATACTTGTATGTCTCATAATCCTAGTATTTCTAATCTAACGTATACGAAGTTGTCTCTAGTACATAATCAAGCGACTCTTTAAATGAGCTTTGATTCACTTAAATATGACAACCAAACTTGACATACCAATGCTTGGTGGGTTCAACCAAGATATGCTCTAACAACTTATGGTTTGATAACATAATTTAACAAAGACAACTAAATCGAGTAAGACTCGACAATGTCAATTGTCAAACACTTACAGAGTATTTCTCTCCTATACACAGAGAAATCATCTTCAAAGCAGTTCAACACATCGCATCATCAATTGATAAATCTTCATTGATCTCCGCACATTCTCATCTTCACTACATACCGACCCTTCTCCTTCATTGTGACCGAATTGGATCTAAAACGACCATGGTCTTGGTTTAGGCCAGAGTCCTATATATTAGTCTCTCGAATTCAAAGTACTCATGTGTAGTACATTTGTTTAAAGGTTTAGAGGCAGCTTGATTCATCGAGCACTGGCCTCCTCCACCACTTTTCACCAGAAAACCAGCGAGTCGTTTTACTCGCAAATAATAACTTAGGTTCCAAATATTAAACTTAATAACCAGAAAACTTCAAAATCTGATTTAGCAGCTTAATGCAGAGTAGTAGTCAAAATATAATTACCAAACCTAAATTCGTATCATCTAATATGACACTTCAATGCATAGTATTGACGGCCTGTATTTTGTTCACTTACTTCGGGTTCAAATCACAAAGAATGTTGGGATCTGGTTTGCATTCATGAAAATAATTTATTCCCATGTACACAAGGAGACAAGCACATCACCGACATTAAAATGAGAACAAAAAAAATAACTAGGTCTATTGGGACTGTGCTCACAGAGAGGATTAAACCCATGGGTTGTAACTATTTACCTTATAAGGAATCAGTTTTTTATTTCATGTTATGTTTTGTTTCTACAAGGAACCTCTAAGAGCATCTCCAATGCAAGGGTCAATGTCTTAAAATAAGATGACACATATGATTTTAGATATTTCACCAAATTTTCATCTCATAAAAAAAATGATGTCGTTAAGTGGGAGTAAAGGAGAAAATATAATCTAGAATTTCTTCATGATCTTGGGTCAGAAGTCCACATCATATTTTGTCTCTATATTTAAACAAAGTTTGCAAAATAAGACCTTTGGGAATTGGAGTTAAACTTTAGGTAAAAGGTTTTACCTTCATTTTTGTTTTGTCATTTAGCAATGACCCAAAAAGAAAATATTTTAATACGACCACCATATAGGATGACCTTATCCCCTTGCATTGGAGATGCTCTAAGAGCATATCTAATGCAGGTGATTAAGGTCTTAAAATTGCATGAACCTAGGATTTAAGACTTTTTCCACCAAATTTTTGTCTCCAATTCAATGGTGAAGGTGATGAAAAATGATGGCATGGCTAAGTGGGGGTAAAGTAGAAAGTCTAGATTAGACTTTCTCTGTGACCTTGGGTTTTAAGTCCATACCATGTGTGACTAAGTTTAAACAAAAATTGTTATATGGGACCTTGGAGACTGGAGATGAACTTTAGGTGGAAAATCTTATCTTTCATATTATTTTTTGTCTTTTAGCAATGACCCACTAAAAGGTGTTAATAAGTCCACCATCTAGGATGACCTTGACTCCTTGCACTGGAGTACAACGTCTGAGTCCACCACTTTCGAGGCTTATTGAAAGCATCAATTACAGAGATAAATGAATTTGTCTCAACATTTATGGCGATTATCTTTAGACATGATCAATACTTTGCTCTCCTATCCCATGCCCTTGTAGATGATTTTCCAATTATGGCCGAAACAGACCTCATACCCGGCGATACTAGATATAATCCATCTACTTGATTAAATCGGAAAGTCAATGTTAGAAATATAAACCGGATGAAATTGTTTCATTTAATAGTTTTTAGAAACTCAAGTCGATTTAGCATTAAGGGTGGTTTTTTTTTTTTTTTTTTGTAAAACTAATTAAAAACACTTTGGCGTGGTATATTCCTTATCAGTTGGCTTAAAAATAAATAAGGTTAGGATAGAAATGAGAACCCTGTCTCAAAACACATTGCTAACCAACAGCTGAAAATTTCATCATTTAACCGTTCTTGACTGATAAACAATCTTACTTTTTTCCGATTATGGTGACAATTTGACACAAATATAACCATAAAGAATCACGCTAAAGTCTTCAAGAGGCAATCTGTTAGAATACGGGCATCCAACTCAAAACCAATTGGCAATGAGTGGAAAAGCCCTAAGGGATTATAAACCGCAGGATCTTAGATGCCCAGACAATGTGAGACTAATAATCTCAACACGCCCCCTCACGTGTAGCCTCGTTAGATCTAATACGTGGACAATTAAATCGGGTGACGCGGAGTAAAGGCGCGGTCAATGACTCGTCGCAAATTTCCTGCTCTGATACCATGTTAGAACACGGGCATCCAACTCAAAACCAATTGGCAATGAGTGGAGAGGCCCTAAAGGATTATAAACTACAGGATCTTAGATGCCTAGATAATGTGGGACTAATAATATCAACACGCCCCCTAAAAAGTAGCCTCATTGGGTCTAACACGTGGACAATTGAATCGGGTGACGCAGAGTAAAAGCGCGGTCAAATGACTCATCGCAAATAACCTGCTCTGATACCATGTTAGAATACGGGCATCCAACTCAAAACCTATTGGCAATGAGTGGAGAGGCCCTAAGGGATTATAAACCGTAGGATGTTAGATGCCCAGACAATGTGGGAATAATAATCTCAACACGCCCCCTGACGTGTAGCCTCGTTGGGTCTAACACGTGGACAATTAAATCGTGTGACGCGGAGTAAAGGCGCGGTCAATGACTCTTCCACACTTTTTAAGGACCTGGGTCCATATAAAGTGTGGAGCTACTCCACTTGTTTCCAATTGGTTTTGAGTTGGATGCCCGCATTCTAACATGGTATCATATCAGGAAATTTGCGATGAGTCTTTGACCGCGCCTTTACTCCGCTTCACCCGATTTAATTGTCCACGTGTTAGACCCAACGAGGCTACACGTGAGGGGGCGTGTTGAGATTATTAGTCCCATATTGTTGGGAAAACTAAGATCCTGCGGCTTATAATCCCTTAGGGCCTCTCCACTCATTGCCAATTGGTTTTGAGTTGGATGCCCGTATTCTAACATGGTATCAGAGCAGGCTATTCATGTTGAGTCGTTTGACCGCACCTTTACTCCGCGTCACCCGATTTATTGTCCACGTGTTAGACCCAACGAGGCTACACGTGAGGGAGCGTGTTGAGATTATTAGTCTCACATTGTCTGGGCAACCTAAGATCATGCGGTTTATAATCCTTTGGCCTCTCCACTTATTACCAATTGGTTGTGAGTTGGATGCCCGTATTCTAATATGTTATCACAGCCAGGCCATGTATGAGACGTGAGACCCAGTAAGACCCAAGAAGGCAGGGAAACCATACAGCGGTCCATATAAAGTGTGGAGCTACTCCACTTGTTTCCAATTGGTTTTGAGTTGAATGCTCGTATTCTAACACAATCAACCGAGAAAAAGAATTGCACAAGTTAATGGAGTCAAGCAGATTACGTGTTGCGGTATTACTAGAATATGGAAGAACTAAAAACATGCAAGAGAATGAGAACTCTTATTCATTAATATGCCATACATATTACATAAGTTTAAGCCTCTATTTATTTGTAGGCAAAATAGTAAATACTAGTTATTACATACATATGGGCTGCACCCACATTGACCAAAGGCCCTATAACAAACAGCCATTTTATTCTTCATAAATCTGCCTTAACAAGTAAGGCAAAACATACACACAAAGTAAAACATACAAACATAAATGCAGTTTTTCACCAACACAAAACAATTACATATAACTTGGCCATACCAGTTGATATTTTAAAAGCCAACCCAACCCCCTTAACAGCTGACAATCAAGCCCATGCCCGCAGGCTGCAGAAAGCGTATTTAAACTTCAGAACTTGAAGTGGGATAGGGAGTGGACACCGTCATTTCCTTCCGAATTATTGTGTTTTATATAGTGCTTCAAATAGTCCGGAACTTTAACATTACTGCAGACAGGTAGATCAGTTTCATCTTCATCAGAAATTAGATCCTTATTATAAACCTTTGCCGATTTCATGACACTGCTTGTACTGAAAAATGACGCAACTGATACCCTTGGTCCTACTTGATTCGCCAGTACTCTGTGCTCCGCACTCTTAAACTTTCCATTGCTAATTAGCTACACATATATATACATGCATTAGCGAAAAATTAACATATTCATTCTTAGTTAACATTATGGTTAGAATTTTTCTGTGACAACAGTTACTTCAAGATGTGCATATATACGCATACCTGAAGAAGATCACCAATGTTTACTACTATAGCTCCATGTTTCGGTTCGACATCAACCCAATGGTTCTGATAAAGAACTTGTAGGCCACCAATGTTGTCTTGAATAAGAAGAGTGAAGAAACTCGAATCGGTATGCTTGTAAGATCCCATAGTAAGTTTTGGTTGTGGGCAAGCAGGATAATAGTTACCAAGGACTGATAAGTTTGTGCAACCCATGCGTATAAGATGATCCTTTCCGATCCCAAGAGCTTCTGACAGTAATTCGATAAGAGTATTTCCCAGTATACGGACATGTTCCGTATACTCTAGCAATATATCTCTGAGGATACCACATTGATATTCATAAGAAAAACAAAGATTAGTAATATGTGAAAGAAAATTATGTCAGTCAATTTTTTTTTTTTGCAATTTAGATGTGTATTAATTGTTTTGGGGGTTTTATTTATAGGTGTGTCATGCATACCTGCATATGGCGGGTAATTCTTCAGGGTCGATGAGGTCGGGCGATAACATTAAACACATGAAACTGTCTTTCCACTTAGCAGTCTTTGTTTGATACCAATCAAAATTAGTAGTGTACTGTACTTTTCTAGTGAATTCTCTTGTGTAGAACTCTTTTTTAACCTCTGTGTCTTGCTCATGAAATCTAGTAACACCTAGTATCATCCCATCCATAACAGTTTCAGGAATACCATGATTCAACAATTGAAAGAAACCCCAAGATGCTGATGCAAGTCGAATTTCATTTACAATCTCCTTTCTTCGATTCTCCATATCTTCCAAATCTATCATTGGAACATGAAACTTATTCTTATCAACTAGCAATAAGTTCTCCTCTTCAGCAAGTTCCTCAGGTGGTCGAATGAAGACTCTAGGAATGTTTAGGAGTCCAGCGTCGGCTATTCCTTTAACACCAGCTTTGGTTTCGTCAATGGCCTTCAGTTCCTTGATACGATCGTAACAAGACTCGTCTTGGATGGCTAATTTTTCACCATTAATGTAAGCTTTCTCCATGGAAGTGGTCATTGATTTGTCGATGCAGAATTCATCTCATGACAGTATCTATATATAGTTCTTACATATCACTATCTAAGTTGTTGTGAAAATTTAATGTGGCCCCACCACGATAACTTTGGGACAGGCAGTATGTGACTAATTATCAATCACGTATATATTCGGCAGTCGACCCCCCTGATTGATTATTACAAGACGGAATGCGTCTTGGCTCAATGATTTGGTTTGAGCTGTTTATCGATCTAGCCATGCACAATCTCAAAGCTTATGAGAGGGATGTATATTGTTGGGCACATTTCCTCCACCTTATTGTCTGGCTGTAAATTAATGTCCGATCGACCAAAATTTATTAAGGAATCCCGAATTTATTAAGGAATCCCGAGTCCCGACCAAGTTGAACCTAGGTACTGACACAATTATTGTACAACTTCCTTAAAATTAATGGATATTTCACGGATGATACCCTACAAATGACCAACACCTTAATCAGGTACCTAACTTTCCAATTATTAATGGACGATACCAGGACTAACGGCTGACTGTCAACTTCTTCGTTCACCGGTATAGTTTTTATTTTCTCTATTTTTCATTAAAAATATTATCTTATTTTAAAATTTCACCCCTAATAAAATTTCATTATAAGTATATTATCTTATTTTAAAGATTTACCCCTTATAAGAAAAAAAAATCCTTATCTTCTGCTTCTCCTTCCATACCTCAACGTGCAAAGATGGCTTTGTGACATGGAAGGTATAGTTAGCTTACTCCCTGGCGTCATAATCAGCCTCCTTATCCGCTTCAGCTCTCTTGGCTGGTTCCTCATAAGGCTCGCTGGTAAGCTAGCACGGCAATTTGTTCAACTAATGTAGTAATACGCTGTCAGAGCTTAGCTTGTTAGGCTTCCAATAAGTTTCATGTAATAATACTTTTTATTTATTTAGTTTTACTTTTTGAAGAAAATAGATCGGTTTTCAATAGATCCAAAACAACTATGGGGAGGGAGAGAGATTTTAGATCTATTTAGAAAAACATAATAATAATAATAATAATGATAATAAGTAACATAAAAGAAAATAGAAAAAGATAATCGTTAAGGCCAAGCACTATGGTGAGGGATTTCCCTTAGCTATCCCCTATTTGTAGCGAAATCCAACTACTATGGTCTTCCGTGTAGCTAATTAAGTATATGGATATCCCTTAGGTACATTTAAAAGTGGATCACATCTGATCCAGGTAGTAGAGAAGAGAAATCACACGGAAACTCAGCTTCCATGGAAAAAATTTATTTATGCAAACTCAGTTTCTGTGTGATTTTCAACGGATACTTAGTTTCCGTTTGAGAATTTTTAATTTTACTTTTTTTTTCACTTTTAACTCTTTTATTTTACTAAAACTCTTTATTACCTATGGTTTTACCTATGTAGGAAATACCATATGGTCCTAAAAATAATATATCAGAGTGAGTTTGATCCAGTTGACCTAGTCAACTCTCTGTTTGGTCCTTTTTTTAAAATAAATATTATTGTTTCGTCCTAGAAATTATGATTTGGTCCTAGAGTGACGTCATGGATGATGTAATTGTCCTATTGTAGTGGCAGAAATACCCTTTTGGGACCAAATATATAAAAAAATCGATAGAAAATATCTCATTCTCCGATTTACTTTCTATCTCCTCTCTATTTTCAGATCTAGTTTTTCTCCTCTCCATTTGTTTTCTTTCATTTTTGCAGAAAATGAACATGATGATTAATGATGAAGATTTGTGTGTTTTTCTTCTTTTTTGTTGCTGCTGGTGTTGTTGAATACGATGGAGACGATGAAGACGGAGAACATGATAATGAACGATGAAGATTTGTGCATTTTTTTTTTCTTGCTGCTAGTGTTGTTGAAGATGATTGAGACGATGAAGATGATGAAGACGACGAAAATTTGATGCTGTTGTTGAAGATGAAGATGAAGTCGTGTTTTGCTTCCGATGAAGATGTTGTTGAAGATGAAGATGAACAAAAATTAGGGTTTCTCTGATGATGATTTGTGCGTTTTTCTTCTTTTTTTGTTGCTGCTAGTGTTGTTGAATATAGTGGAGACGATGAAGATGATGAAGACGACGGAGATTTGTGATGAAGATGTTGCTGGTGAAGATGAAGATGATTTTTATGGATTTTTTGTGTGTGTGCATGTTAAAGAATGAACTCTGTTTTTAGATCTTGAATTACTAGAAAGAACGAACTCAATTCTAGGTTTGAATTAGTTAGTTTTTGATAGATGTTCATTTTGATGAATGAACTCTTTTTTCTTATAGGCTCTGTCAGATGTTCATTTGAAGAATGAACTCTGTTTCCATATAGGGTTTATCAGGTGTTCATTTGAAAGAATGAACTGTGTTTTTTTGTCATAATAATGAAGTTTTTTGTTGTGTTCATTTTACAGAATGAACTCTGTATTCATATGTGTTTTAGTTTGGTTTTATTAGGTGTTCATTTGAAAGAATGAACTTCAGAGTTCATCAGACAGAATGAACTGCTACAAAAAAAAGTAAACAAATTTTTTTAGGGTTTAATTAGGTGTTCATATGAAGGAATGAACTCCGGAGTTCATCAGATAGAATGAACTGCCACAAAAAAAATGTAAACATAATTTTTAGGTTTTATTAGGTGTTCATTTGAAGGAATGAACTCCGAAGTTCATTAGAAAAAATGAACTGCTACAAAATATAAGTAGGGATTAACACGGAAGGTTACTTTGGTCCATTTAATATTTTTAAATAATTATTGACCAAATGGAAAAAGGTGATTTCTAAAAGGACCAACTGGGAATGAGACCACCTAAAAAAAGACCAAACGATATTTTTCCCTTTACCTATTTCACATCCCCATTTTTTCTAATTCCCATCCCCACCTCACAAATCATTATTTATTTAACTCCTTTAAGATTGGGTAAACAAAACTTACCTATTTTATTTGTCCGTGATTTCATTTACCACCTCCATCTTCCTTCTTCCCGAATCCCTTCTCTCTATTAACATATACGACTGCTAACCTCTGTAACAGAGGAACATTTTTTGGATACCAATCAGGATCCCATCAGATGTACACCACCAGGACACCTTATATAATATCATATGTGCATCAATGACAGTACATCATGGTTTAATGATCTAAGTATAATTTTAATACTAATGATCTAATAATGGTTTTGGTTTTATTAGGCCGACCGACCGAAGCGAGGGAGAACTTTATATATGATGACTTTGTGTCACATGGGACATGACTTTTTTTTCCAATTTGACAAAAAATATTGGATTTGGTGTCATACCCCCGAAATTTCCAAATTGTCCCTCCCTTTTATTCCAACTAGTATAACACGCACGCGCGATGCGCCTGCTATTCTGTAATTTTGTTGTTTATGTGTATTAGTCACCAGTGAAAGCCAACACTCGGTTAATGCTCGTAACTCCATTCAATATAACCACTTTCACGGACTCGTTCACTTTCAATTTCAGACATTAAACCTCTTTCCCGGATACTTAACACCATTATGGACAACTGTGTTTCAAATATTTGTAAACAATCTCGTACATCATTTTTTTTTTTTCCGCAAAATGCACATCCTAAGATAAATAACAAAACATATAAGTAAAAACGTATAGAAATGAGTGCAAGTATGTAGTAGTTGTTAGAGTTTACCTGTCAAAAAGAATCCTTTGTGTAGAAGTACCGACTGGAACACCCTCGAACCACATTGAAACTAATATTTAAGAAGAAAATCTCTGTCATGCTCTGATTTTAGTAGCAATCTTCAATGCAAACGATCAACATTGAGTTTTTTACACCTGCAAAACGGAAAGCTCAAAATTCTACTTCCAGGGGAAAAGAAACTCGGACACTACAATCTGCAAGTTGCTTATCTGAAAGTGCCGATTCTCATCTGGGGATCATTTAAACTAAAGGATTGAACTCTGCATACCCCCAACAATGTCTGACAGTCTTTCTATCAGTTAGAGCATGATCAGATAAATCATATGAAAATTGTCCATGAGCACGTAAAGAAAGTGCAGACTATAGCAATTGGCATCTTTGTTGCATAAGGCACAATGTGCACCAAATGTGTGAGCATTCTAACCTTTTTGATCAACATCAGCTACACTCAAGTAACCTACAAAACTAATTATGCATCTAAAGCATACATAAAAAGTTTGCGTATCCAGAGTTATCTTTACTAAATATAAATATAAATAAATGTAATCAAGATATAACATTGTTACATCTAACTTCCAATCGATAACAAAGCCCATATTTCTCCATTTGAAGGAGTAAGCAACTGAAGGAGTAAGCAATTGAACATTTGAAGGAGTAAGCAACTGAACATTTAAAGGAGTAACTGTTAACTTTTCAAAACAAAATCCCGAATAAATAGTTGGGAATGACAACTTAACTAATTTGGAGCCCAAGTGACGTAAAAGGTTGGATTGTATCTCTCAGTCAGCCTACTTAATCAGCTGCTAATCACTTTAAATATTTGTTGGGTTTTCATAAATTCAAATAAGAATTTCCAAAAGCTGTGACTTGTTACCATCTAACAATCAACAAAATTAGTTCTCAAACTATTCTCAGACAACAAAGAATTTCTCATTATTCAATAAAGGTCAAGTTATTCTTAGATTCATATAAAACCATTTGAAACAAACAGTTAAAGCTATCTTCACTTATAGTGAAAAATGACACCAATAATCCGATACCACCAAGATGTTTAGTTGTTTCAAAGTAAGTGATCACTTAAATTTTTAGCATATTTTCACTTACTGTGCAAAATTGACATCTATCATGACAAAATCCAATCACTTAAACATGTTATGCGCAACATGGAACTTTAAAACTTACCTGGAAAAGGGAATGGAAATTTCCAAATTTCACTAACATAAAGAAAAGAGGATTGTCCCGATTCCCTTCAATAAGTCTCATCGTCATCTTCCTCGGAAACTTTATTATCTAATAAAAGATCCACAAGATTTGAGATGACAAAATCGAATCAGTAATTAGATCCTCCCTTGAAATACCCCTTCTATCTCTAGCATTTACAAATTGAGACATAGAATCTTGCACTTGATAACATACGTCTTTGTATGAATCGTTAACGGATTCCATTAAACCCCTAAAAAATCTCTTGATTGTATTGTTTCTCTTTGGAATTAGTTTTTTTGTTTTCTTCTTCATCTTATCAGTTACAGCAACTCCAACTCCTTCCTCTTGGTTTCGGTTTTCAATGAAATCCACGACTTTTTATTTGATTTCTCGAGAAGAACTAAAATTAGATCCGTAATTATTTGTTGTTCGATCGGAACTTGATTCTCTAGATCAGATTGCTTAAACATAACTGAGGGAATACTGGATTCTGAGTATATAGAATGAATTTTAGGCGAAGAACAGAAAGAAAAATAAAGAAGGCAAAACGCTAAATAGTTATTTGCCCCTTGTTTTTGGAAAATATGCCACAAACCAAGTGGTAGAACTGAAAACACGGAGGGACATTTTTGACAATTTCTGTGCCACGGTTGAATCCGTACGACGGTCGAAAATCCCTATTTTCTTTATATTAGTTAGATTACTATAACTCCTTATGTATCCAATTTTTTCAAGGGTATAATTGACAAACAAACTTTTATATAACATATCTAAAAATCCATGCCTTGGAATTTTGTAAATTTTATCTCGTTGGAATGGTATTAAAAAACTCTACGCAATGAGTACAAACAACAATATCAAATTTTGAGTTTTTACGAAAAATTCGGAGGTGTTTATCATTCTAGGAACAATTTCGAAAATTAAATGTATATTCATTATGCAAACCACCACAAAGGATACATAATACTTTATGTAGCCATATTTTAGTTTATGCATCAACTTTTTCTCCGTTGCAACTAATAAAACGATGTACTTCCTCCATCTCAAGAAAAGTGATACTTTCACTTTAGTCATAATTTTCGAAAATTGAATGCATAGTCATTATGCAAACCACCACAAAGGATGCATAACACATTATGTAGCCATATTTTGGTTTATGCATCGGCTAATTCAACCGGTGTCTGAAAAAATGATACTTTCACCTGGTGTCAGAAAAAATGATACTTTCATGCCATGTCAGGAAAAATCATATTTTTGCGTCGCTTTTTTCGGTCGGCCGTTCCACCGTGGTAGCGGTCATCTAGTACATAGAACGTGAAGAGAGAGAGCTTATCAGAACTATAATCAATTGTACAGTCGACAATTCACTTTTTCATTCTTTATTGGATTTTCTCATCGATGCAATCACTTAGAACTAAAGTTAAACATATAATTAGGTTCTCATTCTATTCAATTAGGTTTTCGTTGTAATCAACTATTCCCAAATTTAAGGTTAATAATTTTATTATGAAAATCGATTATTTCTGTGTAGTGATTTGACCATTAATTTCCAACCTAATCAATTTGGAGGTTAAGCATTGAAAATTAAAAAGTGAGCTTCGTTTACCCATAATTAAAAGAGTTATACAAAATATTGTTTATTTAGTGGGTATGTGAATTAAGAAAAGTGAGGATAGGAAATAGGTAAAACCTTACCTATTATATCTCCATTTTTTTCTTTTCAATTTTTTTTTACCCATAATAATATGTATCTAAACCCGTAAAAAGAATTGGAAAAAAAATAGTAACTGAGTTTCTGTTAACCTCTAATTGACAGCTAATCCTATGTTTCAAGCACAGTGGCAGAGTGGTGAGTATTTTAGGTTTGTCCTTGTCATCAAAAAATTACAATAAGAATAACGAAAAAGCTTTCTGCTATTGTACGTCAACATATGTTGAAATTAATCTAATGGTGACAATAAAATCATCCATTTTCATGTTGTTCTTTTTCTTCATCGATTAACCACTGAGTTTAGTTCTCTATTTATTTTTGATTGGTTAAATGCAACCCACAATACAACATGAATTAATAAGGTCATGAAGTTATAAAGAATGAGTTTTGATTCACTGTACTAATCAAAAGCATAAAAATTAGATTCAGTTTAGAAATTCTTCCATTTTGTTTCCAAATATATATCTAATTTTTTTTAAAGATCGGATCTTTTAAATCAACCCCAACATCATACCTTCTCAATTTTTAATTTACCGGGTGTCAATGATATATTTTGGTGGGCCATCGTTAAAAGAAAAAATACCACCCTTACCATCTCAGTTGGCAGAAGGAGAACAAAGCTTATATAAGGAATTCACATGGTTTGAATACAAAAACGAAATCAAAACTGGAAATACATTAATTCATAGAAGAACCATAATGACAACACACATTATAAAGGTTTAAAAAGGGCCAATAATCTTCACTGTATCCGCTTCCCAATAATACAAGTAAACTAGAAATAGATGATTAAGAAAGCGTCAACGATTGACGAAATAGTTGGGATCTATAGGGTTTTTGTCGGTGTAAACAAGAAAGAGAAAAACAAGGAAGTTTTCATTTATATGATGATGTTGACGAATATGAATACACGTCAATCGACACCAGCACCAGCCACATAAGATCAGTTGTCAATCAGCTGGTATTGAGCGGCTCATGTTCATGTGGCAATTGGTGTCCCGCGCAGAATGGTTGTAGTGGTATTTATGATGCTATCAATTTCCTTCAATCAATTGGATATTGCAATTAGTTAGCATATATACAATGAATTATTTCTGTCAATCAATTGCATATTTGAATTAGTTAGCATCTATACAATGGTCCAGTCATGAATCATGTTGGGAAGGCATCCCCAACTCTAAATTCACGAGTTATTGCGTGACAGTTAATACGGTCAGTAACTAACTGTGTCAACATATCTGTCAACTGTATATGATACACAGAATTGGGTATATATAACCTTGGATTTTTAGGGGCGACCCTAAAAGAATTAGGGGCGACTTTTTTATTCCCAACCCATACACATCGTTAAGGGATGTCCAAAAATGCGGAGAATACGTTAATGCCCTTACATAATCGGAAGCTATTTTGTGCTCGATTGTTAAAACTGAATCGGAAGCTTAGTAACGCCTTTGTCCTACCGATTAATATATATTTTGTGCCAAACGCGTATCTTCCTCCTATAATAATCGGTAGGAACAAGAACCTCACTATACTACCGATTATTGGTGATTTAGTCATAGAAGAGATTCGGGGCAAATTTATAATTGGTAGTCATATTAACTACCGATTATTATAGTTCTCAAATTCGAAAAATATGAGATTTCTCCAAAAACAAAATTTGGGGCAACTGTATAATCGGAAGTTAAAATACCTTAGTTGGTTACCGATTATACAGTTGCCCCAACAAAATAGAGCCGTTGGAACTCTTAACTCTATATAAGGATTTTACCCTCTATGGAACACAAATACCTTTAAACTCTCTCCAACATCATCTTCAACATAATGCCATTCATTAATCCTATGGAGTTCACGATTGAAGAAGATTTATCTTTATGTAGGCGCTATGTTCAATTCTATCCGAGACGGAGAGAAGAACGGAGGCAAGGAGGCATAATGAGTATGAGTTATTTGGGAAGAATTCACGAAAAATTCTGCACCGACACCGGTAACCCAAACAACTGTCACTCCGTTGATCTTTTCTGCCGAATTGGTTCAATAAACGGACACGTCGAAGAATTCGTCAATTTAACTTATCTTTTGAATCAATATCGATTGAGGGGTGAAACCAATGATGAGGTTATAGAACGATCTCTCGGGGAATGGCGGAGATGGAAAAGATCAACCTTCCTTTATGAAGCTCATTTTAGAATCCTTAGGGCGATGGAAAGATTTAATCCGTTTAGGACTCATCCAACACGTCCACGACGCTAATCACAATACCTTGTAATAGAATTGTGGAAGTTCAATGTAAAATTATGATGATGTCTAGGTGATATTGTTATGAATTTCAAAATATTTATGAAATCAGAAGTTTACCGATTATACTCCAACGGCTATTTCGTTCAAAAAAACCTAGTCGTGCCTCGAAAACCACACACATTTGATAGATAATACATATTTCGAAACCTGCGATTATATTACTCTAATGAAACTGAGAACTCTGTTGACAAAACATCCTACAATCGGTAGGTACACAACTATCCTTAGCTTCCGAGTATGAATAATCGGTTGATTTGGTTCAACCATTTCCTACCGATTGTATGTAATAATTGTACATAATTTAAGGACAATCTTGTAAAAGTACACATCAACGACCATATTTAAAAAAAAAAAAGAGATGTTGGGACTCTCATCTATATAAAGAGGGTAAACTCTTCTTATTTATGCAGCAAACAACACATATATAGCATCGTGTATTCTACCAATAGATTTTCCATCGTCTACTCTTGTGAATTCATTCTATATTTCAACTTACTAGCATGGCAACATTTGACGCATCTTAAGATTTGTTTATTTTGAAAACATGGTATCATGAAACAAGACGTGATGATGTCATAGCAGGAAGGTTAACACCCGAAGTCTTTTGGGCGAGGGTATATAGCCAATTTGTGCGAGAGTATGGAAATCCAAAGCAAAGATCACTACAACAAGTTCATGATCGTTTTCGACTTGTCCAAAAAGGGATAAATAATTACATAACGATACAAAAAAGGATGTTTAACACTAGCTATTTAAGCTTGTCGATCCAACAATTTGTAAGTATTTGCATACTTCTTTTAAATAACACAGGGTGTCTAATCTTTCTTACTAAAACGAACTTGACATTATTTTGTATTTGTTTATGTAGGAGGCAGTCGCCAAAAGACATTACTTAGTGGAAAAGGGAGAAGAATTCACCTATGATGGAAGTTATGAATTCCTGAAGTCCGTGGCAATAGTATAAATATTGATTGATAGTTACAATCGGACGTCATTGTTTTATATTGTTTACCGATTCTGGGAAGAGTTTCATTTTTTGTTGTCAGAGTTTGGTGATAATCGGAAGTCTATGTAATAAGTTGTCTACCGACTCTGGGAAGATTTTTACATTTTGTTGTCAGAGTTTGGTGATAATCGGAAGTCTATGTAATATGTTGTCTACCGATTACGGCAAAATTTTATGTTTTTTTGTCAGAGTTTGGTGACAACCGGATATTTAGGTAATATGTTATCTACCGATTACTAAAATCGGAAGCTAAATTATAAATATTAATAACGGATTATAATATTGATTGAGTCTGTTTACAAAAGCTTGTATAATCGGTTGATATATTAATAATATAACTACCGATTATAGATTAATACTTCACAGTATTTTCCAAAAAAGTCCAAAAAATACATCTTTCAAAAGTAACGATCATTCATCTTCATCATCCGAGGGAACCAATTCGAGTATGCCTTCCGGAAAGTTGTTGTTCATGAAGCGATCCCAATCCAACATGTTGGTCTCATATTATTTCAACCAATCCTTACAATGATTCGTTGGGAAGTAATCCATCATACCACCCAACGGAGGTAATGGGAAATCTTTCTTTACTCTTAAACCGATAAAATGCATGTCATTCACAAATGCCATAACAATTCTTCTATCTTTAACAGAATCATTGCAAACCGTCCTTGTAGGTGCAAACGTAAAGGAATGTCCATACCTAGGAGGAGCAAAGAAATGTACCACACAATTTAAAACGTCCACTAAGAGATATCCACATTGATGCATTGTCATCCAATACTTGTATCCGATTGTCTTCAATCCCTTCAGCACTTTACGCGCGCAACTAAGTCTTTGAACTGTAGTTCTTTGTTGTTTCTATCTCCTTCCTTTATCATCCCCATATAGAAATCCTTGTCCTTTATTAGTTGTACCGCCATCTAAGTTCTTAAATTTTGTCATTCGGTGACCTCTTCGTTCACCACCTATCCAAAGTAAACAATTTGTTCCGTAGCGACGTGAAACCCACAATTGCCATCCCCATCAACCTCGTCGGTGGAAAAAACAAATGGAACAATGAGGGGAGGGAGTTGTTTCATATACTCTTCTATAATCATATACCTTGATCGCTCGGGTCTTCCTTGAAAATCCCTAGGACAACGAAGAGTACCATACTTCTCTTTTATAGTCACCATTTTCGTTGGTTGTGTTTGTTGCAAGTCGCTCATTTGATCTATAACTACGGATCTAGTTTGGGTCTCCACTAACACAACTTATTCCACGGCCTCGGCTTGACTTACTTGAGAAGGCTTCGTGGAGACCTTTGGCCTCACTTGTCGGTCGGTTGGTCCCCTTTGATCTTTTCTTGGATGACCTATTTTCTTGGGTTAGGTCTCATCTTCAAATTCGTCTTTCGAACGCTCATGCCTACACAATATTCTTTTATTAGAAAAATAGTCTTTCAATTATCTTCTTTCAATGGTCCTCGACACTTCGGTGTTTGGCTTACCTACCCCTTTTTGCTTAATAGGTTCATTAACCTCCCTTAAACGAGGGTGAAGAGATTTCTTTGAATCATGCATCAATATTTGCTTCTTGGCGCCATTTGTTGTAGCATAACGCTCGTTTATTCTTGCACACAATTCCGACTCCATAAACGACGGACCATCAACTACGGGGGTGCTTGGAGTGAAATTTAATTTCTTCCAAAATGGATGAATATCATTGATGGCAATCACATCGACGTACCTACCCATTTTATGACGACATGGCAGACCAAAACCTATCATATCCTTGCAAACACAAACCGTATTCTGGTCATCGTAAGCTTTATATAACTTCAATTGTTCCATCATGTGATTTATTGCCCATCTTGAAACTTTATGAACAATGCACCTTAGAAGCAATCTTCCCTTTCATGTTCCGTAGGGAATTTATGTACACTAAATTGCATAGAATCCTTAATCTTTACGAGATCAGGATTGGTGAATTCATGGATTGCTTCTTGGATCGACACAACTCCATTTTGACTACCTAGAAGTATTTTCTTGAATCGTCCATGAGACCCCTCCGCAATGCTTGTCGCCTCATTCTTGAAATTACAATATTCATATATCCATGCAAACACAAACCTCTCTTTAATCGGTAATCATTGTGTATTACAATACTCAAACGGTTTTGGGTAGTCCTTGCCATATTCACCCTCAAATTTATTCAAGTTTTGTTTGTAAATTTCCTCGGACTTCGACCAAACAATCTTGTCCCATGCTTTCATGAACATTTTCTAAATCATTCCATCCTCCTTCCACTTTTCATCAAATAACCTCTTCTCTTCCTCTTGTTCTTCCATGGTTAATTTAATAATGCACTCCTCCTCTTCCTTTGACCTCTTGGTACCCTTCATTGGTTTCTTAGCTTGGAAATAGAGACGGAAATTGTGTTTGAGGTTGAATTGAATGTGCCACGTACATTGAAAGTTTCGGGCTTCAGGAAACACTGCCGCTATTGCATGCATTAAGGCTTGATCGTTATCCGTTATAATAACCCTTGGAAAATCATCTCCATTTTAAATAGACCTCAACGTCTCCAACATCCAAATGAAACTCACGTTATTCTCATGATCTATTAAACCCCAAGCAATCGTAAACGTGTTTTTTTCCGAAGTGTGACAAGCAATGTTCAATAACGACATGTTATATTTGTTTGTCTTGTAAGTGGCATCTATCAACAAAATTTGATGAAAACACTGAGCCAATTTTATCATTTCAGGATGTGCCAAGAAAATACGTACCACTTTACCATCTTTTTCTTCCGTTCTTAACGTGTAGTCGTGTAACTCAGCTAACCACTGTGATTGTTGCATGACCGTTCTACGTACCATCCCATTCCGTCCTTTTGATCGTTGCTAGGGCCGACTTAATTATAGACAAATAAGACAAGTTATCGGGGTCGTCCGCCTTAATTTTACTTAAGATTGCACTCGCCTTTTGGATCCGCATAGACCTCACCGTCTCCATTTCATGTGGTTTTAACTTCGCAACCATTACATGTCCAATAAGAGTATCCGGATCATCATGGTTGTGACAACCATTAGAAACTTTAGACATTTTCCACTCTTTACTTTCCTTACCATTCGTCTTATAGAAGACAATCTTAAATGGGCATCCAATTTTCTTTGTATGAGTTCGGTATTTCTTTCTCTGCGTCTTCCTTACATACTTACTATTTTTTACCTCGTGACTCTTCTTCACCCCATCTCGCTCACATATCATTTCAAATAGAATCTACTTAACGCAACAGTTCTGAACTACCACACACATCTTCTCTTTTGCCTTGTTCATAATCCATTCCTTGGCCTCCTTCTTACTTCCAAATATCTAAATGCGCATATAACCAAACAAACAAAATAAGCATATACATCTAGCATACTTGATTGGAAAAAGAAAAGATAATTCATGAACATACTAAATCGTTTGCATAGTGTAGGGAAGTATCAGGTCTCAAATAATAATCGTCGTCAATAGCTACAACATCCTACTTCCCATAACAGCAAGTTATGCATTAGTAATCGGAAGTAAATTCAGAGAATAAATAACTGATTGTAAAATAATCGGTAATCAAATACTATTTAGACTACTGATTAAAAAGGTTCGATGTGGGGCTACTTATAATCGATAGCCAAATATCCTACCGATTATGGAAGATTTCAAAATTTTGGAAAAAATGGATTTTAGAAAAAAACTCATTTTGGGGCAACCTATAATCGGAAGGTAATGTAACCAGTTAAACCTCCGATTATGGCTACGTCGAAAACACGAGCCAAATGATGCACCCTAAAACCTATGGAAATTTGGAAAAGGTTCGATGTGGGGCTACTTATAATCGGAAGCCAAATATCCTATCGATTATGGAAGATTTCAAAATTTTAGAAAAAAATGGATTTTAGAAAAAAAAACTCACTTTAGGGCAACCTATAATCGGAAGGTAATGTAACCAGTTAAACCTCTGATTATGGCTACGTTGAAAACACGAACCAAATGGTTAGGGTTGGCTCTGCACCCTAAAACCTTTGGAAATTTGGCAAAGGATCGATGTGGGGCTACTTATAATCGGAAGCCAAATATCTTACCGATTATGGAAGATTTCAAAATTTTAGAAAAAATGGATTTTAGAAAAAAACTCATTTTGGGGCAACCTATAATTGGAAGGTAATGTAACCAGTTAAACCTCCGATTATTTAGATTGACAAATAAAACTGATAACCTAAATTCATTTATTTTCATTTCTTTTCAATTTCAATTCCCTTCTCTTCTCTTGCCCTCCGAATGGAGTAGGGAAAACTGTCCCCCCTCGTTAACTCCGCTTCAATACATCGTTATCATTAATCGTTAAATCGAATAATCGTCGAATATTCTCTAAGAAGATGAAAGATAAGGAACGTCAAAAAGCTCGAACCAAAAATGTTGTTCGTGGTGTTGATCCAAAAATTGGAGTGCATGCCCGTAATAAAGAGGTTATCATCGAAGAATATGAAGAAGGTGAAGAAGAAGAAGTCCATCATGTAGATGATTCTTATAGCCAAACTCTCGAGCAACTACAAATGGCCCCAATTAGGTAAGATTCTACCTTTTTTTTTCTTTTTTCTATTGCTTTAATTCTACGAAAACACGATTTTTTTTAGGGTTTTCGGTAATTAACCAGATTAGATAGTTTAGTTATTCTTTTAAACTTCCGATTACGGTCGAATTCTTCACTGCACAAGAACATTAGTCATATTCGGGTGCTAAAAATTTAGGTTTCCTACCGATTTCCTTCGTTTTTCATTACTGAACCCTAAATTGACCATAATCGAAAGTTAAATGTGTTTTTTCCTTCCGAATATACTAGGCTTTTGTATCTCCTAGACACAAAGTGAAGCATATTCGGTAGGAAGTAGTTTTGTATGGCTTCCGATTTTTATGTATTCGGTAGGATATACGATCTTATGCATTACGATTATGTGTATACGTAAGTTTATGTTGAAATATGTCTTCCAATTAATTATATTTGGCCGCTTATATGGAACTCAAACTTCCGATTATGAACCTATTGTACCTTGTTTTGCTATTTAGGGATAGGCGAGGTAAAAAACCCGAAGACGCAATTGTCTCGGATAGTGCAAGGATGGAAAGGCATAAGAACTTGACAGCTAGTGCAAGGAGAGATAGGGATGCTAAATCCAATTCAAGTGCTCAAGGTGGAACTCAACAAGCCAGTCAAGAAGGTGTTCAACCAACTTCCCTATAATCAGATCCAGTTCAAGAAGGTGTACAACCAAGTGCTCCACAATCACAAGATGAAATTCAACCTACTGTTCAACCAGAAGCACCAAAATATAGAGTTAACGATGAAGGAAAACCTAGTGGTGCACAAGAAGAAGGAGAATCCGAAAAGAAAAATCCTCCTCGAAAGAAAGCGAAACACCTTGTCCCAAAAAAACTAAAGTTGAAGGGTATTCCAGAAGGTGTAATCCTTGGGATGCCGGAGGATGGAGGAGAATTGTTATTTGGATACAAAGACTCCTTAGCTAGAGAAATATATGAAACCGAGGTAATAATCGTATCCATTTTATTTATGTATTTTCTTTTGGTTCGTAATAGTTTTAAGGGTTATAGGTTTTGGTAATTCTATTTTTTTTTAAATTGTCATGTGTATAATAGTATCATTCCGATGCGGTTCGTTTACTCAAACCCACCGCCCCACCACCTAAAATGCTGGAATGGCCTTTATCCGGTGAATGTGAAAGGTTCAAGAGAATTATTGCAAATTCGGGGTTGCTTGATGCTACTGACAACTCTATGTTGCAACATGACCGGGTGGCTATATCGGCGTTTGTAGAGAGACTTCATCTTGAGACCGACACCTTCCATATGCCGTTTGGGGAGATAACGATTACCCCAGATGATGTTGTGCAAATTCTTAGACTCCCTGACCATGGAAAAGGTGTCAGGGATGAGTACACAAAGCTGTTGGAACGGGACAAACTTTATTCTCTAACTAAAAAGTGTTTGGGTTGGGATGCAGAAACATCAACAACTGAGTTCAATAGATGCATAAGGTATAGAGCTAGACAGTTCAACATGAGTACTCTGATGGATATATTCAGGGGAACCAAGGAAAAATAAGAGAAAAGAACTTTAACTGATGAGCAAGTGAACCACGTGGCCACCGCATTTCTCCTATGTGTATTGGGATGTGTCATTTTCCCCAATACTAGTGGAAATCAGTTTGACTCCAACCTTTTACAACTTTTGGATCCTCTCGATAAAGTGCATGAGTAGTCTTGGGGCACGACATGCCATGCGTGGTTGATGAAAGAGTTGAGAAAGGAGTCGAGGCTTGGAATTAGCCAAGTGGTAGGGAACGTGAGTCTATTACAGGTATTTTAATGAACTCTACATACTTGATTGTTTTTTTTATTTTTCTACCATTAAAGAATCAATTTCCTATTGCTTGCAAAAATGACAATATAGACATGGATCTACGACCACTTCCCTATCTTGGGATTGGCCATTGAAAACCCGGCGTGGGCGCTAGGTCACCTTATAGTAAAAAAGTACGTCTTCGATGACAACCATTCTAGGACAAAGAAGCAGCAACTGATTCGTTTGAGGGAGATTTTGGACTCACTGAAAGACCAAGAGGTATGATTTGATCCATACAAGGAAGACCGAGATAATGGACATATCGTAGGTCGGTCCAATTTGTCCATTTATTTTGGACCATTGTGGCACCCCACATGATATGTGATGTACAATGCCTCAAGGGTGATGCGACAAAATGGTTATGTACAAGGTATACCAAAGGAGGAAATCCATGGAAATTTCTTTTTGGATATGGAAGATGCAAGTATGATAAAGATTCTGTCACAGTGTTTTACAAGGGAAAACCATCCTGTAAATACCATTGGGATAGAATGATGGTTTACTTGATCAATGGTGGAAGGCAAGCCAACCAAGGTTTTGAAAATGCTCCCAACTATATGGATTGGTACCGGAATATTTCTCATTTTCGTGTAATCCGTGATATTAAAGCAATGACCGCACCGTATAAGAATATCCTCAAAGAGAAATATCCGGGTTTTTCTAGATTGTTACGTATTGTTTTCTTAATTTAGTTTAATATTATGGGTCAAAATCAGAGTAGTAACCGTTTGATGGTTTGCTATGTTTTAAAACAGATGAACAGGTTAAGAGGTTTGTCCAAATGGTGTACTAATTGCATAATTTCCGGAGAGCCTGTGCCAATTGAGAATATAAAAGAGCACCAAGAGTTAATTGATAACGTTGACAATGAGAAGTATGCATATCGCTTCGGGGAAAAAGGCAAGAAACCTACAACGAAGGTGAACAAAAGAACTCGGGCGTCATCGAGCACTCAATTTGAAGCCTCAAATGATGAAACCAATGATGGTTCGCGCCCAAGTTATGGAGGTCGTAAAGGTCGCAAAGTCAAAGCAAAGAGGAACCACTAAACTCTTGATGTTTTGTTAACTTTATGGATAACTTTGTTTATGTCGGATTATGTCATTTTCAAAGTTTGTGTCAGATTATAAGTTGGTATGTTATGTTTATGGTTCTGTATTATGAATGGTTTTATTTCTATCTTTATGCATTTAACGATGACTCGCAAGCGAATCACATGCACAGATATGAAACTGTTGAATTTTATACATACATTCAGAAGGTTAGTTTATATACGAAGCTTCCGATTCTGGGAAATTTGAATTTTTTTGGTCAGAATCGGGAGGTTTTTATATTATGTATCTACCGATTATGCTTTGTGAAGAAATACTTTTTGTTCTGTAACCAAACAACACCATATTTGGTAACCAAGTCAACTTATTAAACTTCCGATTATTATCATCGGTAGAGTTAGTTTATATTGTTCCTCCGATTATTCTATGTGAAGAAAACTTTGTTTCCTGTATCCAAACAACACTATAATCGGAACTATGATTATTCCTAGGCTTCCGATTATAACACTAGAAAATCACGTGTGTTCGGTAACCTATAATCGTAAGGTTTTGTAACCTACTAATCCTCCGATTATGGGTGCATCCAAAACAAAAACCAAGTGGTTATGGTTGGCTCTGCACCTTGAGCCAAGTGGTCATGCTTGGCTCTGCACCCTCATAACCTATGGTTTTCTACGTATAATCGGTAGGTATTGAAGTTGTATTATCTACCGAATATAGCATATTTGGAAATTCACCAGATGAAGGATTTATGAAAAATCTGTTTTTGGGGCAACCTATAATCGTAAGGTTGTGGAACGTAATTTTCTTCCGATTATTGCTGCATCCAAAACACAAACCAAGTGGTTATTGTTCTATGGAATTTGGTCAAGGTTGAATTTGGGGCTACTTACAATCGGTAGTTTTACAGGTCCAATTATCTACCGATTATAAAAGGGAACATTAGCCAAAATATTCATACATTAATCGGTAGATAATGATTCATTTTAAACTACCGATTGTGGTTTTGACTACCGATTATGTAAGGGCATAGTTGCTATTTCGAAAAATCGCAGATAAGGAATAGCTTAGATTTACGTTTGGGTGACCTTTTTTGTTTTTTTGTGTTGCCCCTAATTCTGTTGGGATCGCCCCTAAAAATCCAAGGATATATAAGTCAAAAAGGCATGTAAATTTAAATGCTGTTTAAATACCCAAAAGATCTTTAAAGATACCAATTTTTTTTTTCTGTTGGTAAATTTATTTTTGCAGACAGACAAACGTGCCCTTCCTTTAATAGTGTTTCTTCATCTTCTTCCACATAAAACGTGAACTTTAACTCAACCTTAATTTTGATCATAACCAAACTTTGTTAATTTATCTTTTGTGCTAATAATAATGAAATATCTCTCGCCCGCAAGACGCATGAATCAACACTCAATCTTTCAACAAATATACATTTAATTGAAGAATTAAAGTCAAAAATCAATCGATCCCCATAAAACCATATATTAAATTAATTTGAATATTTTTGACAAATAAGAATAATAGGGTTTTGTGGAAGATAAAGCATACCTTTCGTCTCATCTCAGATTTAACAGAATGAACATTTTGATGTAGATTAGTTTATGAAAAATAGTTCTGAAAAAGTTGTCACAACACGAAATACGAGCTGTGTGCATTCATTTTAGATAATAAAGATTCATACGGGATACTCCGTATATTCATTTGGAACATTTCATAGATTTGTTACAGATTCAACCTAGCTAAAACTGGTTTCGTTTTAGTTTAAACCTGAATGAAACAGGTTTCATCTTTCATATTCTCATAAATACATTTTTTTCCTCACATGATGCTTCCGATATCATCCTTCATATTGAGACATTTGTTTATTTTTATACTGACAAAGATGGTGGTGTTTGTTATTTTTTTGTTACCATTGATGTGGAGGTAGTTTTATGCTGTTTGTTGAGGTTGAAAATGTTGGTATCAGTGATGGTTGCTAGATTTATTTATTTATATATATGGAACGGTGCTAGTATAAGTTTTCTTATCTTATTTTAAGATGGGATGCAACAAGTTTCATCCTTGATTTTTTTTTATTTTTTTTAAATAATTTAAGCAAGATTGCAACCAATTTCATTTTAGTTATTTTTCGGATAATTTTTTTGATCTTATTTTAAGTCCGGATACAGCCAGTTTCATCCTTTCTATTTTTTAGCGAATTTTTTTTTTTGAATTTGTTATCAACAATGGATCCTGTTGTGTAGATATTTTAAAAACCTTTCCAAACATATAAATTTTACTAAAACATAAAGATAAGGGAATAAAATTGTATAAGATTTTTGATGTCCATTTCACCCATCCATAATGTTTACTTATCCACCAAAATCATGTTTTAAGAATACTTAGGAAATTGACCCATTTTCTCAATATAATATTGGTTGGATTTGGAACATATTTTGTCACATCCAACATAATTTAATATTCAAAAAGAAATTGTAATGAGATCGATACCAAGACCACCACTGTATTGAACCATGTATTAAACCACTATGTCGAGTCCTCAATTTTAATTGTTGTTACAATATTGGTCCTAGAATCATTTATTTTACATATAATACATACCGAATTTTGCATGAGAAATTCATATTTCTAAAGCAAATAATATATGCACCTATGCCGTCACAAACTACTGCTGAATCAGGAATCATTGACGGGATCTTTTATCGAATTTAAATTTACTAATCTTCTCCCTTAAAAGCTTAGACAAATAAAGTTCTCACATTAAACTGTGATGAAACCCTCGCTTCCTATTGGCCTAGAAAGGCCTTTTCTAATGCAGAAGCTATGTTGAGGACACTTGGCATAACTCTATTGGTTGTAATAATTAGAATTTGGTTACAATTTGGATACATTAATTTAATTAACTGTCCGTTAGTAACGTTGTTAAAAAAAGTGGGTAAACAATACTTATGTTAGAATTTAAGCTTGAATTATTTAGTTACACCGTGTTTACACCTATACTTAACTGTACTTTAATAAGGGTGGACAAAACTAACTTCCAAACTGTTAAATAAATTAAGAAAAAAAAAGATTAGAAAAAACGTGAAACTCTTAAAAAGGAATTCCTTTTAAAAAGAAAATCATTGCACACTAAAAAAGGAAATCGGTTGAAATCAGGAGATCGTGCTAAAAAAGGAATTATCCTTTCTTTAATAAGAGTACTTAACGTTTGTAATATAAACAAACTGTAAGTACATAGATTAGGAACAACAATAGCGTACTTGTGTCTTAGCATAAAGAATTTGACATAATAAAAGGTACTCACGTATGTTTGAAGGAATATACAATTAGTTAAATTAGTTGATACATGATCTTGGTCAGACCATTAGCCCATAATTAATTGATTTGTGGGCATAATAGTATGATCTTAGCTACTTCATGCGAACAAGCTATGTTTTCATGGGATAGTAAACATGACGAGCAAACATATGTACATATGCGACACTATACTTGGCTTTACTTTGCACATGCACATCATGGGATAGTAAACATGACGAGCAAACATATGTACATATGCGACACTATACTTGGCTTTACAAATTATCCTCCACCTATATTAAATCCAAAGATACACACTTTAGCAACGTTATCTATATACCCCTCTATGATTACCCTTAAACTTTACAAATACCACTAAGCCTGATGTTTAAAATAATATATATAGATAAATACACCACTAAATAATGTCCATACTAAATTTTTGGAGGCAACTAGTATTTATTGGAGGCAACTAGCTCAAGTTATCTCCAAATCTCGAGGCAACTAGCTCAAGTTGTCCTGAAGGTAACCACAAAGTTATCTTGAAAAAGCATTCTTTAGACAAAGGAGTGAACCTAGTGAAATAGGTCACCAAAAAGAATAAGAAAAAGATTAAAAAAGGAAACCAAATTCAATTAGGAAATTCATGAAGTGATTAAGTGATTCTTGCTGCTTAAATCTGGAATCAAATTGTAGTTCCTCCACACATTCCATTTGATTAAATCCAAAGGTCCTTTTTTTATAGTTTAAAATAATATATATAATGATAAATAACGATGTCAAAAAATATGTGGTCCTTACAGATCAAAGAAAATGGTTTTTGTATATAGATTATTGTTCTTCCTCCTCCAAGAGAAGTTCATTCTTTTATAAATGGAGACAATTGAGTTAGAAATAAAATCTACACTTCACAGTCTTTTTTTAGTTTTGTGAAACCCCATCGCGTGGACACAACGTTTTGGTAGATACATTTATATTACATTTTTTACAAACACGTCCTCACTTGACAATATATGATTGGTTTAAAATAGAATAAGAAAAAGATTAAAAAAGGAAACCAAATTCAATTAGGAAATTCATGAAGTGACAATATTTATGTGAGGACACTTCGAAATGTATGATTGGTTCTACGAAAATAAAAAATAAAAAAAAATCAAATCCGCACATATCCTCCATGGATTCAAAGGAGTGATATTAAATCCAAATAAATGATAACATCGCCAAGATAGAGACGATGGAAGGCGGCCCCAAAGAAGAAGAAATAAAGAAGAAGATGGAGATGGTCTTAATTAAAGGTTAAAAATCGAATTATAATTATTTTCATTCGCCATTAGCTATTTGTAAAGACTCATATGGCAAAGCCCATGGATAGTAGGGGCATAAATAACATTCCCATATCTCGGCTACGCCAAGCTCTCCAAATCAAAAATACATCACCACGGGGAGGGGCGATGCCCCGCGCACACTAACTCAAAAATACATCGTCACGGGAAAAGAAGAAACCCCGCGCACACCATGTTAAAAGAAAAAATATGCCCGGTGCGTAGCACGGGCACAAATCTAGTTTGTATAATACATGTATGTTTGCCGTTATGTACGTCACCAAAATTCCGAATTGTTAACGCGGGTTCAAATATCTAACCCTTTTCGGTCGGTGAGATACAATAAAGATAAAAAAAGAAACCGTGCCGGCTATTCCAATGAGATTGGAACCACGTGTGATATGGTGTGTGATTTATAGACCACATGGACGTGGATCCGTGTTGTTAGTCAAAATATGTGGATGGTCTCTTTCACTATTGATTGTAGATGGCCATCATATAAGGGGCAACCACTAACTATTACTCCATTATTGTGTTATTAACTTTGAGTGGTCTCTTTCACTAATTACTAATTGCAGTTGGAGATCATATACGGAAGGCAACACTAATTATTATTCTTAACTAGTAATACGTTTTAATTTTACTCTTTTAATAATTCCAAGCTTTATCAATAGAGACTTATCTTTTATATATATTATTATTAAGCTTTATTATAATGATTATTTTTTAAAATAATATTTAATACTCTTATTTATAGATAATTCAAAAAACTTTTCAAATATGTTAGTTTTAAAAAATCCGGCGTGTATTTTAAAAAATATCAAGTAATTGGTTTATAAATTTAATTACCCCTAACCCTAAGTTGCATATCCAAAGAAAGTAACAAAAAATTGAATTGATCTGTCAATGAGATAGGGTGGTTGAGAACTTATGCAAGTTATCAATGGAAATACATTACATGCTTCCTCAATCAGGTCCACTAAACACGTATGAACCAAATATTTGTGGTTCATGGATCAGATTTAACCACAACTTACATTTTTCTGAAACATATGTCATTGATATCGAAAGAGAGCAACAAAAATATAAATACATATACTCAATAAGATATGTTGGCTGAGAACTTTATACAAGCCGGGTTATCAATGGTGCTGTAGGTGCATTAGATTCTCCCACTATGAGAACCATTGAATTCCCAGTTTCTTGCAACTCTAGTCACTTATATCCAAAGCGGGTAACGTTATGAGCGAATGTTCATTATTTAATTAACATATGAATATGTCGTATAATCTATATTATAAAGGACAATGGTGTTTTTCCATATAGACGGTCATCTACATTTCAGACACATAAAGGACGGTTCAGATTGAGTCATATGTTTTGGCTTTTCAATTTACATTTTTAGCATATAAAGAAGGGTTGAGATTGAGACATTGATTTAAGATTTTCAATCTACATTTCCAAGGGTCCATATCAAGCCACATATTTCAATCTCCACTTCATCCTCCCAGTGTCATTTATTTGGAGTTATTCTTCACATTCAATGTGAAACCGTTTCTTTTATTGTAAATTAAACTCCCTCTTAATTCATGCTTCAAAAAATAAAAATTGATTATTTTCTTTTATCTTCTTCATCGTCTTTTTTCTTTCATCATTTTGTTTTTAAAGATCTTCGTATGCCCGTAATATTTCAATTTCTCCAATGTGCAAAATATTTCTACCAAAGAAGATCTTTTTATCATCCACTGCATATTGGAAAGAAGGTTAGTTATTATTATTTTTTTTAATTAATAAAGTTTTACTTTCATTTAATTTCCAAATTCAGACAAGAAACTAGTCGGAAGCCTAGCAACAAGCTGGGCTCCAACTCCTTTTTGGACTACCACACTTAACCTATGAAAAAGGAAATCACCTACACGCACGTTAGCATCATGACTAGCAATATAGTTGCGGAGCCGCTGAACGAAGTCTGTTGTTCCGTCCCCAAATTCACCTAGAGTAGTGAAAGCCAAAGCACCAAATCCATATCCTTGTGCAAAGCATTTTTCTAAATACTTGGTATTTTTTGCGGAATTAAAAGATCCTTGATAGCCTGCCGCCCCTTCCAAAGTACGACCATTACTCCCAAAGAAAGGGCGACACAATCGTAACATCGAAGCAAACGTCCCCACCATTGTCCCAATTGAGCACAAGAACATCCGGTCTCAAAGAAGTACCGTTGTTCGCAAGCATACCCAAGTCCACCTCTTTTCCGTGCGGACCACCCTGTACTCGATAACGGATGTCCGCAATCGTGTCGCGTACTAAATCATGTCGAAATTTTAAACCAACTTCATTTGTACAATGCACTGCATGGTCACCAAAAGCATCCATCTCTCTCTTGCAGAAGGGGCACAAACTACCTGGTTCAAACAAGGGAATACCAAGTCTATAACATAATACCGCACTAAACTGCCTCGAACCAATTTGTCGATTTAAACCAGGGATGGGGATAGCCATTAAGAAATCCAGGGCATGCTTCATTTGGTTGCTCTGCCATAGGAATGAATCACGTTCAGACAACTTGAATTGGGAAGTCAAGTTCTTCTTTATTGCATCAAAATAAACAGTTGCCAGAGTTGACATAGAATGGTTGGCAGTGTTATCGATGCATATAGGAGAAATTTTCTGGGTTATTAAATCTGGGTTATTAAGAAATGTTTCAGATTTTTTACTTTTATTTTGTATTTCTAGGGTTAATTTGTGTAAAGATTAGATTAGCGCTCATTAGATTCATCAACTGGTTTTAAAGCGTAGTAGCTGCAACATTTTCAACTTAATGTTTGTATTTCTCTCTGCTCTATGAATTAGAATTTCATTTTTAAATTTGTATGGTGAATTGTTTTATGTTCCCCAATTAATTTTATTTTAGATTATTAAGTTTTATTTGAATTTGATTTTGTGCATCCCACTTTCTTTTCATAAGAATTATAAAGGTTGATTATTTTTCAAGTTATATATTTTATTCTTAATCCTGTAAATTTACTTTTTGGTATGATTTCCAATTCTCACTCAAGGTAGTTAATATCGTATATCGGCATCGTATCGGTCGGGTCATATACACCTATACAAATGATAATATCTGTTTTTATAGGCGATACATCATTAGGATTTTTTTAATATTTATTATTTATCAAACAAAAAAATATATTGATATAACCATATAGAAAATAATAATTGTAGTAAACATACTTCAACCTTACAAAATAAAAGGTGGTTAATTAGAGCCTCATACTATCAACAACAAAACCAAACATTGAATTTTTGTTAGCCCATTAACATCACATTTACAGTAATTACATCCACCATAATCATATATGAAGTTACCAAAATTAGTGAAGTTACTTTCTTGAACTTTTAATTCAAGAAATCATAATCAAAAGACAAAACACATTAGTGATATATCAGTGTACAAGTGAAACCTATATTATCAGTGTACAAGTGAAACCGATATATCGGTCCGTACAAGACGATACACGCGTTTTTATCGTTTCTCCTTCGTATCGCCGATATTTTCAATATTGTATATATTTTTTCCTATATCCTTTAAAAACCTTTAATATCGGCCTATACAACCGATATTGACTACCTTGGTCTCACTTGAAGTGTTAATGCGTGAGTACCACCAGTTGATTTAGCTTTTGTTCATCGTACTTCTTTTTGTGTTTATAGCGGTCTTAGTGGCTTTAGCTAACCCAAAAATTTCCACTTTCTGTAGACCTTGAATATGGGAAAATGGAAGTTGATTCTATGAACCAAATACCGAAAAATAGACATTTTCTGTATCCAAGTGCACAAATTATTTTAAGGTATTATATTATATTCTAATGTGAATAATTATAGAGGAGATCCATTCGTCGATTAGGTTCTTTGATTTTCTTAATTTGATTTAACAAAATTGACGTTTCAAACATTTATAAATTAGTCCTTATTGTCCTTCGTTTACTTTGGAACTCTTGATTTTGTAATCTGTGGTCATTTTTGTTGTATCGGTAAGTTGGTGTTTTTTGGCTGTTTTGTTGTTGTTGTATTTGCTTTTCTGGTGTGTATGCAATGATTTTAGTGCTTTTCTTACTTGATTTAGATCTGTTAGCAGTTTAATTAATTTCTAAATTTTAGGTTAGTTTATAAAATATTTTAAATCTTGCCTTTGCACTTAGTCAGTATATTATTTCAATTTTTCAAATTTGCAGGTTCATCGAAACTTTTTCAGAAATGAAATACCACCTAAAGTAAGGGAGAAGGGACACAAGTTGGTTTTCTCTGTCGAGGTAAATACCAATATTTGATTCCGTACATTGAGGTTTGGTAACAGTATCAAAATCTAGATGTCCATTTAAACAATATCAAAATAGGATGAAATTCTTTACATCCTAGATATTTTTATATTTTTGTCCATTTAAACAGTATCAAAATCTAGATATCTTTTTCATCCTGAAATTGTTGATTTTGGTCTTTTTAACCAATTTTATGTTTATAATAATAGATAATCGGAGCTTATAGACCATCACAGTAATAACTAATGACACAAGACAACGAGAAACGTACAAGGCATAATTTTTTGCTTATTGTGATGTCATTACGATAATGATGTCCACATTGAACTCCTTAAAACTTAAAAAGGGTTATTTTGCGTTTCCTCCCTTATAAAGATATCTAATTACCGTTTCCTCCCCAAATAGATTAAAATTAGAGTTTCCTCCCATCGTTAGTTTTTCCATCCACTGTCCGGTTAGCTGAGTCAGCACATGTACACGCGTGGCATTAATTATACACGTGTTTCATAATCTTCCTAAAATACCCTTAACAACATCACGCTACACCACATGAATCTCCTGCTTCTCCGCCACCACCATTGCCTTTTCCGCTACCTCTCTGTAGACGACACATAAAGAAAATTTGGGAAAAAATAATATTGTCTTTAGAGATTTGAAGGAAGATATGAAACTGAAAAACCCAAATCTGCGAAAAAAAAAGAAAACTTCATTAAGAAGAACCAAAATCATATTCTTCCCTAAATCGAAGAACCCTAAATCCCAAATCAATATTGCTGGTAGGTTGTTTGATTCTTTCTACATATGCTGATGCTACGTATGTGAAACAGATGCAGCTACCGATTCAATTTAACAAAAATTTCCCCAATTTCAAAAATCATTCTTATCAGACCCTTAATTCCTTTTCAGAAATCTTCAATCCCATAATTACAAACCCTTAATTCCTTCTTTAATCTCGTTAATTTAACTACGCCACATCAGATTCATAGAACAAGATACTGAATAGACCAGCAAGTTGTTGCTTCCATTAATGGTGGTTCGATTGAAACATTTTAGCAATATGATTGTGAGAGTTAACGGCGGCAGATAGTGTGAGACAAAGAGAGAAGAAATTAAAGGGAGTTACACGAGATTAATAAGAAAAATGTTTCCATGAAAGACAAGATTCACTGTTGACTAGACCATCAATTCTCTACCATTAAAATCCCAAATTTCTTAATTAAACCCATGTCACCGTCTTTTGCTGCAATCGTCGCTCTCGCCATTAATACAGGTGACGGGTTTGTGTTTTTTCTTTTGAATACTCCATTAATCGTCGCTCTCACCATTAATACAGGTGATGGGTTTGTGTTTTTTCTTTTGAACAGATCTGAAACTCGTATCTAATGAAGCAGACGGGGGTATTTTGGTCACTTTATTTGACACGTGTATAATTAATGCCACGCTTGTACATGTGATGACTCAGCTAACCGGACAGTGGATGGAAAAACTAACGATGAGAGGAAACACTAATTTCAATCTATTTGGGGAGAAAACGCTAATGCTATCTTTATAAGTGGATGGAAAAAATAAAGATGGGAGGAAACACTAATTTCAATTTATTTGGGGAGGAAACGCTAATTAACTATCTTTATAAGGGAGGAAACGCAAAATACCCCAACTTAAAAAGTATGACCTCTTACAATAGGGATGTCTTACTTTCACTCGGAAGCACAAAGAACAAATATAATCCCGTGCCGTTTTGGCACGAGTCATAACCTAGTACAAAACTATACAACATACGAACTTATGACTAGTTTACGCTTATGGAAAGAGGCTCTCTTGAAATGACATATGCATTAGTTGTGTGGATCCGGTATTATTTAATTAGGATATATATATATACTAATAAATCTGTTGGTTGTTTTCAGGACCATCTTAAATTAGTGGTTGTTAATGGAGTACTTTCATGGGACCGAGATAGATAACAATTGTTGTGATAAGTACAACTAATCAGATGGGACAGTGTTAAGAAGCAGTTGGTTTATAAATTTAATTACACCTAACCTTAAGTTGCATATACAAAACGTTGAATTCATCTACCAATAACATATGTTGGTTGAGGACTTAATTCCATTGACCTTGGAAGGTTATCAATGGAATTCATTACATGCTTCCACAATCAAGTCCATTGAACATGTATATGGACCAAATATTTGTGGTTCAAGGATTAGATTTAACCACAACTTGCATTCCTTTGAAATCCACGTCACTAATATCCAAAGAGAGTGACAAAAAAATTGAATACATATACTCAATAAGATATGTTGGCTCAGAACTTTATGCAAGTCGGGTTATCAATGGTGCTGGTTCGTTACATTCTCCCACTATGAGGACCATTGAATGCTCATTTTCTTGCAACTCTGGTCACTGGTATCCAAAGCGAGTAAGGGTATAGGACGGACGTTCAAGATTTAATTAACTTATTAATCAGGCTTATAAAACAAAGTTTGGACAAGTTAGGAAAGATAAAGAACGCCCTAAATTCATTTTTAGGAAAGCTAAATCGATGTTTGTGGTTGTTTCTACACGTGATGTTTTTGATCGAAAACTAAAAACTAATCCAACTGTCTTAATTTGCTTGTAGTATTAATATTCCACTAATCCTCTCATAATAAATTTTTTCATTAATTTCTCATAATGCCATTGATTGTCCAAATAAATATCTCATAATAATTTTTTTTATTGATTTCTCATTTTCCTATTAATCTTCCATATATATATATAACAAATTTTCTTATAATTAAATATATTAATGAAAATTTATGGTAGTTGTGCTGGTGGAGCCGGTGGCGGTAGTGGTAGTGATGTTAGTGGGTGGTGGAGGATGCACATAGTCTGGTGGTGGAAGACAGGGGTAGGACAAGCCCATGAAAAGGATAGGCGGTTTCCTACGTACTCTGATGGGCATGTTAATTAATTTGCACAACTAATTTATTTTTATATATATTATGTACTAAAACAACCATTTCACCATCTTGCTCATCCTGATTTTTTTTTCCTTTTCATAGCTAAATGCCTAGCTCCGCCTCCGGTGGAAGAAATGGTGATAACAAGTGGTTCAGGGATTGTGTGTGTTTGTGAGCAATAGTGGAGAATGTTAATTATCTGTCATTACGACACAAGTAACATTATACTGAGGAAGTTGTATAGTTGTATTACACAAGTCGTGGTTGACTTTCTTTAACATGTTAAAATAAGCTTGGTTAGAATATATTTAAAAGAATAACAATTATAAAGCAAGAGGAACGATAAATTTATATAATAACACAAATAAATGATACGGGTTAAAATTGACATGAAAAGAATTATCATGCAACGTACGGACTTACGATATTATTTAATTAGGAAAGATGCTCTCTCAAACCGACATTCTGCGTTAAATGTGTGGATCCAGTATTATTTACAAGCTTGGTAAAGGGGCGTCATGAATTGGTAGAGGGTCGTCAAGTGTGATAGCAATATCCATTTTATTGGTTATGGGGTGTCTTATAGGGGTGTAGAATGACTAGATTACCCCTTTCACCTTAAATTAACCAAAATCAAATCAATTTTTTTTAATTAACCAAAATCAAATTAATTAACCAAAATCAAATCAGTTTTTTTTTTCATCTTCTCTTCTCATCCATCAACCCTAACCTCCATTAAACCGAAAATGTCATCGTCTTGATTAACTGCGACGGAAAAATGTTTGGAAAAACCAAATAGGTTTAGTTTATTGTGTTGATTTAAGTTAATTTTGTATCAAAAATTAGGGTTTTGAATGAAAATTGAAATTTAGGGTTTATGCTAGTTACGTTGGTAATAACTCAAATACTAACCGTGAATCGAGATTGTTGATGTTACTGTTGGTTTAAACTCAAATACCAACCGTAAGTTCTTAGTTTTGAGAATATGTTCGCCACGGTTTTTATTTGCATCATATTTATCAATAGTAATTGGAGTTACGGTTTGAAACTCAATTAAACTTACCAACCGTAAATCATCCTCAATGTTAACAACTTATCAAATAGTTATGTACGGTTCAAAAGTTAAGATGACTTACCAACCGTAGGTTAGTTACTTAAGTTGGTTTCTATTCATTAGTTACCAAACCGTAATTTAGTTACGATTGGTAACTAAATTAAATTACCAACCAATGAATCAAGTTCATTGGATCTTCCCCAAATTTAACCGTTGATTTGTTGGTATTCGATAACTTACGTAACCAGAACTAAGAGTTACTATTGGTCACGAGCAAAAATTGCAAACCGTAAGTTCTTCCGAAAATTCAAAAATTTTGATTTTGTTATGTAATTTAGATAATTTTGAGCGAGAAAAAGCTAATTGGAACTAATTTAGAAGTATATCGGTCACCGAATCACTCATTTTGGTAGAGTGAATCAAAATCTAGGGTTTCACAAATATCACATAAGTTTTCTTCTCCTCAATTTTTTTTTTTTTTATAACTCTAAAAATTTGATTTTAGAGTTATAATACACTAATCTTGATAATCAACACTAATCTTAATTATCATTACTAATCTTGATTATTAACAATAAGGGCTAATTAGTCATTTACAGATTTTTTTATTGATAAGGGGCACTTGAATTTACTTCTAATGACCTTTTTTATCTTATTAGTTTGACGTCCCTCTACCAATTCATGACGCCCCTTTACCAAGCTTGATTATTTAATTAGGATATATATACCGATTGATTTGCTGGTGGTTGTCGGGACCATCTTAAATTAGTGTTAGTTAACAGAGTACTATCATGAGAACGAGATAGATAATACTTTAGTTTTGTTTTTGCCATTTGTCACGGCTAGGTGACTAGGTCCTTGTTTCTTATAATACCATGAAATGATATTGTTTATCAATGTCCATCATAGATGTATTATCTCAACTAAGTTTCACTTTCTCATCAGCAATATATTTTCATTCATAGCATCAATTTGGTGCAGTGTGGTGAATCAATTACAAGTTTTGGAGAATTGGGAAAGTTTTGGAAGAGAAATGCTGATGAATCAAAGGGAACTAATCTAGACGTTGTCTTGGAGAATTGGGAAAGTTTCTTTGTAATTTAGTCTGTTTTTTTTTTTTTTTCTTGGGTTTCCTCTGTTGACTATTGTCATGCAGCTGGGTTTGTAAGCTCTTTGAGCTTGCTTACTTCTGGTAAGCCATTTATAATATTTTCCAAGTTTGCCGATCAAAAAAAATTAAAAAAATGAATGACCGAAGCATTGTCATGTATAAATGGGATCATCAGCTCACTGCTGTAAGAGTCGGAGAACATAATTCATTATCTTCAAGGAAGTAATTTGTAAAAACTCTTCTGTATAAGACCTTTGCAAATCTTGTAAATTTCTATCCAACCTTGGAAAATTTAGATAGCATGCTACGTTGTAACTATGATTATTTACCTACGTATCTGGGGTTACTTCTAGTAAATCTAAAGCTTTGAAACTAGACAGTAGGATGGATTAGTCCATAATTAAGCTTATTCGTTTACAATATTTTCTTCTCTGTAATCTAACAAAAAACTCATATCGTCATGCATGATGAATGAAAACCGTCAATATTGATGGCCGGATTTTAAATCATGGTCAATTGGAATTAGATTAAATATTTGTGCAATCTTCATCTTATTCAATTTTGTAAACAAAGAAGTGACATTAATAATTATTAATGGAAAACTCCGGTCAAAATATCAGCTGCCTAACTACAATTAATATTTATTATTGGAAAACTTCTAGTTCTAGATAACAGACAATTGAATTAGCATTAATTTTCTGTATGTTATGTCCACACTAGTTTTTTGTTTGTTTGTTTTGTCCACACTAGTTCTCTTCTTCATTACAGAACAAGGGATTCACCTCTCAGATCACTGTCAATTTTTGCCTCACCATCCAAGGTTACATGCATGCATGTTCAGCTCCTGCATTCATATACAGACAGCACATACCCTTGGCCTTCAGCTTAGCAACATAATACAAAAATGTTAAAAGTCATATAGCTAAGCCGGTATCATGTGCACTACATCCTTCGTGGTATCTATCAGCCACTTCTAATGGGACAACCAAAATCCAAAATTCCACTTTATAAGTGGAACATAGGGGGTATTAAACACATAAATCTATCGCCACAATAATTAAACTCGGGAGGAGATAGCATCCCCAAGTGATTGTACGTAATAAGTCTCACACAATAACCATCGCCACAACCATGCATGTTATTACTGCCCCTACAAAACCATATTAGTATTAGTAATTAGTCTGCCCTTTCTTCAAAACCTTGCTCCGCCCCTTCATGCAGATGGCATGGTGAAATTAAGATCGAAACTTGGATTTGAGTAGAGAATCTTACTACCTTCGTCCTCTTTCTTTTTTGGCTTTCGGTTTTTTGGTTGTAAAAGATCAGACACTGTATTACTTCGTCAAGGTTAGACACTTGTCGGGGTTATATTGGCTGATAAGTTCTGCCCAACTTTGTTGAACTTGTTTTAAAAAATAATCTTTGTTCAAGATTTTGGGGCCATATATCCACATCCATAATCAATAAAAAAACGATATTTCATCAAAAATAAAAATAAAAAACGATATTTTCTTCTGAATGATATTATCCATAAGTTTTTTCCATGTACGTTACCTCGTTCTTTGAACATTTAGCTATAAATACCTGCATCCAACTAAAGAAGAAAACACACAATTTCAAGAACCTAAAAAAAAAGAGAGAAAAATTCACATTTGGCTTTCTTTTTCAAAAGGCAGTTCATAAGCTCCTTCACTTAGCAATGGCGTCCAGTAAGAACTCACTCTATGTTCTATTCGTGGCTTTGGTCCTCATGGCTGTAGTAAGTGAATTGGCAAGTGCAAGTTCGTTAAGAGTGTACCGTTTACAAGGTTGCAGTGGCGAAACTCAAACGTATAGTAGATGTGGATGCACAAACCTTTTGTATATGGGTGGTTATCAATTTACTTACACTGGTCAAACTGCTAGAATGTACAACACAGGGAATTGTCTAGGTTCAGGCGTCTTTACTCTCACCGGCAATGCCCGTATGTGCAGCCCCGTCGGATGGAGGAGTATTAACATCCGGTGTTAAGTAAATTCAACTGTGGATGTCTCTACTATGAGACTGACGTCATCCATGCAAGTGTGTTTATGTGTCGTAATGATAGCTATATCATTACGTGCTTCCTAAATAAATGTCTTATGTAAGTTTAAAATAAATCGGGGTATGACCCGTGCTTTAACGATAAACGTTGGGTTGTTGTTATTGCAGACTGTTGTTTTCTTAATGTGTTCGGTGTTTGTCTGGGTTTATATTTTTATTTTGTTATATTGGTTCAGTATTTTTCGCTCATATATAATTCTCATCTAATGCAATATAGCAACTCCGCTTTCATGTTTTTGAACCATAGCTATTTACATCGACGGTATGAACATGATGGAAACTCTTGATGAAACAAGAGATTATACAAGATAGTTGAACTCCAAATTTGAGATGAAAAACCTTGGGTAAACTCCATCTTGCTTAGGTTTTTAACCAGAACACCGAGCCTAGCTATCGTATGGTGTATCTGTATTATTCCACCGGTTTGTGTATGTCCAAAAAATTGTCAGGTGATTTGACAAGGATATGCATACAGCTAGTTGATATCTAAAGAAAGTTGGGTATGGGTGTTTCCTAGCTCAGTGAGGAACTTAGCTTAATCTTGGAATTCTTCTCATCTGACAAGCTGTGCTGATAAGGTAGTTTGGGACCTCATCCATGTACAGTAGTATATGATTCTTTGGAGGATATAAACAGAACAACGATCAGTTTTAGGACTGATGGTGATTCGGGTTCAGATGCTAGCTTTGATTTTATCATGGGCTGCAGCTCCATGTAAAAAATGTCAGCTAAACTTCTCAAGTTCGGTTCAAAATTGGAAGAGCACCTTGTAAATTTTACATCTAATCCTTTTAATCAAAATTATGATAAAAAAAAATGCGACAATTTGAATATCAAAACGATCAACAAGAGCTGGTTCTGGTTCCACAAGGATTAATAAGAAAAACAAAATTGATTTTACAATAAACATTTGATTTTACTGTAAAAATATTTCAGTCCTGAGGAACAATAAACATTTCATACGTAAATGTGTGCGAACTTTTATTGGTTGACCGATTACTCTTTAGATGAAACCTTGGAGAAAATTAATGATATGGAGGCCAAGACGAGTGAAAATTAAGGTAATTGGGAAGTTATATAAACTTCATTAGCCTTTAATCTTTGATGAGCAACCAGCAGAGTCATTATACGTACAACACTCAAGGTAAGTCAGGGAATCTTGTCCATATTAGGTAAGTGAAGCCGACAGTACACCTACCTGAACGATACTGCAAGTCTGCAACGATATCTCTCAAAATAAGACTTGTAATTTGGAGCTATTTTCCTAGTTGAGACTGTTAGAAAAAACGTTTTTAAAAATTTAATTAAAAATGCATGAACCATGTTTTGATCCCAAGACCTTATGCTCCCTAGATGTTTTTTCATGTGAATGAATAAAACATTAGTCCCATATAGACTAAAACATTTAGAGTTTTAGACTTAAATAGCATTGGTTTATCCTTAAGGGCATGGCCCTTTGGGTCTTTAGACCTTTGTGTATGGGGAAAGCCCTAGACTATGGCAAGGTTGCTTAAACCTTATTGCCTTTCCCGTTCGCGCGGTGCTTCGCATAGAAGCACGCACGCTCGGCGAGGGCGAGGGCGTGGGCGTGGGCGTGGGCGTGTCACACGGTTTTCTTGACACCTGTACACACTGTTTTCCTCGAGGAGAATCTCGCAAATTTTGAATGCGTTCGAGATGCGTTTGGTTTTCTTAACACGATTTTTACCTTACTTTTGCAACGTTCGAGATGCGTGAATCACGGACAAATCTGGGCGTGCTTTGGATTCTCTTCCAACGTTCGAACATTTTCTTGCTATAAATACGAGTTGTAAACTATACCTTTCAGAACTCTTCTCTTCTGAAATTCTTCTTCTTTTCTTATGCTTTCAGAAACAATTTCTTTTTAAGTTTACAGAAACATAATTTTGTATAACTACTTCTTTGTTTGGCGTAAACTTTGTTTAACATAATTTAGTTTACGTAAACATCATAGTTTACGTAAACATCATTGTTTACGTAAACATAAATTAGTTTTTATATTTATCTCAAACTGGTTGTAGTTTCGATTTGTGTTTTTGTTTTTCAATTTTGCCGCTAAGTTCTAAGGGTTCTCTCTCGTGTATGCTACATGTATAGAGGAGAACTAATAAGAGTTGTATCCTGGAGGTAATTTGTTAATTGCTATAGCATCTCGTGAGGAGTAGCGGACAATATTACCTTTAGCTCGCCGATCTCATACGTGCCTCTACTAAGTTTATTGAGTTATTTGTTACTACTATCGTTGTAATCTAAGTATTATTTCCCATTTGCGCTCGATTATTGTAATTAATTCCAACGAGACACTAACGGTGATATTTATCAACGTATTTGTTGAAAATTTGCTAATACAATTCAAGTCTACGAAAATGAATTCATACCTGCATGCATCTGTGAAAAGCAGTACCGGGGATGTTAACTGGAAAAGTCATAAGACCTTTAAAGAAGCTCGCGAACATCACACTGAGATTTTCTGTAGATTTCGTTGAGTCATAATTGAAGAGATACTTCGAAGTTAAATCAAAGATCATCTACAGCGCAAATTCAATCAATTTAGTGAATCAGTGATCGACCGGAGAAAAGATGTTTCATACACAACAATAAACATTTGGGAAAATTGAGGCCCCAGTTGAAAAGTCGCATATTTCAGAGTTGGTAATATGCATGTCGAGTGTTGCATGCATTTGGCATTGTATACTTGTTAGACCTTTATATATATTTATACTTACACTAGTAATGGAAGATTTAAGTTCGATAGAAGGTTGATTGGACCATGATTCCAAAGCTTGGTAAGACATGGCTTTCAATTTTAGGAGAAGTTTTTCTTTCAAAGCTTCAGTACCAAAATGATTCAAGACGGCGTTTCTGAAATACTTGTGAATTTGAGCATCAGTTGCACATTCAAGACCTCCACCAAAAATTGCAGAGAAAGAATCCATGTACCATAACTCCACCGACTTACGCTCTTGTTGGAATATAAAGTAGTTAAAATCTGGATCCGACGATACCACGACAGGGTGACCTCCCAAACTAGTCCGGAACATTGTCCCGTACCTACAAAATCCAATGAATTCTGGTCAGTACCATCTTTCCGTCTCCGTAATCATATGATCAACAACAAGTATTATGAGTTTAATTATAAGGTTTGACAATATTACCTGGCGAATCTCTTCTTGAAGAAGTATGGTACGTCTAGTGAATTGTTGGAAGCAAAAAACTGAATCGTTTCACCGATGAGAGGGAAACCCATTGAACCAGGTGGGAGTTTTCCATTGCATTTGGATTTCTCCATCTATACACATAATGAGTAAAAGCAACTATGACCAAAGATATGAAACACAATACAGCAGAACCCCACATTTTTGAGATGCAACTTGAATTCCATTCAAGATATTGATGAAGTTATTGGAGATAATTCATATAGACTGTGTTATGAGATAAAAAAAATATCTTTATCACCCACCTGTTATATGCTTACTACAAATTGTCAGCCGACCTTCTTCGATACCATCATTTCGGATGTGCTTTTATCTTTTCCATTTGGTTATTTGTAGAGGGGCAGGATCATTCTTGATTCTTGTGTTGCTGCCGCATATTACATTCTTCATAAACCGCCTAAAAGTCTAAAACGTCCGCATGACTACATGCGTTTATCTAGTCCAAGCCCAGTATGCTTCGGATCTCTTTTACTACAGAATTGCAGAAATTTGGAGATTCCGACATTACACTTGCAATTGGTATTTCTCAAAATAAAACTCGTAATTTGAAGCTAGTTTCCTAGTTTTAGCTAGATATGGAAAACAAACTTTATTACATATCAAACTTCTAATCCTTAGACACCTCCTTTTATGGGCCTATAAATACGGAAGTTGATCATGGTTTACTGCTCTATTCTTTTTTTTTTTTTTTGATCGGTAAAGTTTACTGCTCTATTCTAGGAATCAAAGTTCTTCTCGTAATTTAATATAGCTAGCAAACTTTCTAATATATTAAAGCTATATTAATACTATATAGATAGTGGTGTGATGATTTCTTAAAACTAATTAATTAACTAAAGTAAATAGCATTGATCATTACACATAACATGTTTGGTGAGAAAATGATTTTATTCTAACCAAATTCGTTACATCCTCAAAGTAAAGAATGAATGGCTATTTATAGCCAGAACTAGGGCTGCACAGAACCGAGCCGAACCGACTGAACCGGACCGAAACCGAATAAATCAGACCGAAACCGAATCGAACCGTTCATCCAACGGTCGGTGTCAGTTTAAGAATCAAGAACCGTAGGATCAACGGCTCAGTTCACGGTTAGACTATTGAAACCGAGCGAACCGATGCAATGTGAGCTCTTGATCTTCTGAAATCCTAACGCTCCATCTATACCTTATCTATTAAACTAATTCTCTAAAAACTCTTTCATTCTTCTTTGTTCTTCTTCTTGACTATTTGAGTCACGCTTGCATCACTTCTCACCATCACCAAAATAATCTTGTTCTACTTCTTCTACAATCACCTTCTTCTATTTTCTTTTTTCATTTTTTGATTTGATTACTCCTTTCTCCCTTTCAACCCAAACCACCAACACCTACAATACCGCCATCACCGCAACTGCTACACCATCATCAGCAACCACCCCTACTACACCATCACCATCACCAAGACCAGCACCTCCACCTTTTGATTCATGAGAATTGAAGATTAATCAAGTATTTATGAGGTTTGAGAACAATGTCGAAATTTAGGTTCTTTAGAAATTAGGTTTTTTTTTTTTTTCTAATTTTGGTTGATTTTGACTTGTATACATCATGGGTTTTATTTATATTATGTGATTCTCAATTTTGAAGGTTCAATTCTTGTTTTCGGTGAGATTGATTTCATGTCTGATTTGGGATCAATTTTTATATTTCGATTTCTCAAATGTTTAATTTTATATTTCGATTTCTTTAATATCATCAACCTTATGTGATTCTCTATTATTATTCTATATTATCATGGTTAAATTCTTAAGTTTGTATATGAATGATAGAAATCGCCTGAAAACTTGATGTTGCGGGTTGAATCAATGATTTTTTTTTTCTTTCTTTATTCCAATTTTGGATCTAAGTGAAAACCGTAAACAAATTGAAAAAGACCGAACTCGAAGCCCGACGTGTTAAAAACCGCACCGAGCATTGAGCGCTCGGCTACATGCTTGAAAACTTGAAACCGATCATCATGCGCTAGCTTTTCCATGGTTTTGGCTGAAAACCGCACCGACCGACCGATGTGCAGCCCTAGCCAGAACTAATAAGGCGTTAAAGAAGATAAGTTTTACATGTATTTCAATGACCATCATTGCTATTAATCTGATAAGATTTATCCGCTCTTGGTTAGACGGTCTTTCCTGGCTAATCTAGTATGCGCTGGACTATTCTAGAAAATGGTGGGCCACAAGATTATTACGTGTTATACAACACTCCCCCTTGGACCACCATTCTAAAAACATTGCCTCGTTAAAACCATGCCGGTAAAACCCAATGGGACAAAACCCGGTCGAAGGAAAAAGAGTACAACATGCATCTCAGAATAGTGTTGGACCCGCATATGCGTCCTCGTTAAAACCTTGACAAGGAAAACCCAGTGGGACAAAGCCTTGACCAAGGAAAAAAATACAGCGCCACATATAGTTTATATCTCCCCCTCAACAAAATCTTCGTCAATTAGTCTGCTTGTATATGTGGCGCATTCTAATTACGTAAACCATTTTCCGGAAGATAGTTGTTGGTAATGACTTAGTGAATAGATAAGCATAATTTTCACAAGATTGTATCTTCTGGATCTCAATCTATTTGTTCTTCTGGAGGTGGTGTGCGTAGAATAATTTTGGCGAAATAGGCTTTATCCTATCTCCTTTGATGTAACCTTCTTTAATTTGTGCTATGCAAGCTGAGTTGTCTTCAAAAATTATTGTTGGCGTACCGGTAATGGATTTGTAGGGCACAAGAACTTCTGATATGCTCGACTAATGATCGCAGCCACACGCATTCTCGACTTGTTTCATGTAGAGCAATTATTTCAGAGTTATTTGAGGAGGTAGCGGGCATGCTTTGCTTGCAAGATCGCCATGAAAATGCTATGCCTCCTCTTGTAAAGACATATCCTGTCTGAGAGATTGATTTGTGGGGGTTCGAAAGATAACCAAGATCTCAGGTATCCCTTAATTTTCGAGAAGTTTTATGAGTCTTTCGAGTAGAACAGCTTCCATGTCCGTAGTTTCACGCAGATAGCGAAAAATGTGTTTTACTCCAGCCCAATGTCTCTTTGTTGGTGCAGAACTGTACCTAGCCAAGAGATTTACTGCAAAAGAGATGTCCGGTCTAGTGTCTCGAGCTAAATATAATAACCCACCGATAGAACTCAAATATGGTACTTCTTGTCTAAGAAGTATTTCGCCTTCCTCTTTGGGGCGAAATGAATCTCTTTTTGGGATCAAGAGTTCTCACAACCATTGGAGTGCTAGCGGATATGATTTGTCCATATTAAAGAGTTTGAGAAGTTTCTCTCGTATATGCTGATTGATGGACAAGAATTCCGCTCTCATAATGCTCAAGTTGTAGACCAAGACAAAACTTTGTTTTACCGAGATCTTTCATCTCGAACTCCTGCTTTAAGCATTTTTGTGCTTTGGAGAGTTCATCAGGAGTTCCAATAAGATTGATGTCATCTACATATACAGCAATTATGTCATATCCCGTGTCTTCCTTTTTAATGAAAATACATGGACATATGGGATTGTTTACATAACCCTGACTTAAGAAGTATTCACTCAGACGATTATACCACATTCGTCCAGATTGTTTCAAACCATACAAGGTTCGATTTAATTTTAGTGAATACACATGACATGGTTTATCTCGCGACAATTGAAAACCTTCGTGGATTTTCATATAGATATTTGTATCCAATTTTCCATACGATATGCAGTAACCACATCCATTAGATGCATGCCGAATCCTTCATGGACTACAAGGCTAATCAAATACCTAAAGGTAATTTCATCCATTACTGAGACTATGTTTCCTCGTATTCAATCCCCGGTTTCGTGAGAAACCTTGTGCCACTAGTCTCTTTTATAGCGAACGATTTCATTTTTCTCGTTTCGCTTGCGCACAAACACCCATTTGGCTGACCAACCGGCCTCATATTATCTGGTGTTCGGACCGCAAAGCACTCAAAAACATTGCGCTTAGCGAGAGAAAATAATTCTGATTGAATTTCCTTTTTCCATTTCGGCTAATCTTCCCTTTGACGACATTCCTCTATAGAGTGTGGTTCAACACCATCATCATCCAAGGCAATATCAGTATCTACTGTAAATGAAAATATGTCGTCAACAATCATTGTACTTCGATCCCAAACACCTCTATTTCATGCATAATTAATAGAGACTTCCTCATTTTGAGGTTCTATTATCCCCACCGAGACATTCTCCTCGTCAGGAGATATATTTTCAGAAAGTTTGGATCCCTCTTCATTAGTCTCCTCAAGAGCACTATTAGTCAATGATTGAGATTGGATTTTCCTTTTTCGAGGAGCAGAATCCTTTGATCCAATTGGTCGTCCACGCTTACGGCGTGATTCAGACAACTTGTTTGCTGCCACATCCACGGATTGCTCCATAGGAACATCAATGCGTGATGGAGCATTTTTAGCTGGCACATCTACTTTCATTATTTTTTATGTATCTGTAAATGCATCAGGCATTTGATTTGCAATATTTTGAAGATGTAAAATCTTCTTCACCTCAGTCTCATACTGATTTGTGCGTACATCAAGATGAGACAATTCTGGTGTATACCATGATAATTCACGCCGTTTTTCAGGCGGTAGCTTTCCTCCCCCTAACGGTGGGAAAACTGTCTCATTAAAATGACAATCTGCAAATATTGCGGTAAAAACATCCCCTGTTAATGGTTCAAGATATCGAATTATATATGGTGAGTCAAATCTAACATATATCCCAAGTCGACGTTGTGGGACAAACTTGGTGCGTTGTGGTGGTGCAATATGAACATAAACAGCACAACCAAAGACACACAAATAAGATATGTCTGGTGGATGACCTAACACATGTTGTAAAGGGGAATACTGATTATTCGCACAAGGTCGATATCGTACCAGTGCAGCAGCGTGCAAAATAACATGTCCCCAAGCTGAAGCGGGGAAATGAGTTTTCATAAGCATAGGTCTGGAAATGAGTTGAAGATGTTTAATGAACGATTCTTCTAAACCGTTCTGTGTATGCATATGAGCAACAAGATGCTCAACCTCAATGCCTAACAACATGCAATATGCATCAAACGTTTTTGAGGAAAACTCTGCTGCACCATCAAGCCGTATTGACTTGATAAAATAATCAGGAAAATGAGAACGTAATTTTATAATTTGGGCAAGAAGCCGAGAAAATGCTAAATTACGTGTTGAAAGTAAACGAACATGTGACCATCTAGCAGAAGCATCAATCAGAATCGTAAAGTACTGAAAGGGTCCACTATAAGGATGTATTGGACCGCATATATCACCTTGTATTCTCTGCAAGATGTAGGTGATTCCAGAACTACTTTTGTCAAGGACGGTTTTGTAATCAGTTTCCCCAAAGAACAAGCGGTACAACCAAGTTCTTTTTTAAGCAGGAGTTTCTGCAAAGGATGTCCCTAACAGCTCTGAGAAATTCTACTCATCATAGTAGAACCTGGGTATCCAAGTCGACTGTGCCACAACACAAATGCATTCGGTTCATAAAATTTTCGAACTATGACTGAATAAGATTCAACTTTCCGAATTTTTGTATGGTACAACACAGAAGATAGGGCTGGAAACCTCTCAAAGAATGTGCCTTCCATTAGGCGATGTAATATTCAAGTACTCTTTATCATTCTCATCAACCGTTTTAATGTGGTATCCATTATTGCGTATATCTTTAAAACTCAACAGATTCCTATGGGATCCTGAGAATATAACATCATTGATAGTGAATATGGTACCACACCTGTAATGAGACACAAGCTTTACCAAAGACCTTCTGCAAGGTTGGTCGAACCACCGATGGTAGTGATACTAGCCTTGAACCTTTTCAAGGTTACAAAGTACTTAGTATTTTGAAATATTGAATTTGTCGCTCCACTATCAACGACAAAAATTCACCATCGGGTTGCTTTCAGTGTCCATGTCCTTCCATATACATAAAGAAGGTATAAGATAGTTGCATAAAATAATTTTTAGCAACACACGTATATTACATACACTTATACATATTACACATGCAAAATCCAAAAATTACTACAAGCCAGAAATACCGAAATAGGTAAGTACAAATACAAACAACACACTAAAACATAATACTACAACTTTAATTTACACGAAACAGACCATCAACAAACTGGTCAAAATCAGTCTGGTATTTATTGCCTTCAAGATCGAGTAAGTAGTCAGAGACCTCTAACTTTGGAGATTCGGTGGAAATATTGCGTTCTGCCAAATTCATCTCAACATTTGCTTCCCTTTTATTGTGAGGTTCACGGAGATCAACGCGGCAGCATCTAAACCAATGGTCTTTAGAACCACAACGATAGCAACCCTCGTCATTTTTCTTGGGGGGATTCTCAAATTTCCTTTGAGAAGTGGAAGTCGATCCCTACCCTTTATCATGCTTCGCTTTCGCATTTTTGTTATACGGATGGTTGTTGGCATTTCTATGCCTATAGCCTCCGCATTTACGCTTCTTTCCACGATAACCCTGCTTACCACGATCATGTCCATGTCCAGAATATGATGCCCTATTTACTTCGGGCACCGGAGCAGAACCACAAGGATGGGACTCGTAATTTTTAATTAATAATTCGTTATTCTGCTCAGCCATGAGAAGACAACATATAAGATCAGAATACCGTGTAAAACGACGTTCCCGATATAAATGCTGGAGTACAATATGGGAAGCATGAAAAGTACTCATCGTTTTCTCTAGCTTGGATTCTTCTAATAACGGCTCACCGCACATCTCAAATTGAGCAGCGATCTTGTGCAATTCAAAATTGTAAGCCGTCAAGGATTTAAAATCCTGAAATCTCATATGAATCCATTGGTCACGAATTTTTGGCAGGGTGACCACCTTAAAATGGTCATATTTCCCTTTTATGGTATTCCATAACCTTTGAGGTTCTCTCTGAGTGTGCTACCTCATGTTTCGGGGTTTGGAGATAGGTGACGGCGCAAGTAAGCTACAGCTCGCGCGCTCGTCTCTCGATGTACTCTGATCTCCCCCAATGATCGTATGACCAAGTTTATTCGCTTCCAAATGCAACTCAGCATCGAGCGCCCATGAGAGATAGTTTTCACCGGAGTCCTCAAGTGGCATAAAATCCAGACTAACTAAATTTGCTGACATTTAAAAAAAAAATGTAACAGAAAAAAAATCAAACCTGCAGATATCCGCTTCTATAGTTTGATGAACTGGCTAGGAAACTTTGTACATGCCGAGCTATTTTGTGCTGATAACGTCTAGTAATTTAATATAGCTAGCAAACTTTCTAATATATTAAAGCTATATTAATACTATGTAGATAGTGGTGTGATGATTTCTTAAAACTAATTAATTAACTAAAGTAAATAGCATTGATCATTACACATAACATGTTTGGTGAGAAAATGATTTTATTCTTACCAAATTCGTTACATCCTCAAAGTGAAGAATGAATGGCTATTTATAGCCAGAACTAATAATGCGGTAAAGAAGATAAGTTTTACACGTATTTCAATGACCATCATTGCTATTAATCTGATAATATTTATCCGCTCTTGGTTAGACGGTCTTTCCTGGATAATCTAGTATGCGCTGGACTATTCTAGAAAATGGTGGGCTACAAGATTATTACGTGTTATACAACAGTTCTGTTATTATACCCCGTTCATTGTTTGCATCCTTTTTCTACCGGTTTTTTTTCGATCTTTTTTTTGTTCAATAACAATGGAGATGGTAAGGGATTTGGAACGATCTCTAAATCCAGAGGTAAGCTTTCTCGTAAGAGTTCCACGAAAAAGACGCATAGGCGACACCCCAAGGTAATGTTCAATTTCCTTTCTGTATATATGATAAATCAAGCATGTACAATTCCTTTGGTTCTGCACTTTTTGTGGTTCAATGCTTTTTATATGCTTAATAACACATAATTCTCAAGTATATACTCCCTCCGTTTCACGAAAAGTATTACTTTCACTTTTCCTGAAACGGAGGTAGTATATACTACTTTCTTGCATCCTCTTTAGCAGACGTCACTCGGCTTTTGTTAACGGATGGGAAGATGTTGCAATGGTATCAAATTCTTCAAGGGTATCAAATTATATTTCGGACTCTACAATTTATGGGTCGTCGGAATTCGTAGAGGAACATCAAACAACAACTACCGATAGTAATTTGGCGTAGCGTCTTACTAGCCCGATCGAAGATAAGGTTGGTTTGACATCGGCATCCCTGGAGGAAGATCAAGCAACTACCAATACTACTACACCGAAGCCTACTGCCCCGGTCGAATATAAGGTTGGTTCGATCTAGGAGAGTAATCACCAAGGGTTGATTAAAGATGATCAAGACCAACCTGATCCATTTTATAACAATCCTGGTAAAGGGGCAGCAAGAAATGGTAGAGGGGCGGAAAACCTAATAAGACAAAAAGGGTCATTAAGTGGTAATTCAAGTGCCCCTTATCAAATTAAATATTGAAATGACCAATTAACCCTTATTATTAACAATCAAGATTAGTGATGATAATCAAGATTAGTGTTTGATAATTAAGATTAGTGTTGATAATTAATTTTCAGCTATAATAACTCTAAAATCAGATTTTTAGAGTTATTAAAAAAAAAAGTTTTGAGGAGAAGAAAAAGAAAACTTATGTGATATTTGTGAAAGCCTAGATTTTGATTCACTCAACCAAAATGAGTGATTCCAGTTGCAAATTTGAGGTGGGTGAATCTCTATATGATAGAGAAAACAAGTACTACATACCTCTTGATGGAGATCCTGATATGGAGTATTTGTTAGATGGTAGAGATGTTTTAACCCAAGATGAAGGTCAATCTCAACCAATTGAAGAAATTAGCCAAAAAGTGAAGAACCCAGCACCGAAAATGAAAATGACCAGGTATATTTCTAAACTAGTTCCCATTAGCTTTTTGTTGCTTAAAATTCTCTAAAGTATGTAGAAAAATTAAAAATTTAAAAATTTCAGAAGAACATACGGTTGGTAATTAGCTGGTTACCAACCGTATATGTGAGATACGGTTCGTAAAATTTCCAATACCAAGCGTAACTGGTTCAATTTGGGGAAAAACCCAGAAATAATACCAGTTAAGGTTGATAAAAGACTATTGTTTCCAACCGTAGGTTAATTACTATGGTGCGTTGGTGACATTTAGTTTCCAACTGTATATTACACTGTGTGTTTTACTATTTTTTTGAATTGTTTACGGTTTGTTGGAAGCTGAAATTTACCAACCGTAGGCTGGTTACGGTTTCTAAAGGATTATAGTTACCAACCGAATAATCAACTTCCGGTTTGTTTATACTATTTCTTTACCAACCGTACCTTCATGTATGTTTTCCTTTTGTTGCCTAGTTTAGACTAATGTCGGTATATTTTTGTGCAGGTCGTTTAAGTACCTCCTACAATGGATGACCAACTTTTAGCAAATGAAATTCTCACCGAAGACTCAAGCTTTCACTATTTAACCGAGGAGACATGGGAGGAGAAAAAAAGGTACCGTGCAAGTAGCAAAGACAAAGAGGAAGAGTATTACTTTCACTAAGAAAATCCGATGCCCCTTCAAGCTTCAATTTAAAATCAACGCGGAAAAAAGGTGGTTTTTGGAGAAAGTTGTATGCGGAAGTCATAACCACCCTATACCGAAGTAGTTTGAACCATAAACCCTAACTACAAAATTATCTAGCCAGACATGACTTTCTCAAAAGTCATAAATATATAAGAGAATCACAAACACAAACGAATATGGGAGGAAAAACTTCAAACCCTACTCCTCCTCTTGTCTGTAGAATGCAGACTTCTAGTTGTCGACCCTTTCCTCCCGACGTAACTCCTCTTCTTCTTCACGGCTCCAAAAGCGGCCTCTCTCTCTCTCGATTCTGTTTCTCTCGATATATATGTGTTGTAGAGGGTCCAAAGCAAGGACCTAGCATACGGACCAAACCCCATATTAAGCTAGTTATCGACCATAACTTCACTTCAAACAGCTCTCCATTCCCGTTCACCCGACCACTGAATCTTTCTCCAATTATGTCCATCGATCCATCTTACTCGATTCATACCAACGAAATCCATTACACTTCGCCTTGAAGAACTTGTTTCAACAGCTTTTCGCCTTCACCGCCTGAATCGCTCGGATCACAACACCAAATTTCCCCTGTCCAACTTCTCGTCACCTTCCTATTCACCGACAAAGAACAATTATCCATTGTATCGTTCAAGGAAACACCGAAAATTCATAATATAAATTCACACCCATTATTGTCGCTACTGTATAGAGCTCCCATTCTCATTATTCAATCACCAAGACTTCTCATAATCGATTGAAAATCAAATCGTAACACCACCTGCTCCCTCAATAATACACAAACGTCTCCATTCCATTTCGGTTCTACGGATCCTTATTTCTCCCTGAATACGAATTCAAATCTAGCCAACATATACATTTTAACTCCTTGCAATTCCCAATCTTACTTACACGGATTCAGTGCCAAACAAACCCTTTTGTTCCGATGCTTCATTGAGTACAAAAGCTCACAATTGAGTACAAACAAGTACCCTCTTTTTTCTTCACCCTATCAGATTCCTACACAAGCAAATAAACCAAAAACATTGTGACCAAAATAACATACGGTTTGTAATGTGATGTTCAATACAAACCGCAAAGAAAGTTACGATTGTGTAACTTTAAACTCGTAAGACACCGTAAGCATCACGGTTTGTAACTTAGCATAAGTTACACACCGTAGACAAATACTGATTGGTAACTTTAATATCATCTTCAACCGTACTATTACTTGAAAACAGTTTTGAGACACATGATGATTTACTGCTTTAAGACGCAATAAACCATACGCGCCGTATCTACCATACGGTTCATACTCTTTTGCACCGTATAACGAAATTCTATATTTCAGTGCAACTCTTTTATACTAGTGATAATTAAAAACAATTACACACCGTATGTAGATACTGATTGGTAACTAACTCAAAATTATGAACCGACCGGGAAAAAACTAACATGCAGGAAAAATACGGTTCGTAATAGGTTTAAATTACCAACCGTATCGACCAAAATTCTCAGAACATAGAACATGCGGTTGGTATTTGAGATTTATTCATAAGTTACGAACCGTATGGCTTCAAAATCATTAGATACGGTTCGTAATTGAACCAATTCTAACCGTATAAAGAAAAATCCAAAGATTCTAAAATTTGATTTTTAACCTAAAACCCTAATTTTTGATGGAGAATACACTTCAATTGAACACAACAAAAATACTAAATGGTTTTTCGAATAAATACCTCATATAAGTCATTAAGCTTGATTTGTCCACTTGTGGGGGTTTGGAATTGATGTTCTTCATCGATTGAGGGATGTTCTTGATTTGAAGCCAATGAATCTTCGTCAACTTTCTTCTTCTTAGTCATCTCTAATATAGACTTCAATCAACAATTATTAATGTTGCGAATCGCCGATTAATCACGATGCAATTTTCGATCGATTTTAATGGAGCTTATGGTTAGAATGGAAATGGAGGAGTAGAGAAGATGAAAGAAGAAGAAAACTGTTTTTTGATTCTTCTCATTCATAATTAGGTTTAAATATGATGGAGGATAATTCAGTCTTTTCAACCAAAAAAAAAACAAGGGTAAATTAGTCCATTTGAGGTGAAAAGGGTAATGTAGTCAATTTACTACCCCTAAAAGACACCCCCTAACCAATTATAGGGACATTTCTATCACACTTACCGCCCCTCTACCATTTCTTGCCGCCCCTTTACCTTTTATAATTTTCGAGAGGCAATGCGCAAATATGCACAATCTTTGCTCGTGCGAGAAGATTTATTTAGGGTTTAGTTGAAGTGTAATTCTCCAATGATTAAACATTATCTAGCCTTAATCAATTTCATTCCTTAGGTTTGATATTTTACATAACATTATTTACTTTTTTTTTATGCTAAAGATGAAGAATTTTATTAACTGAAAGCATTTACATTGTCTTGTAACAACTCACTCTCGATGATACAAGGAGGTTTATCAAACGAGACCTTAGTGACTCCAAATTTCCTACTGAATTTTGCTAGTTATATCAGCAGGTTTATTATAAAATCTAGGAACATAATGACACTCCCAATGTGGGATAGTTTTTAAGCAATCAATGACATCTAGTAGAATGACTTCATTTTCCCACGCTATCACCGGTGTTGATTAATTTGTTGATGTCGCCTTCGATTCCTTGTAAGTCAGTTTCCTAGACTACATGAGTATGATGCAATTCTTTACTCCAGATGACATCGTCGAGAAGCGCCAGACATTCTGCTTTGTTCAGAGTCCTTTACTCCTGCATAACATTTTGTTGAGATTCCCCACCACTTCCCTCCAAAATCACGAAGAATAAGAGCAAACACCTGTTAGGCCAGAATTAGTTTCATACGAAGCATCACAATTAATGATAAAATACGGAAATGCAAGTGGTTTCCAGTGTGGTGTTGGTGACATTGAGTGCTGAGCAATAGGACTAACTGTCTGTTGTTTTGAGTTCAGATTGTCAATGTAACTTACAACTCTAACAACTTTTCTAGCAACTACCTTTGGATCCGCCTTTTTATTTTGGAATTGAATTTCACAACGTCCATTCCAGATAGTCCATGAGACTATCAGGGCAATGTTTAACCATCCTAATTGAGAAGCTTGCTGTTGATCTTGATGCAACCAGGTTTCGAACATTGCAGCTACATCTATATTAGTTCTTGATAGTACACTAGACCCACCAAGAATTAGCATCCGGACAGCTCTTGAGAATGGACATGAGAACTACAAAACAGATGATGAGCTAATAGTAGTTGTTAAATCTCTGGTGCTTAGCTGGGATGCTGCTGCTGGACAAAGAGTTCATTTGAACTTCTCATATTCAGTGCATAATGATTGGGAATCAATTTATATGTAAACTTGTTTTTTCCTTTTTGTTCTTTCTACCTCCGGTAGAACTTTGTACATTCATCTCATTCTAATGAATTCTTCTCTTTCGATAAAAAACACATGCATTGTGTTCTCATCATATTGGCTGCAGAAGGGACATGCACGATTTATATTTCTGCATGCACGTTCTAGAAATCCTTTCTTTCGTAGGCGGAATATCAGATAAACACTTCCACCATAAGTGTTTAAGTCTTGGCCACGTCTGAATCTCCCAAAACTCCTTCCAACTTATATCGGTGTTTTGAATTTTCAGGGACACCTGCATATTACCCACACTGAACTCTGATGTAGCTTATTATAAGAAGATTTCAGAGTGAAGATTCCATTTGTTGTTAAGTTCCAGCACTATCTTCGGAAATTTTTGTATTTTGAATGCGACACTGACTAGTGCTACTTGCATCACATGTGATCGATTCGGCGCTAGCGAGTTTGTTGCTACTTGCATCATATAAAGAATTTGGTGCTAGCACGAATCTCCAACCCAGGTCACTTCTATTATCATCTATTATCATCGTGTAACTTTATCACTGTATTAGAGTGACACCGGCAACACCGACTAGTTACCATGATCAATTTTCCAACATCTACTTGTTGGGATTATTCAAACAACTAATATTGGGACTGTAGGAATAGGACGTGTAGTACCTCTTATGGGCTGTGTTTTGATCAAAAATTACAAACTTTAGTTGTTGCACTTGCATATTGCAGCCTATAGTTTTCACCGTGTCTTTATAACTAGACGTCATGTGACCCTTGAGATTTTTCCTTCTCACTAAAAAATACAGTTTGCTGTTTTTTAAGTACAACAATCTCCCGACTGCATTAGGGTCTCGGACACCTCTAGAATGGTCTATGGCGTCCAAAAGGCAAATGAATCTTAATTTCTATGAAGTCGTCCACAAAGTTTTATGACCTCGAAGAAATGTACATAGTTATTTATCCATTGGGTGCTGAAACTCCAGCCTTGTGGCAAAAATGAATCACGATCGCTAAAGGGGGACCCAAGATTAGCGTGGGTACCGCTTGAGTGATCCGACGGCCAGATCGGATATAACTCTTGTCTCATATGAAACGGTACCCACGCTAATTCCGGTGCCCTCTTTTAGCAATCATGAAATGAATAGACGGTGACTACTAGTATTTAGCTATTGTATCTGAATGCCACTACAAGAAAGTTGGTTTTTTGCAACAGCCAATGAGTGTGGCATGAGCCTCATTTGGTGCTGCAATAAGTTTTTAGCAAGACCATAATATTTCGCCACAGGTGCGGCAACAGGCCCTGTAGCAAGAAGTATATTGCCACACCTCAATCTCTTTTTGCGATGAAATGTATATTTTGCCGCACCAGCACTGCTGTGGCAAAAAGTAATTATAATTTTTAATTATTCAATTATTTATTTATTTAAAAAATTTGTTGTCATACCAAAATTCGGTTTTTGCCTCAGCAGTATCGGTGCTGCCTAAATTCGTTTTGGCCACACCTTACTGGTGCTGCCTTTTTTTTTTTTGGCTGCACCCTATTGATGCTGTAAAATGAGATATTTTGTGCTGCAAAAATTTGTTTTGGCAACACCTACTTGTGCTGCAAAATGAGATGCCTTGGTGCTGCCAAAACTTGTTTTGGCAACACTCTCTTTTGATGCAATATGGGATTAAATGGCTGTTGCAAAACGTTAATGAACCGAATATATTGTAATTCTTAAATAAATAAAAAATGAAAAATAAAAATGTAATGACCCCTGGCTCACGAGATTTTATTTTTAATAGGATAGGTTTTGCTATTCAAAAGGGCTAGCGTAAATTTTGTCGCCGCTTGCCTAGTATGTAATTTTTAACTTTGTAAGTATAAATATTGACTAAAATAAAGATTTTAATTTTAATTTTAATTAATAACATTAGGTACAAAATAATTTGATTACTAACGTTAACGTTTTATAAGTCACATTGGGTGTCTTACATAGTAACCAAGACCACTAGACAACTGCTTTAGAAAAAAAAAAAAAAAAAAAAAAAGGAGACAACACAAAGATAGACCAAGAAAGTCCGAAAGCAAACATAACTATGTTTTTGAACCTAAAACACAATCAAAATACTCATTCTTCCGGCCAATCCAGACATATGGATATTCAATCTCCAACTATAGCTAATCTTTATGAGTGTTCCATGCAATCTAGAGCTACAACCAGGTTCTCCACCTAAACAAATAATAAAAAAAAAAATCATCAAAAATTGAGACGCTTAAATGCTTAAATACACATCATGTACAAAACTACAGTCAGTTCATCATATTCAAGTCCGAGAACAACACTTACAGAATAATCAAATTCAATTGTCAGCATTTTTTACTCAAGTCTAATTCAAATTTATAATCACTTGATGATACCGACTTTTATCCTTTGTGGTATAAGTGCACCATCAACTCAAAACTCTCGGACAAAAAGCCACATCTTGAACTGTTTGGAAATCTATCCATTTCATGATAGTTTCTTTTCCCTTGGTAATGTCATGTTATAAAACTGGAACTGATAGCGTATACGTAAATGATACAATTTTAACTCTAATAACGATGAATGTAGGAAATTAGATAAAACTAAGAAATTAGCCAACTGATGGGTTCTGATCTACAACATGTTAGAGTCCTGATATGAGTCCTACGCTAAATTCCCTTCTTCCTTTAGTATCTAATTTGTATTCTTGTAAAATATTATTAACCAACATAAATTTATGCATTTAAGTACAATAACACTTACAACTAGATGTTGCAGCCCTGTAGAGTGGATCCGAAGTTTCACCCCTATAGAGTGGATGTTGAGGCATGAATACTTGCTCTTGAGGTCTGAAAAACTGTTCTGGTCTGAACATGAGGGAGGCCACATTCTCCATCATTCTCTTCTCAAACTCCTTAAATATTTTATCATTTTCCAAGGTCATTTCTCTGATAATTCTCTCCATCTCTTTGTCTTTTTTAGATATTATGTCCTTCAAGTCAACCACTTATTGCTCCAACTCTCCTATTCTAGAAGAATAACTAGAACTAGCACACGACGTGGTATCATTTTCTACATCTATTTCACGTTTACGATGTCTTGTAGCTGCAGGTACTACTTCCTTATAGATATCATCAGAGATAGATTATTTCACACCATTCTCATCTAATCTAGCTCGCCTTCTCTTTCGACCTCGCAATGGTAGATATTACCAATCAAAATATGTAATGGTAGATATTACCAATCAAAATATTTACAAAGATCATAACAGAATTTAAGTAAATTTTGCATCGCGACTTACTATGACGTGTTAGAAAAAACAATGTTTTGTTTTAATCAAAAAATGCATGGACCATGTTTTGATCCCAAGACCTATTGCTCCCTAGATGTTTTTTTTTCATGTGAATGAATAAAACATTAGTCCCATATAGACTAAAACACTAAGAGTTTTAGACTTAAATAGCATTGGTTTAGCCTTAAGGGTATGGCCCTTTGGGTCTTTAAACCTTTGTGTATGGGGAAAGCCCTAGACTATGGCAAGGTTGCCTAAACCTTATTGCATTTCTTATTGCCTTTCCCCGCTCGCCGGACGGCTCGCCTCGGCCTGCGTGGCGTGGCGTGGTGGGAGTGGAGGGTGTGGGTGTGGGTGTGGGTGTATCCGACCCATCCTTTCTTTTTGCTGAAATTTACCACACGCTTCCCACACATGTAAAGAATTTTATTCTTTGCCTTCTGGTTTTGGATATCCGACAGCCACTAGAAGCATCTTTAGTCACACACGTTAATTCTCACGCGTGAATTCTCTTAACCAAGTTTTCATCGTAAAGAATCTTTAATCTCACGCGTGTGGACACCTGCACAGAGATTTCTCGTCGAGAAGAATCTTACCCGACGATGCGTTTTTTACTGTTATTTTAACTGATGCTTTTTTGCTTTTACTGTCCGACAAATTGAACGCGTGATTTACTTGGATCTGTGTCTCAAACGTTCGAATTCTTACCTATAAATACGAGTTAAGGCTTTCAGTTTAAAAATATACCATTCGAACTCTTATCTTCTAATTTCTCCTTCTTCTCTAATTATTTTCAGAAACTTAAGTTCTTATTATTATTATTTGTCTTAAAACTCGTAAAACGTTCAGCTTCTTTTTCTCGAAACAAGTTGTAGTTTACAAACATAATTTTGTATAACTACTTCTTGATTTACATAATTTTAGTTCACGAAATATAGTTTACGAAAACATAAAATTGTTTTTACATTACTCGAAAACAATTTGTATTTTCAATTTGTGTTTTTGTTTTTACTTTTGTCGCCAAGTTCTAAGGGTTCTCTCTGTATGCTACACATAGAGGAGAACTAATAAAGAGTTGTATCCTTGAGGTAATTTGTTAATTGCTATAGCATCTCAGAGGAGTAGCAGCGTGCAATATTACCTTTAGCTCAGCGTATCTCATACGTGCCTCTACTAAGTTTATTGATTTGTTTGTTACTACTATCGTTGTAATCTAAGTATTATTTCCCATTTGCATTCGATTATTGTAATTAATTCCAACAATCTAAAGGTAATAGTGTGCCTTATTGTAATATTGTAATACCGTAATATTCTTTGTTGTAAGAACATGGGAAAGAATATCGTAGAAAAACCACCAAAGTTCAGGGTAAGGACTTTAAGAGATGGCAACTAAAATGCTATTCTTCCTAAACGACCAAAGGTTAGATGGATATGCTTTAGAAAACCTCGAGAAAACTTCATCGCCGTGGTAATGAAGATAAATTGGACAAGATGGAATAGAAGAATTATTTGTGCAAGAATCATATTCTTAATCGTCTTGATGACTCCTCATGACTTCTATAATGCAAAAGAAGATTTTAATGCTTTTGATTTATGGGAAGCTCTAGAAGAAAAATATCATGTCAAGCCGCGGAAGTAAGAAGTTCTTGATGGCTAAGTTCTTAGAATACAACATGATCGACGAAAAGCTCAGGTAGAACAACTTAACTTCAACTCCACATCGCCGAGATTCTTGTCAAGGCTTGACTTTTGATGAAGCTCTACAAGTATCGGTTGTGATTGAAAAGCTTCCACCCTCATGGAGCGAATACAAGAGGAGGTCATGACACAAGACTCGTGAAATCACCATGGTGGAGCTTGGCAAAAAGATCCAGGCTGAGGAGCCGATGGGCAAAGAAGGACAAGAGCATGATGCTGAGCAAAAACATGTCCAACAAAGCTCATGTTTTGACGATAAAGCGCTTCAAAGAAAACTCCTGGAGAATCCAAAGAAATGGGTAATAGACGTAAGACGTCGAAAACCCAGAGGTAACAATTTTAAGCCTAGAGGTGGTGTCACTAAGCACACCATCAAAGGCGATCGTTTTAATTGTGGTAAACCCGGACATATGGCTAAAGACCTGTAAGGCTCCTAAAAGGATCAAATATGATCCAAAACAGAAAATAAGGCAAACATAGTAGAGGACTCTGGATATTTCACTGGGCATGGTGTCTCAAGTCGACCTTGTCTCTAGTATGACTAATGTGAGAGACTGGTGGCTTGATTCTCGGAGCCACCAAGCATGTCCGTAAATTCGAGAATGCTTTCTCCTCCTATGCCATAGTAGGAGATGATGAGAAATTGTTCATGGGAAATTATTCCACCGCGAAAGTGGTGGGGAAAGGCAAGGTCGAACTGAAGCTAACTTCAGGAAAACTCGCATTGAATGACGTATTCTACGTCCCGTACATATGAAAAATCTAATCTCGAAAACCATCCTGCTAGGAAAAGGTTTTAAAATTGTTGCCGAGTCCAATACCGTTGTGATTTCTAAGCATGGTGAATTCGTAGGAAAAGGTTATGTTACCGACAACATGATTAAGCTTAGTGTATCTCGATTTGAAATTGAATGTTAATGCATCTTCTTCTCGTTTATGTTTGTGACTCCTCACATGTTTGGCATGATAGATTTGGGCATGTTAATTTCAAATCGCTAGAAAGACTTGCTAATTTAGGTTGCATACCAAAAATAAACTTTGATAAAAACAAAGATGTGAAATCTGTGTTGAATCTAAATATGCAAGAAAACCATTTAATAAAAGTGTTGAACGTGGAACAATTCCTTTGGAATTAATACACTTGGATTTAGGAGACTTGAAATCAACACCAACAAGAGGTGGTAGAAAATGGTACATCACTTTTATAGATGATTACTCACGATACTGTCAGTTCATCTTCTTAGAAGTAAAGATGAGGCTTTAGAGGCTTTTAAGTTTTATAAACTTGAAGTAGAAAACCAAAAAGGAGTTAAGATTAAAACTCTAAGGTCTGACCGTGGCGGTGAGTATGTGATACCCATAGGAGATTTTGTAAAAATAATGGAATCATTCATGAAACCACCGCACCATATTCACCTCGAATCGAATGGTGTAGCCGAAATAAAAAATAGAACACTCATAGATATGGTAATGCTATGTTGACAAGTTCAGGGTTATATTCGAACTTGTGGGGAAGCTATCCTCTCAAGATGCTTATATTTTGAACCGAGTTCCATTTAAAAAATCAAATAAAACTCCCTACGAATTGTGGAATGGTAAACAACCTTCATATGCATACTTTAAAGTGTGGGGGTGTTTGGCCAAGGTGGCCATTCCTCATCCCAAGAAAACACTAAAATAGGTCCCAAAACAGTCGACCTGTGTTTTCTTAGGGTATCCCGAGCATACAATTGCACACAGTTTATGGTCACGTCCGACCATAATAATATTGGTCGAATACCATATTGGAATCTAGAGATGCCGTGTTTTATGAACACATATTTCCTTTAAGGTCTGGACCACGGAAAAGGGTCCATGATGACCTCTGATGTTCCATCGACTAGTCAAACTCCAACTTTGGAGTATGAGACTGAACCAAGAAGAAGTAAGAGGGTTAGAACCAAACAAGTTTTGGCCCGATTTTTTGACTCTTACGGTAGAGTCTGAACCCCAAACCTACAAGGAAGCTATGACTTCTCCAAGCTCCTTTCGGGAAGAAGCTTCATTAAATGAATGGGAGTCCATTCAAGAAAACGAAACTTGGGAGCTTGTAGACTTGCCTCCCCGAAGTAAATCCATAGGTTGCAAATGGGTGTTCAAAAGGAAACTTAGAACATATGGAACAATAGATAAATATAAAGCTAGGTTGGTAGCTAAAGGCTATAGACAACAGGGAAGGAGTAGATTTCTTTGATACCTATTCACCAGTCTCTAGAATCACCTCGATTAGAATGTTGATTGCTATTGCTTCAATTTATGATTTGCATATACATCGATGGATGTTAAAATCGCTTTCTATATGGTGAATTGAATGAAGAAATTTATATGGATCAACTTGAAGGCTTTATAGTAAAAGGTTATGAAAACAAAGTATGCAAGTTAAACAAATCTCTTTACGGTTTAAAACAAGCACCTAAACAAAGGCATGAAAAATTTGATCATGTTATGATAACTAATGGTTTCAAGGTTAATGAATCTGATAAATGTGTTTACATTAAATCTCATGTATGATTCTCATGTTATTGTTTGCCTATATGTTGATGATATGCTCATATTAGGCAGCAACCTTGATATTATTAATACCATTAAAAGCATGCTTAGAGATAATTTTGACATGAAAGACTTAGGCCCTACCGATGTAATCTTAGGGATGAAAATCGAAAGACGTCTGATGGATATAGTCTTAGTCAATCTCATTATGCCGAAACCGTATTAAAGAGATTTAATTATGAAAATTCTAAACCGCGTCTACTCCATTTGATCCCACTTGTAAATTGAAAAAGAACAAGGGTGAGGGTATTGATCAACTTGAGTATTCTCGCATTATTAGTAGTATTATGTATCTTATGAACTGTACAAGACCCGATATTGCTTACTCTGTGAGTAGATTAAGCAGTATACTTGCAACCCAGGCAGATCACTGAATGCTCTCTTCAGAGTTTTACGTTACCCGAGAGGGGACCTCAAACTATTGCTTAAGTTTTGGGAAGTATCCTGGCAGTCATCGAAGGGTATTGTGATGCCAACTGGATATCGACTCAGAATAGTGCAAATCTACTAGTGGGTACATCTTCTTGCTTGGAGGTGCGTCTGTCTCATGGAAGTCTACCAAACGACATGTATAGCTAAATCCACTATGGAGTCTGAGTTTATAGCCTTGGAAAAAGCCGGAGAGGAAGCCGAATGGATGCGATGTTTCCGGGAGGAATTCCACTCTGGCCCAAGCCTGTGTCATCAAATTGCCATCCACCGTGGATAAAAGAAGCTTCTCTGAAGTTGCGCAAATAACAATGTATACAACGGAAGTCTATACATATACGAAGAAGACATAAGACGGTGAAACAACTACTCTCTACTGGTATTATCTCGATAGACTTTGTAAAATCCAAAGATAATCTTGCAGATCCTTTGACAAAAGGCTTAACCAGAGAGAAAGTTAAATTTACATCGAGGGGGATGGGACTTAAGCTCATTGAATAAATCACCATGAAGGATACTCAACCTTGTGATTGGATTTCCAAGATCAAGGTTCAATGAGACAACTAATTTATGGTGATATTGAGAAAGCACTATCTTTGTCCCTCCCTATGGTGTAATCGTGCGATAGTGCTGCCTGTAGAAATTAAGGATGATCTTTTGCGATCTTAATGGGTACCATGGCTTTGATTAAAGTGGGGTGTGGAAGGACACTCTTTATGGACCCACCTTTGTGGATGTTGGAAGTGTGGCCGCTTCCTATGAGAATATGAGCTGATTCCCTAGTGACATTCATTAAGTCCGGATTTTATCCCACGGCCAAAATGGGCACAACCGCAAGAGCTTGGCAACTGCTTTTCTTCTATTGAGGCATCAAGTGTGGCTCATATTTCTGAATTGCATTCTTTGTTGGCGGTTCAAGACATTGCGTTCACCATATCAACAAGCAGTTCAGGTAACCTCTCACTAAGTTAAGGTTCAATCCTTGGGACACCTTAGCTTATTTTGTTGCCTTATGTTTTATCGTGTTTTATCGACATGTTTTATTATTCATGTGGTGGATTGTTAGAAAAATACAATGTTTTGTTTTAATCAAAAAATGCATGGACCATGTTTTGATCCCAAGACCTATTGCTCCCTAGATGTTTTTTTTTCATGTGAATGAATAAAACATTAGTCCCATATAGAATAAAACACTTAGAGTTTTAGACTTAAATAGCATTGGTTTAGCCTTAAGGGTATGGCCCTTTGGGTCTTTAGACCTTTGTGTATGGGGAAAGCCCTAGACTATGGCAAGGTTGCCTAAACCTTATTGCATTTCTTATTGCCTTTCCTGTTCGCGCGGTGCTCAAGACAAGCACGCACGCGTCGCCGGGTTCCTGGCTCGGCGCTGGCGTGGGCGTGGGCGTGGGCGTGGGCATTGGCGAGGGCGAGGGCGAGGGCGTGGGAGTGGGAGTGGGTGTGGGTGTGGGTGTATCCGACCCATCCTTTCTTTTGCTGAAATTTACCACACGCTTCTCCCACACATGTAAAGAATTTTATTCTTTGCCTTCTCGGGTTTTGGATATCCGATACCACTAGAAGCATCTTTAGTCACACACGGTTAATTCTCACGCGTGAATTCTCTTAACTGTTTTCATCGTAAAGAATCTTTAATCTCACGCGTGTGGACACCTGTGCGTACAGAGATTTCTCGCGTCGAGAAGAATCTTACCCGACAGATGCGTTTTTTACCATCGTTATTTTAACGGATGCTTTTTTTGCTTTTACTCGTCCGACAAATTGAACGCGTGATTTACGGATTCGTGTCTCAAACGTTCAATTCTTACCTATAAATACGAGTTAAGGCTTTCAGTTTAAAAATATACCATTCGAACTCTTATCTTCTGAATTTCTCCTTCTTCTCTAATTATTTTCAGAAACTTAAGTTCTTATTATTATTATTTGTCTTAAAACTCATAAAACGTTCAGTTCTTTTCTTCGAAAAGTTGTAGTTTACGTAAAACATAATTTTGTATAACTACTTCTTGATTTACATAATTTTAGTTCACGAAATATAGTTTACGTAAACATAAAATTGTTTTTACATTACTCGTAAAACAATTTGTATTTTCAATTTGTGTTTTTGTTTTTACTTTTGCCGCCAAGTTCTAAGGGTTCTCTCCGTGTATGCTACACATAGAGGAGAACTAACAAAGAGTTGTATCCTGGAGGTAATTTGTTAATTGCTATAGCATCTCGAGAGAGTAGCAGGCAATATTACCTTTAGCTCAAATAGATCTCATACGTGCCTCTACTAAGTTTATTGATTTGTTTGTTACTACTATCAGTGTAATCTAAGTATTATTTCCCATTTGCATTCGATTATTGTAATTAATTCCAACATGAAGCCCTCGTAAACCGGGTCCATAGACTTTTTGGACTTCTTACTTATATGATATTCGATGAAGACGCCACCTTCGGCTGGCGGGAACCCCACTGTTTTTCTGGCTATCACGCTCCATGGTAAACAAGAACACCAATTACTTCTATTTGAGTATACCTAAACTCAATAAGATATAGTTCATATATGAATATGTTTTTCAGTCAATAAAATATACCATTTCAGCTACGCTTCTTGCGATACTCTTTTTACCCCGTGAGTTTAACAACTTGTTAACTTCGATAATAGTGTTACGATCGTAAAATACCACCTTATATATACAAAGATCAAAATCAGCTAAACATAAATGTGAAAATAAATTAAACAACTAAGTAAATGTACAAGACTAAGAGGATTCACTCATACCCTGTGTCAAGCATTTATCAAGAAGGTACCCATGAGCAATTGAACCCTCCGGGCGACTTTTATTTCGCACATACAATCGCTTTAAGGTGTATAAGTGTAATACCTGTATTTTTAGTTACTAAGCTTTCGGCCCAAGTTATACCGGATTGGTTAACCTTGTGCTTAGATTGTTGTTCATTAGCCTTAGCCTTAGCCTAGGTGGGTTGTTTGAACTAGAAAGACTAGGAGTTGGGTAGAAATAGAGTTATCTAAAAAAAAAATGAGAAGGAAATTTATTATTAGTAGTATAAGTTTTAGATTAGATTTTTTTTGGAGAGAGAATTTAGAGAATTAGAAAACCAAAAGGCTTGAGATATTTGGAAAAGAAAGGCTAAGAGAAAAAGAAGGAGATGGAGGTAGAGATTTTTGGAGAATAAGGATGAAGAAAATCAAGAGGAGTTTGTAACAATTGAGATGTAGTATGTGAAACCCTTTCTTCTTCATGTTTTTGTTATACTTGATTTTCAATTTGGTCTCAATAATTTATTGATTTAAAACTATGAAGTTAATTGATGATCGGCCTATTATTATTGATAGATAACATGATTAGGTATCTCTAGTTAAATTTTGAGAATACTTCACCACAGATTCACCGTTAAATGTTTGCTTGAACTTGATATTGATTTCGAAATTTCTCGACATTTTCGCTTTTCTCGTTTTTGACCGTGTGTTTAGGTAATCTTGATGATATCAAAACGATTTTAGTCTTGATAAAAGTTCTAGATCTATATGCTATCTTTAGTTGTACGTTGAGTTTGATAAATTTCAATTATTATGAATTTATCGTGAATAGTTTGGTAGAATGATGCAATCTGTCCAAAGTTTTATAATGATCTTATAAAATCAATAACTCTCATTTAAACCGTTGGTTTTCTGTAAAATTTTGGTATGACATATATCAATATGTTAGAAATGCTTCCTTGAAATTTGAAGACCATCGGATTGAGGTATCTTATGAAACATCAAATTCGATACTTCAGCTCAACAAAATGTTAGTTTTGTTCTTTCACTGTATTTCGTATAATACTAATAAAATACTTGTACAACTCCAAAAATGATGAAATTCGGTGGGAGTAATAATAAAGATGTCCACCACTCTGTGTTAAAAGGATTTAACTAATTTCCTCATGAATTAATAAATAAAAATAAAAGGACCATGAGTGGCGGATCCATGAGTTAGTTCTAAACCATGAGTTAAGCCATGAGTTACTTCTTAATTATTTTGTTTAGTAAGTGTGTTTCCCACCCTCAAATGTCCACCAACACGTAATGATCGAAGTTTAATAATTGTGTTTCCCACCTATGTTTATTTATTTTAAGCTTGCCTTAGTTTAATAATTATTTTAAGTTTAATAATTGTGTTTCCCATCTATCAAAAGTTGATTTCCGTTTTCTATGCTTTTATTTTTTCACGCATGAGAATTTTATGGGTGGGAACGGGTCATTTTGTAGTAGTAGTGGAAATGTAGGGTCAGATAAAGAAGAAAAGAAAAGTAAGAAGAGGTAATCACTGTTCTTTATTGAATTTTTCCCGAATTACCTTTACTTTATTTTGATTTATTTCTGACACCACATTGTTAATTTAAAAAAAGAAGAAGAAAAGAATTGTTAAAGTTTCTAAAGTTCAGTCAAAAGTTTATGTAAAAGAAGATTTTGACCCAATTGGTTGTCATCAGATGAGCTTAGGATATGTTTTTGGTACCAAGTGTCACGAGGTCATTAGTTTGTAATTGTTTAGGGTCTTATTAAAAGTTTGACTATAAATATCAAACAAAAAGGAGTTGCTTTAGTCAGGGAAGGAAGAAGAACATTTCTTCTAATCAGTGCTTAGGTTACAACAAAAATAAAATAAAAGAAATATACAATAGGCTTGAAGTTATTTTTATATGAAACAACCAAGATAGTTAGAGGATACTTTAGCATCCACTAATTGGAGATTTCGGATTCATGTTCATATTGCTAGCGTTTGAGGTAGGCGCAACACAATCTAAAACTCTTGTTTTATTCAAGTTTCTTTTAATTAAATTTATGTTTGCAAGTTTCCATTAATATATGGATGATAATCAATGTTGTAAGCATGATTATGAATGTTGGGATGCGGTCCATAGATTGTGATTCTTAAAGATTATTTATGACGGGATACGAGATATCCTTGGAAACGGTTTTTGTTTCCTAAACCCACGTGGGGATCCCTTGGGCGAGCGGATTGATTGAATTTATAAATTTATATGGATGTGGTGTTTCCATATGTTTGTGGTGGTGTTAACCATGATACTTGTTGTGATGCCAACTGGATATCAGACTCAGAATAGTGCAAATCTACTAGTGGGTACATCTTCTTGCTTGGAGGTGCGTCTGTCTCATGGAAGTCTACCAAACAGACATGTATAGCTAAATCCACTATGGAGTCTCGAGTTTATAGCCTTGGAAAAAGCCGGAGAGGAAGCTGAATGGATGCGATGTTTCCTGGGAGGAATTCCACTCGGCCCAAGCCTGTGTCTTCAATTGCCATCCACCGGACATGTGAAGCTTCTCTTGGTTGCGCAAATAACAATGTATACAACGGGAAGTCTATACATATACGAAGAAGACATAAGACGGTGAAACAACTACTTCTACCGGTATTATCTCGATAGACTTTGTAAAATCCAAAGATAATCTTGCATCCTTTGACAAAAGGCTTAACCAGAGAGAAAGTTAAATTTACATCGAGGGGGATGGGACTTAAGCTCATTGAATAAATCACCATGAAGGATACTCAACCTTGTGATTGGATTTCCAAGATCAAGGTTCAATGAGACAACTAATTTATGGTGATATTGAGAAAGCACTATCTTTGTCCTCCCTATGGTGTAATCGTATGATAGTGCTGCACCGCAAAATTAAGGATGATCTTTTGCGATCTTAATGGGTACCATGGCTTTGATTAAAGTGGGGTGTTGCAGGACACTCTTTATGGACCCACCTTTGTGGATGTTGGAAGTGTGGCCGCTTCCTATGAGAATATGAGCTGATTCTCTAGTGACATTCATTAAGTCCGGGATTTTATCCCACGGCCAAAATGGGCACAACCGCAAGAGCTTGGCAACTGTTTTCTTCTGGTTGAGGCATCAAGTGTGGTCATATTTCTGAATTGCATTCTTTGTTGGCGGTTCAAGACATTGCGTTCACCATATCAACAAGCAGTTCAGGTAACCTCTCACTAAGTTAAGGTTCAATCCTTGGGACACCTTAGCTTATTTTGTTGCCTTATGTTTTATCGTGTTTTATCGACATGTTTTATTATTCATGTGGGGGATTGTTAGAAAAAACAATGTTTTGTTTTAATCAAAAAATGCATGGACCATGTTTTGATCCCAAGACCTATTGCTCCCTAGATGTTTTTTTTTCATGTGAATGAATAAAACATTAGTCCCATATAGACTAAAAAACTAAGAGTTTTAGACTTAAATAGCATTGGTTTAGCCTTAAGGGTATGGCCCTTTGGGTCTTTAGACCTTTGTGTATGGGGAAAGCCCTAGACTATGGCAAGGTTGCCTAAACCTTATTGCATTTCTTATTGCCTTTCCCGTTCCGCGGTGCTTCGCACGAAGCACGCACGCTCGCTTCGGCTCGGCTCGGCGTGGCGTGGGCGTGGGCGTATTGGCGGCGGGGCGTGGGCGTGGGAGTGGGTGGGTGGGTGTGGGTGTATCCGACCCATCCTTTCTTTTTGCTGAAATTTACCACACGCTTCTCCCACACATGTAAAGAATTTTATTCTTTGCCTTCTCGGTTTTGGATATCCGATGTACCCACTAGAAGCATCTTTAGTCACACACGGTTAATTCTCACGCGTGAATTCTCTTAACTGTTTTTCATCGTAAAGAATCTTTAATCTCACGCGTGTGGACACTCGTGCAGAGATTTCTCACGAGAAGAATCTTACCCGACGATGCGTTTTTTATCGTTATTTTAACGGATGCTTTTTTGCTTTTACTCGTCCGACAAATTGAACGCGTGATTTACGGATCTGTGTCTCAAACGTTCGAATTCTTACCTATAAATACGAGTTAAGGCTTTCGTTTAAAAAAATATACCATTCGAACTCTTATCTTAGAATTTCTCCTTCTTCTCTAATTATTTTCAGAAACTTAAGTTCTTATTATTATTATTTGTCTTAAAACTCATAAAACGTTCAGTTCTTTTCTGAAAAAAGTTGTAGTTTACAGAAACATAATTTTGTATAACTACTTCTTGATTTACATAATTTTAGTTCACAGAAATATAGTTTACAGAAACATAAAATTGTTTTTACATTACTCGAAACAATTTGTATTTTCAATTTGTGTTTTTGTTTTTACTTTTGCCGCTAAGTTCTAAGGGTTCTCTCTCCGTGTGCTACACATAGAGGAGAACTAACGAGTTGTATCCTGGAGGTAATTTGTTAATTGCTATAGCATCTCGTAGGAGTAGCAGGCAATATTACCTTTAGCTCAGCGTATCTCATACGTGCCTCTACTAAGTTTATTGATTTGTTTGTTACTACTATCAGTGTAATCTAAGTATTATTTCCCATTTGCATTCGATTATTGTAATTAATTCCAACATGAAGCCCTCAGAAACTGGGTCCATAGACTTTTTGGACTTCTTACTTATATGATATTCGATGAAGACTCCACCTTCAAATATTAACCCCACCGTTTTTCTCGGTCTATCACGCCCCATGGTAAACAAGAACACCAATTACTTCTATTTGAGTATACCTAAACTCAATAAGATATAGTTCATATATGAATATGTTTTTCAGTCAATAAAATATACCATTTCAGCTACGCTTCTTGCGATACTCTTTTTACCCCCCTGTGAGTTTAACAACTTGTTAACTTCGGATAATAGTGTTACGATCAGAAAATACCACCTTATATATACAAAGATCAAAATCAGCTAAACATAAATGTGAAAATAAATTAAACAACTAAGTAAATGTACAAGACTAAGAGGATTCACTCATACCCGGTGTCAAGCATTTATCAAGAAGGTACCCATGAGCAATTGAACCTCCGGCGACTTTTATTTCGCACATACTGTTTTAAGGTGTATAAGTGTAATACCCGGTATTTTTAGTTACGGTTTCGGGTCGGGTTATACCTGGATTGGTTAACCTTGTGCTTAGATTGTTGTTCATTAGCCTTAGCCTTAGCCTAGGTGGGTTGTTTGAACTAGAAAGACTAGGAGTTGGGTAGAAATAGAGTTATCTAAAAAAAAAAATGAGAAGGAAATTTATTATTAGTAGTATAAGTTTTAGATTAGATTTTTTTGGAGAGAGAATTTAGAGAATTAGAAAACCAAAAGGCTTGAGATATTTGGAAAAGAAAGGCTAAGAGAAAAAGAAGGAGATGGAGGTAGAGATTTTTGGAGAATAAGGATGAAGAAAATCAAGAGGAGTTTGTAACAATTGAGATGTAGTATGTGAAACCCTTTCTCTTCATGTTTTTGTTATACTTGATTTTCAATTTGGTCTCAATAATTTATTGATTTAAAACTATGAAGTTAATTGATGATCGGCCTATTATTATTGATAGATAACATGATTAGGTATCTCTAGTTAAATTTTGAGAATACTTCACCACAGATTCACCGTTAAATGTTTGCTTGAACTTGGATATTGATTTCTGAAATTTCTGTACATTTTCGCTTTGTCTGTTCTTGACTGTGTTTAGGTAATCTTGATGATATCAAAACGATTTTAGTCTTGATAAAAGTTCTAGATCTATATGCTATCTTTAGTTGTACGTTGAGTTTGATAAATTTCGAATTATTATGAATTTACTGTGAATAGTTTGGTAGAATGATGCAATCTGTCCAAAGTTTTAGAATGATCTTATAAAATCAATAAATCTCATTTTAACCGTTGATTTTCTGTAAAATTTTGATATGACATATATCCATATGTTAGAAATGCTTCTCTAAAATTTGAAGACGATCGGATTGAGGTATCTTATGAAACATCAAATTCGATACTTCAGCTCAACAAAATGTTAGTTTTGTTCTTTCACTGTATTTCGTATAATACTAATAAAATACTTTTACAACTCCAAAAATCATAAAATTCGGTGGGAGTAATAATCAAGATGTCCACCACTTTGTGTTAAAAGTATTTAACTAAATTCCTCATGAATTAATAAATAAAAATAAAAGGACCATGAGTGGCGGATCCATGAGTTAGTTCTTAAACCATGAGTTAAGCCATGAGTTACTTCTTAATTATTTTGTTTAGTAAGTGTGTTTCCCACCCTCAAATGTCCACCAACACGTAATGATCAGAAGTTTAATAATTGTGTTTCCCACCTATGTTTATTTATTTTAAGCTTGCCTTAGTTTAATAATTATTTTAAGTTTAATAATTGTGTTTCCCATCTATCAAAAGTTGATTTCTGTTTTCTATGCTTTTATTTTTTCACGCATGAGAATCTTTTATGGGTGGGAACGGGTCATTTTGTAGTAGTAGTGGAAATGTAGGGTCAGATAAAGAAGAAAAGAAAAGTAAGAAGAGGTAATCACTGTTCTTTATTGAATTTTTCCCGAATTACCTTTACTTTATTTTGATTTATTTCGACACCACATTGTTAATTTAAAAAAGAAGAAGAAAAGAATTGTTAAAGTTTCTAAAGTTCAGTCAAAAGTTTATGTAAAAGAAGATTTTGACCCAATTGGTTGTCATCGATGAGCTTAGGATATGTTTTTGGTACCAAGTGTCACGAGGTCATTAGTTTGTAATTGTTTAGGGTCTTATTAAAAGTTTGACTATAAATATCAAACAAAAAGGAGTTGCTTTAGTCGTGGAAGGAAGAAGAACATTTCTTCTAATCAAGCTTAGGTTACAACAAAAATAAAATAAAAGAAATATACAATAGGCTTGAAGTTATTTTTATATGAAACAACCAAGATAGTTAGAGGATACTTTAGCATCCACTAATTGAGATTTCGGATTCATGTTCATATTGCTAGCGTTTGAGGTAGGCGCAACACAATCTAAAACTCTTGTTTTATTCAAGTTTCTTTTAATTAAATTTATGTTTGCAAGTTTCCATTAATATATGGATGATAATCAATGTTGTAAGCATGATTATGAATGTTGGGATGCGTCCATAGATTGTGATTCTTAAAGATTATTTATGACGGGATACGAGATATCCTTGGAAACGGTTTTTGTTTCCTAAACCCACGTGGGGATCCCTTGGGCGAGCGGATTGATTGAATTTATAAATTTATATGGATGTGGTGTTTCCATATGTTTGTGGTGGTGTTAACCATGATACTTGTTGTGATGCCAACTGGATATCAGACTCAGAATAGTGCAAATCTACTAGTGGGTACATCTTCTTGCTTGGAGGTGCGTCTGTCTCATGGAAGTCTACCAAACAGACATGTATAGCTAAATCCACTATGGAGTCTGAGTTTATAGCCTTGGAAAAAGCTGGAGAGGAAGCTGAATGGATGCGATGTTTCCGGGAGGAATTCCACTGGCCCAAGCCTGTGTCTTCAATTGCCATCCACTGTGACAGTGAAGCTTCTCTTGGTTGCGCAAATAACAATGTATACAACGGGAAGTCTATACATATACGAAGAAGACATAAGACGGTGAAACAACTACTCTCTACTGGTATTATCTCGATAGACTTTGTAAAATCCAAAGATAATCTTGCAGATCCTTTGACAAAAGGCTTAACCAGAGAAAAGTTAAATTTACATCGAGGGGGATGGGACTTAAGCTCATTGAATAAATCACCATGAAGGATACTCAACCTTGTGATTGGATTTCCAAGATCAAGGTTCAATGAGACAACTAATTTATGGTGATATTGAGAAAGCACTATCTTTGTCCCTCCCTATGGTGTAATCGTGCGATAGTGCTGCCTGCAGAAATTAAGGATGATCTTTTGCGATCTTAATGGGTACCATGGCTTTGATTAAAGTGGGGTGTTGCAGGACACTCTTTATGGACCCACCTTTGTGGATGTTGGAAGTGTGGCCGCTTCCTATGAGAATATGAGCTGATTCTCTAGTGACATTCATTAAGTCCGGGATTTTATCCCACGGCCAAAATGGGCACAACCGCAAGAGCTTGGCAGCTGTTTTCTTCGGTTGAGGCATCAAGTGTGGCTGTTATTTCTGAATTGCATTCTTTGTTGGCGGTTCAAGACATTGCGTTCACCATATCAACAAGCAGTTCAGGTAACCTCTCACTAAGTTAAGGTTCAATCCTTGGGACACCTTAGCTTATTTTGTTGCCTTATGTTTTATCGTGTTTTATCGACATGTTTTATTATTCATGTGGGGGATTGTTAGAAAAAACAATGTTTTGTTTTAATCAAAAAATGCATGGACCATGTTTTGATCCCAAGACCTATTGCTCCCTAGATGTTTTTTTTTCATGTGAATGAATAAAACATTAGTCCCATATAGACTAAAACACTAAGAGTTTTAGACTTAAATAGCATTGGTTTAGCCTTAAGGGTATGGCCCTTTGGGTCTTTAGACCTTTGTGTATGGGGAAAGCCCTAGACTATGGCAAGGTTGCCTAAACCTTATTGCATTTCTTATTGCCTTTCCCGTTACAAGCGCGGTGCTTCGCACGCACGCACGCCGCTCGCCTTCGGCTCGGCGTGGGCGTGGGCGTGGGCGTGGGCGTGGGCATTGGCGAGGGCGAGGGCGAGGGCGTGGGAGTGGGAGTGGGCGTGGGTGTGGGTGTATCCGACCCATCCTTTCTTTTTGCTGAAATTTACCACACGCTTCTCCCACACATGTAAAGAATTTTATTCTTTGCCTTCTCGGTTTTGGATATCCGACAGCCACTAGAAGCATCTTTAGTCACACACGGTTAATTCTCACGCGTGAATTCTCTTAACTGTTTTCATCGTAAAGAATCTTTAATCTCACGCGTGTGGACACCTGTGTACTGACAGATTTCTCGTCGAGAAGAATCTTACCCGACGGATGCGTTTTTTATCGTTATTTTAACGGATGCTTTTTTGCTTTTACTCGTCCGACAAATTGAACGCGTGATTTACTTGATCTGTGTCTCAAACGTTCAATTCTTACCTATAAATACGAGTTAAGGCTTTCGGTTTAAAAATATACCATTCAACTCTTATCTTCCAATTTCTCCTTCTTCTCTAATTATTTTCTAAACTTAAGTTCTTATTATTATTATTTGTCTTAAAACTCATAAAACGTTCAGTTCTTTTCTCAAAAAGTTGTAGTTTACGTAAACATAATTTTGTATAACTACTTCTTGATTTACATAATTTTAGTTCACGAAATATAGTTTACGAAACATAAAATTGTTTTTACATTACTCGGGAACAATTTGTATTTTCAATTTGTGTTTTTGTTTTTACTTTTGTCAGCTAAGTTCTAAGGGTTCTCTCTGTATGCTACACATAGAGGAGAACTAACAGTAGTTGTATCCTGAGGTAATTTGTTAATTGCTATAGCATCTCGTAGGAGTAGCAGTAATATTACCTTTAGCTCAGCGTATCTCATACGTGCCTCTACTAAGTTTATTGATTTGTTTGTTACTACTATCAGTGTAATCTAAGTATTATTTCCCATTTGCATTCGATTATTGTAATTAATTCCAACATGAAGCCCTCAGAAACTGGGTCCATAGACTTTTTGGACTTCTTACTTATATGATATTCGATGAAGACGCCACCTTCAGTTGGCGGAACCCCACTGTTTTTCTCGGTCTATCACAGTTCCATGGTAAACAAGAACACCAATTACTTCTATTTGAGTATACCTAAACTCAATAAGATATAGTTCATATATGAATATGTTTTTCAGTCAATAAAATATACCATTTCAGCTACGCTTCTTGCGATACTCTTTTTACCCCCTGTGAGTTTAACAACTTGTTAACTTCGGATAATAGTGTTACGATCAGAAAATACCACCTTATATATACAAAGATCAAAATCAGCTAAACATAAATGTGAAAATAAATTAAACAACTAAGTAAATGTACAAGACTAAGAGGATTCACTCATACCCGGTGTCAAGCATTTATCAAGAAGGTACCCATGAGCAATTGAACCCTCCGGGCGACTTTTATTTCGCACATACTGTTTTAAGGTGTATAAGTGTAATACCCGGTATTTTTAGTTACGGTTTCGGGTCGGGTTATACCTGGATTGGTTAACCTTGTGCTTAGATTGTTGTTCATTAGCCTTAGCCTTAGCCTAGGTGGGTTGTTTGAACTAGAAAGACTAGGAGTTGGGTAGAAATAGAGTTATCTAAAAAAAATGAGAAGGAAATTTATTATTAGTAGTATAAGTTTTAGATTAGATTTTTTTGGAGAGAGAATTTAGAGAATTAGAAAACCAAAAGGCTTGAGATATTTGGAAAAGAAAGGCTAAGAGAAAAAGAAGGAGATGGAGGTAGAGATTTTTGGAGAATAAGGATGAAGAAAATCAAGAGGAGTTTGTAACAATTGAGATGTAGTATGTGAAACCCTTTCTCTTCATGTTTTTGTTATACTTGATTTTCAATTTGGTCTCAGTAATTTATTGATTTAAAACTATGAAGTTAATTGATGATCGGACTATTATTATTGATAGATAACATGATTAGGTATCTCTAGTTAAATTTTGAGAATACTTCACCACAGATTCACCGTTAAATGTTTGCTTGAACTTGGATATTTATTTCAAATTTCTGACATTTTCGCTTTGTCTGTTCTTGACTCAAGTTTAGGTAATCTTGATGATATCAAAACGATTTTAGTCTTGATAAAAGTTCTAGATCTATATGCTATCTTTAGTTGTACGTTGAGTTTGCTAAATTTCGAATTATTATGAATTTACTATGAATAGTTTGGTAGAATGATGCAATCTGTCCAAAGTTTTAGAATGATCTTATAAAATCAATAAATCTCATTTTAACCGTTGATTTTCTGTAAAATTTTGATATGACATAGATCCATATGTTAGAAATGCTTCTCTAAAATTTGAAGACGATCGGATTGAGGTATCTTATGAAACATCAAATTCGATACTTCAGCTCAACAAAATGTTAGTTTTGTTCTTTCACTGTATTTCGTATAATACTAATAAAATACTTTTACAACTCCAAAAATCATAAAATTCGGTGGGAGTAATAATCAAGATGTCCACCACTTTGTGTTAAAAGTATTTAACTAAATTCCTCATGAATTAATAAATAAAAATAAAAGGACCATGAGTGGCGGATCCATGAGTTAGTTCTTAAACCATGAGTTAAGCCATGAGTTACTTCTTAATTATTTTGTTTAGTAAGTGTGTTTCCCACCCTCAAATGTCCACCAACACGTAATGATCAGAAGTTTAATAATTGTGTTTCCCACCTATGTTTATTTATTTTAAGCTTGCCTTAGTTTAATAATTATTTTAAGTTTAATAATTGTGTTTCCCATCTATCAAAAGTTGATTTCCTGTTTTCTATGCTTTTATTTTTTCACGCATGAGAATCTTTTATGGGTGGGAACGGGTCATTTTGTAGTAGTAGTGGAAATGTAGGGTCAGATAAAGAAGAAAAGAAAAGTAAGAAGAGGTAATCACTGTTCTTTATTGAATTTTTCCCGAATTACCTTTACTTTATTTTGATTTATTTCTGACACCACATTGTTAATTTAAAAAAAGAAGAAGAAAAGAATTGTTAAAGTTTCTAAAGTTCAGTCAAAAGTTTATGTAAAAGAAGATTTTGACCCAATTGGTTGTCATCAGATGAGCTTAGGATATGTTTTTGGTACCAAGTGTCACGAGGTCATTAGTTTGTAATTGTTTAGGGTCTTATTAAAAGTTTGACTATAAATATCAAACAAAAAGGAGTTGCTTTAGTCAGGGAAGGAAGAAGAACATTTCTTCTAATCAGTGCTTAGGTTACAACAAAAATAAAATAAAAGAAATATACAATAGGCTTGAAGTTATTTTTATATGAAACAACCAAGATAGTTAGAGGATACTTTAGCATCCACTAATTGGAGATTTCGGATTCATGTTCATATTGCTAGCGTTTGAGGTAGGCGCAACACAATCTAAAACTCTTGTTTTATTCAAGTTTCTTTTAATTAAATTTATGTTTGCAAGTTTCCATTAATATATGGATGATAATCAATGTTGTAAGCATGATTATGAATGTTGGGATGCGGTCCATAGATTGTGATTCTTAAAGATTATTTATGACGGGATACGAGATATCCTTGGAAACGGTTTTTGTTTCCTAAACCCACGTGGGGATCCCTTGGGCGAGCGGATTGATTGAATTTATAAATTTATATGGATGTGGTGTTTCCATATGTTTGTGGTGGTGTTAACCATGATACTTGTTTTGAAAAGAAACTGAAAAATATTGCATAAAATGTTTTGTTGCTTCTTTTCCTACTGAGTGTCACAACTCACGTCGTATTATGACAAAAATTCCAGATTTGACGCATGACAAGGAATTGATCAACGTGGAGCCTAGAGAATAATTTTAGAACCTTAAATTTGTTCTTTATGCGTAATTTCTTGGTCAAAGATGTAATTAGTCTTAGATTCAAAGCTGTAAAATATTGTATGATGTTGAGTTGGCTGTTTATCATTTTAAATTTTTAATAGGTTTTGATTTGATTCTTTTTAAACCAAATGTAAAACATCTTAAGGGACATTTTCTGAAAATTATAGAATTTTCTAAGTAGTACACGTATTTTTAACATAATTCTTTGTACCATTGTTAAATCCAGAAAATATCCGACTGTTTTAAATATCTCATAAATATCCTATTTTAAAACTGTTATACATTAGTTTTTAGACCTTAGTGTCTGCTGAGAAAATTCACATCTATCGTTTATCTTTATAAAATGACAAACCTCATCCAATTGTGAGTTATGTGTGATTTTATATAATTTTTATAAAACAGAATGGTACAGTTTTGATTTTCTGCGGTTATGGTCAACTACACGTTTGACTGTGGTCAAAGGATACTCAACTCATTTAAAAATCCAGAATAATTTAGGTATAATAGTATTTACAGTATAGATTTTATCCGTATAACATCCGATGAATTTTGGAACTCGCATGAATCCTGTAAAATTCTACTAATCCACCTTGGTCTGTTTTCAGTTTTACAATTTGGGGTTGAAATCGTTTCTTATTAATTAATCTTAAGACTTGAACGGTGTAGTATTTTTATTTGAGAACCAAAATGTGTTTTTATTCCGGTGGCTTTCAATTTAGGTTAAATCAACGGTTTGACCTTCCTAAATGAATTTCTGAGCATTCCGCTGCGACAAAATTCTTAAAACGAACATGAATCAAGCCCAAATGAATTATTTTATGAGCTTGGGCTTAGTAGCCGGGCCTCGGCTATGGTTTTCAAATGGCACTCCGGGTTTCGAAAACCGGGGCGTCACAATAAGTACCTGAACAAAACAACTGGACAGATTAAGATTCATCTACCTAAATATCAACTCAATTGTTTATACATTAATAAAATATATCAAGTACTTACCGTTCGACTGGATACATCCACCAATAATGAACTGGTCCCGCTATCATGGCTTCTCTTGCTAGATGTACCGGCAAGTGTGTCATAATATCGAAAAATGCAGGAGGGAATATCATTTCCATTTTGCATAATGTCAGAGAAATCCGCTTTTCAATTTTTTGCAGATCCTTAATGTCTAATGTCTTTGAACATAATTTCTTATAAAAATTTGAATATTCAGCCAACACTTTGGTAATATCTCTGTGTAATATACCACGTGCTGCAACTGGTAGAAGCTGCTGCATAAGAACATGCCAATCATGACTTTTTAGCCCTGGAATTTTACATTCTTGCACCTGAACATGACGTGAAATATTCGATGAGTATCCATCAGGAAGCAATTAGGGCTAGTAATTTTCTTTTACTCTTGATCCCCACCTGAAAGAGAAAAAAAAAATATGTTAGCGCCTGCCACAAAAAGAAGACAGACAAAACTCAGATGCTGAATTAGTTGGACTTGTCAATCACACCCAAACAGAACTGTATGTCTATGATGTATTTTTAGGCCTATTCCTATGCACATGCCAAAAAAATGGTGTTTGGAACTATGGGGAAACCGCTGAGCGATCGAATCCCTAGCGAGCGATATTCATAATATCTCCAGCGATAAAGTCTTTATCGCTCGAAATTCACTACATCGCTGTCGATATAATCAATATCGCCACCATTCGAGTTTATGATGCCAATAAATACCGCAACTATACTCCCACCTTTTCTAAACTCTTCTCAATTCTTCTTCTAAAAACCTTCTGAAAACCACTGATTTTCTTTAAACTTTTGTTCTAAAAAAAGATTATCTTAAACATATATGGAGAGAAAAAAAAAGAAACAAAAAAGGGAAAGTATCTACTAGTACCCCACGCAGTGGAGTAATTTTTGTTGTGGATACAAATTATGAGTTTAATAATGTTAGACTAGTAGCCCGTGAAGGTGTATTCTCTAATCACCTTTCTGGTAATGAGGGACGATGTAATGCTATACAACTAATAGGTAGATGGACTGAGTTACGTACATTTTTTCAATTACTTTATCCTCCTGTTCAAGAGAGAGTGAGATATATCCTTGGCGACATCTATATCAAATAAATCCTAGAAACCACAGGACTCAAGGTGTTCAAGTTATATTAGAACGATGGTGGAAGACTGCAAACACGTTCTTTTTCAAGGACTTTGAATGCGGTAAGTCAGTATTTTCTAGTAATTTAATTTTTAGATTATGTGTTTTGTTTCATAAAAATCAAAAAATTCTAATTATGAATAATTATTGTTAATATGAGTTACACCGATAGATTTATACATGTTAACCGGAATTCCATGCCAAGGGAACTTACTTCCATTTAATAGACTAAAGTGGTTATCAGAAAATAGATGGAAAGAAAGACTTCATTTATACTCAAATGATTTAGTAGGAAATCCTACACATAGACAATTAAAAGTGTATGGGTTGAAAAGTTTTTTCCAGCGTTATGCTGTAATAATGAATGAAAACAGGGCAGCTGGTAATCAATATGTGATCCCCGACCATTTTGAGGAGCTAGAACGTCTGTTTGTATTGTGGACACTGGGCCAATGTCTGTTTCCAAATACTAGCTCAATAGTGTTAATTGGGTTTCTCTAAGCATTAGAAGATTTAGAGCAAGCACCAACATATGATTGGGGGACTGCGATTTTATCAGAGATTTAAATTTCCCTAAGTGATAACTCAACGTGTGATAAAGATAGTTTTAATGCTTTTTGGGGAGTTCTGGAGGTAAGAACCAATCTTTTTCACATTATGTATTTATTTGTCATTTTCATATGGAAAAGTTATTAACCTGTTGAATGTTATTATTTTCAGTATTGGTGGTATACATATTTCCGTGTTTCGGAACCTTGTCTTAAGAATTATACGGAAGTATGATTCTGAGAATTGGGAATCTGCACAGATTGAAGATGGTCAACATGTTTCTATTTTTCAAAAGATTCAACAGTTGAGTAGAACAAGCCATAACCTTATCTTACAGCCATATGAAGCAGTACCTGAGTTCCAAGAAGAACTAGGTCAGAGAATAGTAGAGTTAAGACTTAGAAGGATGGTGTTATACAGCCCTATTTCTGAGAAGGGTGTTTGGTATTATGGTGAAAGACATCTTCTTCTGTTGCAAGGGAGATCAGTGATAGCTGTCAACCCTTATCCAGTACAGATGTTTCAGCAGACGATTACTTCAAATTGATAAGGGAAGGTCATCGTTGGCAAGAATCTGATGAATTGATCTAGGAGCCGATGGACATAAAGGAGTACCTATCTTGGTTTAATACTATTTTCAAGCCAAATATTTCCATGCAACCGCAAAGTTTGGGTCGGATGGATTTCCCAGCTTTAGGTAGGTTGCCACTTGACAATGAATTTCTTCCTTCCCCACCTCCACCCGAGACGGGTAACGTATTTGCATATCCTTCTCAAAGTTCATCGTCATACATGCCACCATTTTCTTGGGAAGTAAAGACTATATCCAGCACAGCTGGAGAGATTGTTACTTATCCAATTGTTTCTAGTGCACCTACTCGGACTTATCCATACCTCAAGGTCAATGCTATAGAGTTGGAGTATCAGACCCAATGTAACGATTATGATGCCCTTGTTCAGGGATTTCAGAATATCCACTTGGAACAGATGCAAATATTGAGGGAAAGCATGATGTATGACATGAGTCCCAGTGTTGGATCTGGTAGAGGATTGAGTCCCAGTGTTGGAGCTGGTAGAGGAATGAGTCCCAGTGGAAGTCAGCAAATTCGTCAAAGTCAGTAAAGTCGTTGAAGTCATCAAAGTCGTGGAATTTAGCAAAGTGGTGAAATAATATTGAGACGTCGTCATATGGAGGAGGTACCAGAAAGTTCAACTCCAAACATGGTGTTAGAAAGTCAAGCAGTACATGGTATGGAACAAAACATTGTCATGGATACAACTCCTACACGTATGTTTAGTCATTTGCAAACTGACATACTGACTCCAGGTGGTGGTGTGAACATGGAAGTAGTTAGGAAAACGAATCTGTATACCCCAACTTCCTCAACCTCATCAACATTTCAACCATTCCAGCAATAATATCAATCACACATATTTCAAGATTTGTATAATGTTCCCATAACCCGTACTCCCATTGCTTATCAAGTTTATGGTGATTCTGATGAGACTCAACCACTAAGTCAGTCTCAAACCGGTACCTTAACTAGTTTGTTGAACAACTCTATGGATCCAGAAAATGCAGGCAATTGGATCTTTGGTTCGGGAAAAAATGGACAAGGAAATGAGTAGTTAAAATATTTTCTTTTAGTTGAAATATGAAATGTAATTTTGTTTTTTTAGATTAATGGAAACTATCTTTTAAATTAAAATTCAGATTGAAACCAGATTTACATTTCATTAAAAATTCACCTTGATAGTAGCGAATTAGACCAATAAAAAAAGAAAAAGAAAAGATGAATTTGAGCGAGGAGTCGCTCAGAGTCGATTTTGTAACACGAATAATAAATATGGACTTACTAAGAAGTTATACCACAACTATCAGTGGGTCATCCACTTTTCTCTGAGTGGGTATGTGGAAATACGCTATCATGATACATGTTGTTTCCTCTGTAGTCAAATCCACTTTGGTTATGCACTATGCATGGTGAAATGAATTTGAAGTTGGGTTGGAATTGGTTGAAATCAGGTAGGGGGAAATTGTAGCCATTAGATGAAGATATGATAAGCGATTATCATACTATCGAGCGATATCTTGACTGGCGCTGGCGATTTGAAGACTAACGAGCGATTTTTTGACCATCGAGCGACGAAGACTCTATCGCTCGCTGGAAACTCTGTCGTGTATGCCTATATGCCAGAAATAACATATTGGCATATGAGTTTGGAAGTTTGACATACCCAAAGTGGGTGCATATATGTTAAATATCATGTTTGGACATGTGCATAGGAAGAGGCCTTATTGTCCTTGTCTTGTCTATGATCTAAATCTTAACTGCTTGGGCCTGATTCCATTTTCCAAATATTAAGCTCAATATTAACTACCATCCAATGTCACATCACATCCCATAAATTAGTTGTTGGTGCACCGAAGTACCAACTCAATATCAAACTATACAGATTACAAGCTAAAGCTTCCATGGGCTAATCACTATTTAGTTATCCTGTGTTTTTTAGGTCCACAGTTCATTACAAAACTAGTCTTCAACTATATAAATATAGTAGTTAATGTGGAAATCAGATCAAATAACAGTGCTCACTTGGCATAACGGTGTTTGAAACAAAAACCTTGTTTACCATGGCGGTGCTTTGTCGATACAGTTTTCACCTTCCTCAAATTTCACTTGTTCATTTGATTGGATTTTCAATATCTGACTAGTTTACTTGTATTGTTCTATTAGAAAATATAATCCTTTAGGAAAATAAAGCAACTGTTGGCTAATCCTTACTTGTATTGCTTAAACTCTTAGAAGGAGGGGCAGCAATAAAACCAATTCCCCTCATTGATTTCATACCTTTATGGTTTTACAAATGCATTTTTCATTTGGGTTATTTGGTTTTTGGTACTTACTTTTTGACCTAAACCTGGGTTTGGTCTAACATTTGTCCAGGCTTTGCGTTTGGTCTAAAGACCAACGTTGACCCGTGTTGACTCGGTTATACGATGAGGTGTCTAACTTTTGACCTAATTAATTTTTTTGTGGCCCATCGAATTATAACTTATTTTATTATTCCATACCCACCCCAAATCACTCTTCAACTGTAACATATCAAACAACATTAACATGATGAAATTCATGTGACCATTAATAGATCAACGACCTTTAAATAGATCAAACGACCATTAACAAATCATTCTTCAATCTATGCAATTTCAAATTAGGGACAAACCCACTGTCCAAAGCATTCAAAACAACTCATATCAAGCTCTTTCTTTCCCTGAATTCTCAGTGGTACTATACCCAGAACTGTATACAACTCAAAAGACCAACGGTTCTTTCCTATATGTTCGCAACATCATCTCTATAAAACCACAGACCTTGTTGATGTAAACTAACTCGAACTATCTATCATCAATTATCACCAGCATCACTGTGACATCATATAGCTCAATCTCTCAATCATTCGTCCTTGACGACATCGGTAATTCTTCTTCTTCTTTGTTCTTCAGACTCGGTCCCTGAATCACCAGCAACTATAACTCATTAAATTTAGATTTAGAGTTATCTTCATCATCTAAACTTCCCTTGCTAACTCTGTCCTTATCTTAGACTCCAACTTTCATTAATCTTCTTGGGTTCTTCTCCACCAGTCACCGATCCAACAATGGCAGCACCATCACTTGCGTTTCAAACTCCATTTAGAACGCAACCCAATCTTCACCACCTTGTCCATCAACTCTTAAGTGTTGATTTAAGATAATTTCCATAATTGACAAACCATTGATCCCACCAGTACTATCACCACCAATAGAAGTACCATCATCCCTATCGTTGTCACCTGAGTTATCCCAATAACCCATTCAATTCAAACATTTAACCAAAACTCAATTAAACATAGTCAAACTTCATTTTAATTCAATTAATTTCAATAATAAACCCTAATATAACAATCGAGTCAAATCGAACATGCAATACCATTAATAATCATCGAAACATTACGCTTCATTTAATTTAGGGAAAAAGAAGCTTCGGGTTTGATTACTTACTTGATTTCACCTTAGATTTGAATCGATTTTGAAATCTCTGATTGTTACCACCTCTTCCCGTGCCAAAAAAACCCTAACTAACCATCAAAAATAAGGGAAAAACCATGGATCTCTCTTGTTTTCTCTCAACAGCAGCAGTACCTCTCTCTTTCGATTTATATTTTTTCTCTAAAGCAGTTTCAATTGAAGAAGACGATGGATATGGTTAGTTAGCACGTGTGGTTAAGGATGAAATAACAAAACGAAATATAATTTGAGGGCCACAGAAAAATTAATTAAGTCAACTGTTAAACACGTCACCACTCAACGGAGTCAACGCGTGTCAACGTTGGTCTTTAGACCAAACGCAAAGCCTGGACAAATGTTAGACCAAACCCAGGTTTAGGTCAAAAAGTAAGTACCAAAAACCAAATAACCCTTTTCATTTAGGCATGCATAAAATCAAACCAATTAATCTCACAACTCAAGTAAATCCTCACTTGTTCTAATACATGTTAATCAACAATTACACTAAACTTGGAAAACAAATCCACATCGTTGCCGAAAAAATCAACAATACTTTCAATAATCTATCCAAATCATGAAATCCTAGAATAAGCATATAAACTCTATTATACTTCACATTTTTAAACTAAATCTGCACCAAGAAGTAGCAAAAATTGAGTAGAATAAATAAATAAATAAAAATCAGCGAATATGAAGATTAGCTACTAAAAATGGAGTCTAATTGAAAGATAAGGAGAACATAATAACTCCAAAAAGCTTACCTTCAAAGAGCTTCGATCTAAAGAGAAAAACTATTTTCACTCCACGGATTGAAACAAAGAATTTTAGGGTTTTGTTCTAATTGACGGAAGGAGAAAAAGGAATTGATATTCTCTTGTTAGCTAGATTTCTCCTAAAATTCTTTTCAAGCCAGATTTCCCCTAGATTTCCCCTGGTTTCAGTGAGAAGAAGAAGAAATGATAGATTTCTTCATGGTATTTTGGAGAAGAAGCTGAAAAAGAAAATGGAGAATGAAGAAAGAGGCGATAAAACATAAGTTTTCTCGTCGAGTCCAACCTATAGCAACACTTATGCGGCTAAAAGAATAATAAATTAAAATATTTCATTTTATTTGTTTTTTTTATGTTGTTATTTTTTTTGTTTATTAATAATTATACTTTTAGCAGCACCTATGTGGCTATAAAGGTTTTTTCATTCATAATAAAAAATAATATATATATATATATATATATATATATATATATGTGGCGAAAACTCGACCTATTGCCGCACCAGATGATTAGGTGTCGCGAGAAAGTCACATTATGCGTCACTACTTCCATGCTATGGCAAAAGATGACCCTTTATATCTCATCAACTAGGTACCGAGGCGAGAAACTACTTAAAGCCGCATGTATTTATAAGGTGCGGCAATATAGTGTGGCAAATCGTAAGAAAGAGTACCAAACACAACCCGGAGAGATTGGGGTATATCCAGATTAATTGGGGTATACCCAATAAGACAAAATAGGGTCATTTGGAAGTAAAACAAGCCACCCCTTAACCATATATTTTCTAAATGGCTAATATAGCCATGTTTAATTAACACTATATCTGATTAGGTTAATTAATTGAGTTTAGATTGATTAATTGAGTAGATTAAAATTTATGAAAATGAGATTTTGTTTTTGATTGAACTTATTTGAGAAGATCAAACACTTCTAAAAAGGGGATTGCAAAGCTGTTGTATGAAATCATACTCAAAATTAGATCAGAAACCAACACTTTCAGTTCTGAAAGTATGAAAAGACGGCAAGGTCGACGAGTGAAGACCATGCCGACTATATTTGGCCGGCAAGGTATATGAATGAAGAAAATTTCGATTAGATTTGGTCGGCAGGGTATTTAAATGAATAAGATGCCGACTTTATTTTTTTTGACACACAGAAGACGGCTATTGAAAAATATTATTCGTCAAGGTCTACAAAAACCCGTCGGCTGTTGAAAAATACCCCGCCGGCTGTTGGAAATACCTCGCCGGCTGTTGAAAATACCCTGACGGCTGTATTAGTCGGCAAGGTCTTCAAAAAATACCTTGCCTGCTGTTAAAAAAATTACAGTCGCCATTGGTGTTATGAAAATTCTGCAAGATATGCATGTTACGACCTTGCAGACCAAAAACACAGAAATCATAATTTTCTATTTCTAACCTAATATAACAATCAAATCACACAACACAATGATAGGTTTGAGTTTAAACATCATTTATGAAAATGCGGGGGTCTAACCACCTCACCCAATATTTCGATTAGCAATCTGTATGGACAAATCCGAGTTGTTTTCTTAGAGAATCAACTAGACAGTTAGACTCAATCAATAGAAAATACTCAAGGAGTTATTATCTCAATATCTCGATTTGATTTACTCAAGCAAATATGATTCGCGAGTCTAATCAAAGAGAGATAACTTGGATGGTACCACAGACCAATATCCAAGTGTCAATCGATTTAAATCAACAACCAACAAGGTCGGTTATTCTAATCGATTGAACAACACACAACCTGTATTATTTCAATTATATAAAAATATAATGCGGAAAAGAAATAACATAGACACCAGAAATTTTGTTAATGAGGAAACCACAAATGCATAAAAAAACCCTGGACCTAGTCCAGATTAAACATACACTGTATTAAGCCGCTACAGACACTAGCGTACTCCAAATTAACTTCGATCTGGACTGTAGTTGAACCCCAACCAATCTCACACTGATCCAAGGTACAATTATGATCCTACACCTATGATCCCAGCAGTATACTACGCACTTGATTCCCTTAGCTGATTTCAGCCACAACCAAGAGTTGCTATGACCCAAAGTCGAAGACTTTAGCAAACAAATTTGTCTCACACAGAAAAGTCTACATGTAATAGATAAATTCGTCTCCCACGAATAAACCTATGAGTTTTGATCCGTCTTTTGATAAATCAAGGTGAACAGGAACCAATCGATAAAACCAGACTTATATTCCCGAAGAATAACTCAGTTTAATCAATCACCTCACAATAAACTTAATCGACGCAGCGAAGAAGATTATTGAGGAATCACAAACAATGAGACGAAGATGTTTGTGACTACTTTTATCTTGCCTATCAGAGATAGAAATCTCAAGACAATTATTACAATTGTACTTGTACGATAGAAATAACAAGATCAGATCACACAACTACAAGAAAAGTTGTATCGTTCTGGCTTCACAATCCCAATGAAGTCTTTAATTCGTTAACCTGAATTTAGAAAGAAAACTCAAGGTTTAATAGAGATCGACTCTATCTTAGAGAAAAGTAGTATCACACAAGAAAGGTGTGTGGGGATTAGTTTTTCCAATGCCTAGAGTTCTCCTTATATAGTCTTTCAAATCAGGGTTTGCAATCAATGTTAGCTTGCTAAAAAAGCATTCAATATTCACCGTTAGATGACAACCTGATTAGACATAAGCTAATATCTCTCAACCGTTAGATCGAAAACTTAGCTTGCCATACACACATGTACTTGACATTTTGGGTTTGTGTAATCGTACCCAAACGTGTACAATGGTTGGTTCAATATTAGTCAACCAAATGGTTATCCAAATGATAAATTTCATATCAACCATATTCTTCTTCACCATAACTATTCCTAATGACTCAAATGAACTAGTTATAGAGTTGTTCAATTGCTATGAGATCTCAAATACTACAAGAGACACAATTGAATCAAAAACGATGTGATTCACTCGAATCATTTCATGAACTATAAAGCCACAGTTTGCAAAAGCATTCCTTAATTAGTAATTTAAGATAAGTTCAAGAACAACATTTTTAGACATAACCTCTTGAGTTCACGGACTGAGTTTGCGGACTCAAGCTAACCGGTTGAAGTTAATAAAATCCAGCAGAATTTCTCGCGATGAGAACTTCCGTCAGTTCACGGACTGGGTTCGCGGACTGCACCCGAGCTTCAACTTCAGCAGATATTCTCGGGTTCGAGAACTTACGCCAGTTCGCGGACTGGGTTCGCGGGCTGAGTTCGCGGGCTGAGTTGCTTCTCACGTTCCGGTTCCACTTTATCAACAAAGTTCGCAAACTTCGGTTCAAGTGTTAAGGACTTATACATATATGTGTTGCCACAATAATGTTTATATCCCACAATGGTTATATAGTCTAAACTTTCATTTCAATCATTGAAACATTCTCAGAGGGCGTTATATATTTGTTATTCACAAATTATTTTTTGTCAGCGCGATTTTCAAAGTGATTGAAACATAACATGACTTTCGTCACTAAGCAAATATGAACTTGGCTAAAGCGAAATCTTTACCAACACCCATTTCAAGAAATAGATAAGCGAGATATACTCAGCTCAAAATGTCACATGTGCATATTCTTAGTCTATATATTAAACCTACTTTTGTCTCAAGATAGGAGATAGAGTAGATAGACTTTTGAGTGATAGATAAGTTCAAGTCTCCACATACCTTTTATTCGATGAAGATCCACTGGTTCCTTGAGTAGTCCTTCGTCTTGTATGATGATCGCCATGGAGTTCTTGAGCTCAAATACACTTTCTATCCTAGTCCGAGACCTTAGCTATAGTAGACTAGAAATCAAGACTATATAGTTTTGATCACTAAGATTGACAAACATGCTTGAGATAGCAACGCATGCGAGTTTGACCGAGCAGTGCTCTAACAATTTATAGTCTTCTTTTCGCTGGTAGAGTCAACAATTTTTTTGGAAAATCAAAGTTGAATATTTTTATATGGCTTTGGTTGATGGAAGATGCAGATGAAGAAGAAGAAGGGAAGATTAAGATTTGTTTAGTTTTTTTTAATTTTAGGGTTAATGAAATTAAGAAATGGATTTATTTTTAAGATTTAATTTGTTCAACGATATTAAAGTAAAATCACCCTTTTATGAAAATGCCGACCAGGTCCCCTAAAAATTGGGTATACCCCAATTAATCTGGGTATACCCCAATCTCGGCAGGAAACACAAATGATAATGAAGACAATTAACAATAAGCAGTAATATTCTTGGTCCATGCTTCAGAAAAATAAATAAATTTACATTCTAAAAAGTCCACATGAGTATTAGGGGGCTTCAGTTATATCCAGACCAAGTCCAATATTAGGGGGCTTCAGTTATACACAAACTTGCGTATTGTATCTCTCAAGTGAAAACTAAAGTGAGACCCATTTTTGAGATTTTTTCCACTAAGAAACCCACGCTCGCACCCATTTTTTAGATCCTTAATTTGGAGACCCTTTTTTATTTGGGGGGACCATTGTTTTTTTAGGGTAGGACACCCCTTATAAATGTAGGTCACCCCTTATGAATATATTTTAATTAATACCTAAACTACCCTTTTAATTATTTTTGGGTTATGATTAGTGAAATGATTAAGTAAAAAATAACATTAATATTACCACCACCTCCGATTATCACCACCACTAACCACCGATTACCACCACCACTTCCTCCCTCCACCACCGCCCACCACCACCACCACCGCCGATTACCACCACCACCACCTTAGATTATCACCACCACCAACCACCGATTACCACCACCACCACCACCATATATATATATATATATATATCTTAATATAAATCATTAACAAAGATATTCTCACAATCTCATTGCTTGTCGTTCGTTTTTGGTTGAAAAAATGAGAAGTAATCATCAAAATTAGTTAAAAATGGAAGTTGCAGAGAGGTTTAATGGAGGTTTTATTTTCTTCAGAGACAGGTTCAGTTATGTCGCAAAAAAAAAATCAACCGAACTCAGAGTTCGGTTATCACCAATTAATATTTTCTAAACCGAACTCAAAGTTCGGTTCATTCCCAAAAAAATACTTTTAACCGAACTATTGGCTAATTCCATATATGCATTTGCAAGTGCAGTTCGGTTGGATCGCAAAAATTGTCAAATTTTTACTTTAACTGAACGTTTTCCTAATTGCATATATGCATATATAAGCTCAGTTCGGTTGATTCGCAAAATATGTTGAAATTTGCGAACCAACCGAACTTCTAACACTAGGTTACTTTTAACTTGCAGTTCGGTTGAGAACTTGGTTGAGTTGAATTTTGCGAACCAACCAAACATACCTCTATAAATGAGTTCAGTTAACTCGCAAAAATAATTTTAAAACCGAACTCTTCTCTATATAGCCAAATGTTGAGTTCGGTTTAATCGCAAAAAATAAAATTCTGCGAACTTACCAAACTCTGTTGTTTAAAGTTAGGTGACAACGTGGTCTAGTCGACTGAACCGAACAAAACTCTGTAAACTCAAGCATAGTAGTTCGGTTACATTTTATTTTTCATCAGCTAGCCGAACAAACAAGAACTCCATTAGATCTCTAGTTCGATTGCCTGTGATGTTGGATTTGTTAACCGAACTTCATTTGCAGAAAGTTCTATTACATGTTCTTCATATAATAAAACCGAACTTTGTTGACCTGGTTGAAATTTTTTTGTTACAATTTTGATTTTCAAGATATTTTAGGCCGTTTATAGCAGCATTTACTAAGTTACAAGCATACTTCGGTACCCATAGGATGTTTTTTCTCCATATTCACCTATCTCAAAATAATTTTTCTCTCCATCTTCTTCTTCTTCTATCACTTTAGTCACTCAATAATCGGAGGTGGTGGTGGTGATAATCGGCGATGGTGGTGGTGGTGGTCGGGGGTGGTGGTAATTGGTGGTGGTGATAATCGGAGGTGGTGTTGGTGGTAATCAGTGGTGGTGTTGTTAATTAGGGTACAATGCAAATTGGTAATCTCATGATTTTTAGGACACCCCTTAACATTGTAGGGTGGGGGGCCTTATAAAACAATGGTCCCCTAAAAAAGGATGGTCCCTAAAAAACGGTTCATTTTTTAGGTCAAATTTTTTCTCACACCCATATTTTCTTAAATTGTTTCTTCCTTTATTTTTCTCTAATTTTTTTTTCATGGCATCTTTTATCAGGAGAACTTTCTTTAAGTGCCAGCTTTTTCAACTAGATTCCATCTGAATTATGGGTCGAGATCGAGACTTGGATTCAGCTAATGAAGTAGTAAACGACATCACTGGAAGAATGAAATTAATTGTTTTGCTGATGTTGATTTATGTGAATTAATAGATCGATTTTGAGCTCGAGATGGAGAATTGAAGGCTGGATTCTCGGCGATGATATAAAATAGCAAAACAATCAATTTGGTGTTGTGTTTGATTGAAGAAGGTGTTAGAAGGAGAATGGGTACTTGATTGTATAGGCAATGGATAAGGGATTTGTCGTCATCACTAAAAGGAAAGAGAAGAAGTGGTTTAGATCTTGATGGAATTGGTATGGGTTTCCCAGGTAAGTCTTTTATATTTCTTCTCATTGGATGATTAATTAAGTTTAAAAATTAATTAAACTCATGTTGTTGGTAAAACGAATTAATCTATTGTTAATCAAGCTAAAAAGATTCAACATTCTACTATTATGTATCTAAACAATTTTATTTCCGATTTCGCTGAAGCACTCGCTGCTAAGATGCCTGGAGATCTCAAGGTAAATTCTTGTGTGTGTGTGTTTGTTTGATTTTTGTGGATGGTGAATTTTCAGAATTTGGGTTTTTGCTTTTTGGGGGGTGTAGGTTGTGTTCTTTACTAATTCCGGAACGGAGGCAAATGAATTAGCGATGATGATTGCTAGGTTATATAGTGGGTGTCAAGATATTATATCGATTAGGAATGCTTACCATGGAAATGCAGCAGGAACAATGGGAGCTACTGCTCAAAGTATCTGGAAATTCAATGTTGTACATGTATAATTCACTTATACTAAATAATCATCCAAGGGTTGTTTACTTTGATTAGTATTGAGTCATATACTTGTATTTTTTTCTTTATTTTGCCAATAGAGTGGATTTCATCATGCTTTGAACCCAGATCAGTATAGAGGTGCTTTTGGTTCAGATGGAGAAAAGTATGCGAAAGATGTACAAGACCTTATTGATTATGGAACTAGCGGTCGTGTTGGCGGTTTCATTTCTGAAGCTATACAAGTATGCTTCTATGAAAGAAAATATCTATTTTTTTATGTAGAGAGACCTCTTGTGATGTGAATTTGGACTTATGGAATTTTCTTTGATGCAGGGAGTGGGTGGAATTATGGAATTGGCGCCGGGTTATTTTCCTGCTGTATATAGCAGGATAAAGAAAGCAGGTGGAGTAACTATTGCTGATGAAGTCCAATGTGGGTTTGCTCGAACTGGTGACTTCAGGGGTTTGAGAATATCTTGTGCCGAGAATAAGTTGGTGTTGTTATGGAGTTTGAGAAGTGAGTTACGAATGGTGGTGTTGACGTTGGTCTCAATGGGGTTTGAGAATATCTTGTGCCGAGAATAAGTTTGTGTTGTTATGGAGTTTAAAATAAAATGGAGCCTGAAGGATGCTGCAGTGGCAAGACAAAGGATATGGAAGTGCAAATGGTTTTGGTGTGCGTGTGACGTGCATTTAATCTACAAAATTTGTTGCATAACTTGTTATGCATTCTCGAAATTGGTTACATAACACCTTCTGCATTTTTTTTTTTGCATAACTTGTTATGCAGTCCATAAAACATTTGCATAACACGTTATGCAGCTACTTTTTTTTTTAGTATTGAAACCAACAAAAAATAAGACTGCATAACTTGTCATGCACCTACAATAATATCTACATAACATGTTATGCAGTCGTGAAAATGGATGCATAACTTGTTATGCATCCGAAAATATGATTGCATAATGCATTGAGAAATAGATGCATAACCTGATATGCATCCGTAAATATGGATGCATATTGCATTATGCATCAATTTTTTTATGTACGCACTAAAATCAACCAAAACAATGGTTACATAACTTGTTATAGATGCATAACTTTGTTATCCAAATGCATAATTTGTTATGCAGTGGAGAAAATGGTTGCATAATTCGTTATGCGTCTGCAGAATGTGTTATGCATCTTTTTTGGTGGCTGCATAATGGTTATGTATCAAGTTTTCGAAAATTTTGCCTAAAATGATGATCACCTCCGATTTTTTTCGTGAAAAACAAAAAATTGATATTCTTGTTTGTACTCGTTGCGTATCTCTCTTAAAAAGATTTCCAACGATATAAAATTTGTAAAATTCCAAGGCGCGGATTTTTAGATATGTTATATCCAAGTTGTGTTGCCAATTATACCCCTGAAAAATTAGGATGCATAACGAGTTATCCCTGAAAAACAGTATGCATAACACATAATGCGGATGCATAAATCGTCATGCAGACAAGTTTTAATAATTTCGGATAATTATGGGTGTCATAGAAATATTTATGGGTGTCACGGTATCCAAAATTAATTGTAGACCTGACAATGAGATTTTTTTATTTTTTTTGGGTCTCCCCTAATTTTCCCATCTCTCAAAATAGACTAGTAATTTGAAGCTAGTTTCCTAGTTTAGACATTAACGGTGATATTTATTAGGGTTATTTGGTTTTTGGTACTTATATTTTGACCAACATTAGTCTTTGGTCTAATATTTTTCCAACTTAGGGTTTGGTACCTGGAAATCACGTTGACTATTTTTGACCGTTTATGACCATATTTTAATTAAATTTATATTATAATTAATATTGGGTTTACAAGTATACCCTTTTAGGAGGACTAAAATCCAACGTCCTTGATTAAACCAGTTAGCCAACGGTTGAGATCAAATATCCACTAACCATTTAACCTTAATTATGTATTCTTCTTCAGACTTCGATACATTTTAGATCATTTTTTCTTATACTTGATTTTGGGGTGAGTATCTGTTTCATTTTTAAGGGAGATTCGGTGGTTCTATCTCTTGTTTAAATTTGAGATGAATTTTAAATTTTAGATTTGTAATTAGGTATATTCTAATTGAAAAAAATCGGAATGGAATCACATAATTAGATCGATGAAAATGAGATCTGTGAAGATGAAAGAGATGGTGATAGGTTAGGGTTTTTGTTCTGTTGTTGCTGAAGTTCAAAAAATTGGTGGAAAGAGAGAAAATCAATTCGATTATGTCTTTTCCCAATTTGAATCTGTTGCCGCTGTTATATGAGATGCAGAGAAGAATGGGTTCGATTCGCAGACGAAGGAATTACGGGTTTGTTGTCGATTTGAAGAAGCATGTGAAATAGGAAGAGATGGGTATTCTGGTAAGGTTTATATTTTGTTTTAGCTCCAGTTCATGGTGGTTTCTGCAAAAAAAGAAAGGTGTTTTGCTCGAATTGGATTTGTACAACAAAGTGGATATGGGGAGTTTGATTGATTTGATCCTAGAAGATATGTATGAGATTACAAGTGTTAGTACTGCTGAGAATGAGTAATTGACGGAACAGGTGGTGATTTATGTTGGTTGATGATGATCAAGGGTATTGTTAGTCTGCTGGATGGTTGCGGCCAAGAATGGAAATTAGGAAAAATTGTTGGTAGTGGTTGAGTTCTTGAATAATGCTGTATGAGATGGTTGGATGTTTGTTTTGTGTTGGAATCGGATGCAGCTGGTGCTGCGAATTGGTATTGCATGAGCTGGTGCTGCGAATTGGTATTGCATGAGCTGGTGCTGTGACTAAGCAATTTGAGCATCGTTTTATTTTTAGGTTAAGAAATTCGTGGGCTATGCTCTAAGTAGTGAAAGTGATGCTGGTGGCTGGTGGCACTATGATGGTGGTGTTTGCAGTTTCAAGCCCCAAGTTGACCAAGCAAAGTCAATGGAATTTTTAACAAAATGAAGGGTAAAATAGTAATTGCGTAAATAAATTAGATAGTATATTAATTAAAACTTGACCTAACTGAGTCAATGGATGTCAACGTGATTTCCAGGTACCAAACCCTAAGTTGGACAAATGTTAGACCAAACACTAATGTTGGTCAAAATGTAAGTACCAAAAACCAAATAACCCTATTTATTAACGCATTTATTTTGAAAATTTGCGAATACAGTACAACTCTGCTTTGATCCTTTTCAGTGATTTTAACGTGGAAACCTTTCCAAAATGGTCAAGCTGGGTACGCTAATCCTCTCTGCTTTTTTCTTGGCATATAACAACATACATTATTCACTCAAATCTTTATCTCACCCATATGCACTTCTAAAATAGCCGTTTTCGCCTAGATTCATCTTTTCTCGGAGATTTTAACACGGAAGCAGCCATCTCCAAATGCATTTCCACCTTTGATTTTTGTCCACATGAGGAAAAAGTAGGGAGAAAATAATTAAAAACATCATTAAGATTGCCTATTTGAAAACTTTAGCAATAGGTTACACCGTCTATATGTGAATAGCTGAAGTAACAATCATAATAGTCCATCCTTTCGGAATTACATATCTTGCATGTAATAAGAAACTAGGTGCAATCATGATGGTGACAAGCACAGTTCTTTATGGACCAGAACCTACAAGTTTAGTTTCCTCCAATGTTTTAAAGCATCTCATGAACAAAGAGACCTGAAACATATTAATGCAGACCAGTTAATTTGCCGCTAACAGAGATGATTATGGATACAAATTAGGATGTCAAGCCAAAGAAAAAATCAATAGAGACACAAATACCTGAAATGGTCGTAGTCTTGATCCTCATGTTGTCTCCCTGAAGGAAGAGTATCAACCAAGCAATTTCTTCATATATATCCCGACCATCATCTAAGTTTTCTGGATTTTATACTCTCCTACTGCGCTAAGTTCATCGTAAAAGTTTCTGGAACTAAACTTTGCATATGGAGAAAGTGCATGCTCAACCTAACAAGAAAGTTAGGTTAATCATAAACTATGCGTGCCATTGAGCTGTTGGGTCATCAAAGTATGCCTTATTTCATTATCTTAAGTCAGTTCTTTATATCATTTACATAAAATATTTTTGATGTTTTGGGTTTCAAACTCTGGGCAAAATCCGAAGCCGACATCTATCCTTCTATATTTGGACGGTTTCCAACTAAATTATGTTACAATGTTTTTTTTTTTGAAGCATATTATGTTACAATGTAATACTCCTATTTTGCCTTTCCTTTAAAACAAAAGAAATTTAATAGCTTACCATAATTAACGGAAATACAAACTGATTGTAAAAGGAAAAAAATAATGACAATCTCACCTAATAATAGGCACTTAACAAAATTGAACTGTTTCCCGATTGTGCCGTGCTTGATTACTTTTCAAAATTTGAAACGTCTCCATGTCGCTGGTCCATGGAGTTAAAGTTTAGTTGGAAATAATTTTTTTTTTTTAATAGGAAAATAGGTATATTGATTAATTAAAGAAATGCAATATTGTTTTGAACACTTTCAATCATGTTAGTGATCCACTCAGGCCAATTATTGACCCAATCTCTCTTATTAGATAGAGTTCTTGCAAATTTAGCTAAAGCATCTGCTAGCTCATTTGCATCTCTATGAGCATAACTACATTCCCAGAATTCAAAATCTCTAAGCATAAAAAGAATATCTTCTATAATATTATTGGTAGTCCATTTCACCGCCGTTGGGTGACCTTGAATAGCCATGATGACGTTTTGACAGTCCCCTTCAAGATGAATTTTCTTTACCCCTTTCTCCTTTGCCCACATGACTTCTTCAAGAGCTCCCATTGCTTCTGCCTGTTCTGGATCTACTGCTGCTGCAGGGATACATCGCAGTCCATTGCACCTACCTGCAGAATTTCTAGAAATTAGACCAATTCCAGACAGTACTTGCTCATTCATGAAGGAAGCATCAAAGTTAATTTTTTCAATATGATCTAGAGGGGGTTTCCATATATGTCTCATAGAGTTATTACTAGACAACTGAGTATTATACATGTTTACAGATGTCTGCCACTCCACCATATTTTTAACAATGTCATCAGCTATAACAGTTGCATTAACATTCACATTATCAAAAACTTTGGAACATCTTGCTTTCCAAATATGCCAAACTATGAAGCTTGCACACATGAAGTTCTGTTGGTCCACCTGCACATTGATAGAGTTAACAGGGAACAAAGAACATAACCATTGATAGAAGTTAAAGTTACTTATTGTCTGGAAGAGGTTACTATTGACCAAATTCCAAATGCTAACAGCAACAGGGCAATCTATAAACAGATGTTGAACATTTTCATTGCTATTATCACATATTGGACAACTAGTATTCTTATATTTAGTAAATCTAGCAACTCTATCTCTAGTAGGCAGGCAAGCATGAAGGCATTTCCAAATGAAATGATGAACTCTAGAAGGAAGTTTAGTTTTCCAGAAAAGACTCCAATTAACACTCATATTATTTCTAAAAGGTTGAGTTACTAAGGAATCATTTAGGATAACCTTGTAAGAAGTTTTAACAGTGAATGTGCCACAATGAGATGGAGACCATCTTAGTCTGTCTTTTCCTGTATAAGGTATTCTAATTCTAGAGATCTCTTTAACAGTATATCCTCTTCAAACAGAGCTTGGAGAGTGTCTAACTTCCAACTTCTAGTATCTCTATCAATAAGATGACTGACTTTAACCATCTGACTAGAGTAAAATTTAGACTCAGGAGGTCTATTCCTATTGGGTATCCAATTATCCTTCCAAATGTTGATGTTCTCTCCATTTCCTAATTGCCAGACATAATTTTTTTTAACTATCTCCAAGCCATGGTGAATCCCCTTCCAAATCCAGGATCCATGTGAGGGTAAAATATCAGTTAGAGGATTAAAATTATGAAAATATTTACTATTTAAAATTCGAACCCATAATTCATCTTGATTATTTATCATTCTCCAAGCAAGCTTAGAGATGAGAGCTAGATTTAAAATATTAGTTCTCCTGATGTTTAAGCCTCCTAGAGCTTTAGGAAGTGCTACATCAATCCATCTCTTAGGATAAATACCCCCACTTTTATCATATTTCCCCCATTGAAAGTTCATCTGCACATTATCCATTTTATCAATAATCTTTTTTGGCATAGGAAAAACCGCCAAATGATGATTTGCTATATTACCTAGAGTAGATTGAATAAGAAAAGTTCTACCAGGAGGAGCTACAAACTTACCTTTCCAACTTGCTAGATAATTCTTACAATTATCAGTCAGATGGCCAAAATATTGGGATTTATCTCTTTGAAGAAGGAGAGGCACCCCCAAATATTTCTCTTGTAAGGCCATTCTTTTAATTTGAAAGATATCAGAGATAGTGTTTTTGATGTTACCTGGTACTTTAGAACTAAAAGCAACAACTAATTTTTCATAGTTAACAGCTTGACCTGAAAACCTAGTAAATTGATTTTTCATAGTTACAGGAGGACTATACTTAGTGACTTTAAAGCCATTAATAAGATTGGCATCTTCAGCACTCTTAAGTGCTCTTGAAAAAGCCTCCATACAGAGGATAAACAAGTAAGGAGACATGGGGTCTCCTTGTCTCAAACCTCTTTGAGGATAATATAACTTACCTGGAGCTCCATTTAGAAGAATTGAGGTTGAAACAGTAGATAAGCACTGAAAAATCAAGTTGCACCAAGTATCACAAAAACCCAAAGCTTTAAGATTAGCAAACAGAAAGGACCATTCAACTCTATCGAATGCTTTAGACATGTCAAGTTTTATAGCTAAACCTCCATCCCTAGCTTGAGTGTTTTTTCAAAGAATCAATCATTTCATGTGCTATGACAATGTTGTCCTGAATAAGTCTACCAGATATGAATGCAGTTTGATTAGGTGCAATTATCTTATGAAGGATGTTTTTTAGTCTAGTAGCAAGCATTTTTGAAATGATTTTATAAGCTACATTACAAAGACTGATAGGTCTGAAATCAACAACATTTTTAGGACAAGAAGTTTTAGGAATAAGAGTAGTAAAGTTATGATTAAGTTGTTTCAATAGGAACTGAGTTTCAAAAAAGGACTTAACCATATTAACTACATCATTCCCAATAGTATCCCACATCAATTGGTAAAAACCAGCAGTGAAACCATCAGGACCAGGGGTGGTCCAAGGTGTCATATAAAACACAACATTTTTGACTTCCTCATGAGAAGGAATGGCAATAAGCATGTTATTATCTTCAACAGAAATGCACTTGGAGACATTGTTAAGGTATCTCCTAGGGTTATCAGGATTGGTAGTTTTGCTTATACTAGAGAAATGTACCAACAGTTCATTAGCAATGTCTTGTCTATCTGTAAGCCAATCACCTATCCTACTCTGAAGAGAGTCAATTTGAGTCCTCCTTCTTCTAAAGTTTTCTTTTTGATGGAAATAAGCCGTATTCCTATCATTAAATTTAAATTGATCATCTCTGTTTCTTTGTTTCCAAAAATCATGCTCAACATCATACCAAAATTTCAGTTTCTCAGTTAATTCCTTAACTTTAATAGAGTTATGTGACCTTCTATTTCTAGTCAAGACAGCTAATTGGGACTGAATTTTAGAAATTTGAGTACTAATGTTACCAAAAATGTTATAATTCCAGTCCTTAAGGATATGCTTAGTAACAGACAAACATTTGGTGAGCTTGAAGGCATAAGAACCATTAATACTACAATCCCAATTACTTTTAATCAAATAAGAACATGCATTATTATTGAACCAAGATTTATTAATCCTAAAAGGTTTCTTAGTAGAATTATCCATTTTAGAAGTAACAAGCATAATAGGACAATGGTCACTACCTAAACATTTAAGATGATAAAGAGCAGCATTATTGTAGTTGTCATGCCAGTCCAGAGTAACACAATCCCTATCCAACATTTCTAATATTAGTTCATCATCCCTTCTTCTATTTTTCCAAGTATAGGGATTCCCAATGTAGTTCATGCTGTGAAGACCTCTACTATGAATTAAAGCATTATAATGGTCTAAATTAGTTTGAGATGGTAGATTACCACCTTCCTTTTCATTATGATCAAGAATAAAATTTAGATCACCAATTAAAAGCCAAGGGATATTATGATAGGTTCTTATGTCATCTAAGTACTACCATTGAGAGTGTATATCAATATCATTTAAGGCTCCATAAACAAAGGACACTAGAGAATCATTATTTTTTGAATCTAATCTGATCAAGCAGTTCATAATGTTATAGTTCACATCCAACATTTTAAGATCTATTCCATCTTTCCACATCAAGCACAAGCCACCAGACAACCCAATAGGATTATAAAAGATAATGTTTTTAAACTTGAATCTAGAGGTTAAAAACTGCATTTTTTTCATTTGAATTTTAGTTTCAGATTAAAAAATGACATCAGGGTTATGGGCTCTAATCAAGGCTTGAAGATGATTTCTAGTATCTTTATTACCAAAACCATTGACATTCCAAGAGAGGATTTTCATTTTTAGAAAGCAAATTTTATAAATAATAGGGAAGGTAATGATGCTATTTTTGAAAGAATAGAAATTATTAAAAGATTTCAGATTAAGGACTACCTGGTTCTCTCCATTTGTTTTTCCAATGTGTTCAGAATCAACAAAAACTTGTTTCTTTTCTTGAATGGTCATCATCATTGTTGTGGAGTCATTTTGTTGAGTCAGAGTATGAATGGAAGAAGCAGGAATGGTTCTGTGTCTTTTACCTAGTCTTGTCTCTTCTAAATTCTCATTCTGGCCAGTTTCATTTACATCATTCACTTTGCTGGTATCTGACTCCTTGATCATCCAACCATATTTAGGAGGAACAAAAGGGGTATGCTTAACAACCTTCTTATTAGATGAGCTTGAACTAGGAATTGAATTCTTGACCTTCAAGATAGCTTTTGAGTTTCCTGTCTTCAACTTTCCAAATTTCATGGGTTCATTATGAATATCCACCAGGTCAGAAGCAATTTTTTTGCAGTCAGTTGCAGAGTGTTTAAGAACAAAACAGTCTTTACATATCTTCTGGGGTTGATTCTCATAATAGAATCTAATCCATCTTGTAGATCCAGCTGCTATGACTGCTAAAGCACCTCTTCTTAAAGGAGTAGTAATCTTGATTCTTACGCAAACTTTGAAGACCTCTCCAGTTGGAGGAAGACCAGATGTTGGCTTAATTTCTCTTACTTCTCCCATTAAAACACCCATGTCATAAACAGCTTTCTGGTTCATATGCTCAGGTAGTAGATGTTTTAACTGGATCCAGAATTCTTGAGTTTTCCAGTCTGATTCATTATAGTTCAGTGCTGCATAGTAGACATGAAGAACCACCAGGTGACCATCAATACTCCAGGGCCTTGTAATAAACACCTTGTTCAGTTGATCCTCATCCTTGAAAGTGAAAACCATAGTGTTTTGTTCTATTTCCAAAACTCTTACATCCTCCTCCGGAAGAAAATTCCAGACTTGCTTCAAGTCTTTTTCAACTTTCTTATCAGAGATCTTCCCTTCAGTAGTAATCTTGCCTATAAGAGAGTACTCCATAGCTTCTTCTTCTTCTTCCAATTGAAAAAGTTCATTATTATGAACAGTCAGGCTTGAAGAGCCAGTATTCTTCTCCAAAATTGTATCTTTCAATTTCTCAGAAAGATTTGAAACTTCTTTAGTTGCTGCTATATTATTTTTTTCAGCCATTGAACTCTTTTGATGTTTGAGGTGGTAATGTATTGATAGAATATTACTGGGTAAGTATTGATTTATAGGGTACCATAATTGAAAATTAGGGTTTAGGTGTTGATGGGAATAATTTTCATTCCTAGAATAAGATATTTGATCAAAATTTCCTCCTAATTTATCTGCTACAATTGAGGTATGATTTGTGTACAACAAGGTCAAAAGGAGATAAAAAAGGAAATATTTTTTAGATCGAAATTTTGAATTTTGAATTTCAAATTGACGATTGTGTCGATTCTCACTAACCCGGATGTAACAGGACTGAGTTTCTGAAGAACTAACCAAATCCAGCCTTTCCCATTCATTCTTGAACAACAGATTTGGCAAACGCCATGATTTTTCTGGATGCAAACGCTTTGATTCCATTGCTACAAATAGAAGGACAAAAATGACAGCAAACGCGATGACCACTTCAATTGATTCGGCAAACGCCATATGATTCAAAACACACTGCATAAACATGGAGAGTACCAAAAGATTAGTTATACATATATAAAGTTTAGGAATAAAATCAGAAGAAATCAGATTAATAGAAAGATGAAAGATCACAGAGGATAGCAGATTAAGAGTTTTGTTGTAAAAATTTCATAGCAAGATTTTAAAATCGAAAAAATTCAGATAAGAAAATTTTTTGCTACTGAGTCATCGCCGATTCGCAGAGAAGAGAGAGAAAAATTAATTCCCGGTTTTCCACCAGTTGGAAATAATATACAACAGTACTTTATGTGAGTAGTCCACCAAATAAACAAGCAATACTCCACCAGTCCAACCCATTGTACTTTACTATTGTTTCGGTTGTACGCAGTGCAATGTCCTACAAAGATTCCCTAGCACTTTGGGGAGATTGCATATCTGGACTCTGGATAATAGGTGCACCAAAGGCACAAGTAATGAAACATTTTGACAAGTTTGTTAAGCTTTTAATCAGCATAAAGTTTTTACCGCCATCAATCCAACGTTTTGCGTTTTTAAGATTATGTGCATGGAGCATATGCTTTGCTTTCAATATAATATAGTTTAGTTAAGATTTTCTTCCTATGTGTTACGTTAATTTAGGATAGAAATCATAGGCAGTTACCAAAATTTGTTTTTTTAAAGAAAGGGTAATATAGGAGTATAAAATCATAACATAATTCGGTTAGAAACTATCCAAATAAAGAAGCATAGATGTCGGCTTCTGATTGGTCCCCCACACCCCCTTCGGATTTTGCCCCATCAAAATTTTTCTCGGACCATTAACCATTTCTGTATTGCTACTTAAGTCACATGATGTTCTATCAATATTAGGGTCTGTAAACACAGTTAAAGCTTGATATTCTATCAATATTTTAGTTTTGTTTCTTGCCATTTTTCACGGCAAGGTCCTTGTTTATAATAGATGTATTATCTCAACTAAGTTTCACTCTCTATCCGCAATATATTTTCATTCATAGCATCGATTTGGTGCAGTGTAGTGAATCAATAATGTCTATTTTACAAGTTTTTACTCGTTTTTGGTGTCAGATAGGAGTACACTTCTTTCTCAAGAAGAAGTGTTTGTTGACTCCATTCAAAAAGATTTACTACTTAAGAATGTGCAATCATGAGCTCACCTTTTTTTACCAGTGCATTTAGAATGCTATGACAGTGCACAAGGTGCGAATTCTATACCACGAACAAAAATAAGTTTGAAGATGGAAATGCAGATGTTCAAGGGGTTATTGAACAAGTTAAAATCCAAGCCTACCTTTGGAAAAGAAATGCTGATGAATTAAAGGGAACTAATCTAGACATTGTATTGGAGAATTGGGATAGCTTCTTTGTAATTTAGTCTGTGTTTTTTTTTTTTTTTTTTCATGAGTTTCCTCTGTTGACTATTGTCATGCAGCTGGGTTTGCAAGCTCTTTGAGTTCTTCTTGCATACTCTTGGTAAGCCGTTTATAATATTTTCCTAAGTTTGCCGATCAAAAAAAATTAGAAAATTGAATGACCGAAGCATTGTCATGTATAAATGGGATCATCAGCTCACGGCTGTAAGAGTCGGAGAACATAACTCATTATCTTCAACGAAATAAGTTGTAAGAACTCTTCAGTATAAGACCTCTGCAAATCCTGTAAATTCCTATCCAATAACGACCGTTTATTAAGTTAGTTAGTTTGATAGTTATAAAAGTGTAGTACGTATGGGGTTGAGCTTCAACCTTGGAAAATTTAGCTAGCATGCTACGTTGTAAATATGATTATTTACCTACGTATCTGGGGTTACTTCTAGACTTCCAGTAGATCTAAAGCTTTGGAACTAGATAGTAGGATGGATTAGTCCATAATCAATAAAATTAAGCATATTCGTTTACAGTATTTTCTTCTCTGTAATCTAACAAAAAAATTTATATCGTCATCCATGATGAATGAAAACCGTCAATATTGATGGCCGGATTTTAAATCATGGTCAATTGGAATTAGATTAAATATTTGTGCAATCCCCATCTTATTCAATTTTGTAAACAAAGAAGTGACATTAATAATTATTAATGGAAAACTCCGGTTAAAATATCAGCTGCCTAACTACAATTAATATTTATTATTGGAAAACTTCTAGTTCTAGATAACAGACAATTGAATTAGCATTAATTTTCTGTATGTTATGTCCACACTAGTTTTTTGTTTGTTTGTTTTGTCCACACTAGTTCTCTTCTTCATTACAGAACAAGGGATTCACCTCTCAGATCACTGTCAATTTTTGCCTCATCATCCAAGGTTACATGCATGCATGTTCAGCTCCTGCATTCATATACAGACAGCACATACCCTTGGCCTTCAGCTTAGCAACATAATACAAAAAATGTTAAAAAGTCATATAGCTAAGCCGGTATCATGTGCACTACAGCTTAGCAACATCCTTCGTGGTATCTATCTGCCACTTCTAATGGGACAACCAAAATCCAAAATTCCACTTTATAAGTGGAACATAGGGGGTATTAAACACATAAATCTATCGCCACAATAATTAAACTCGGGAGGAGATAGCATCCCCAAGTGATTGTACGTAATAAGTCTCACACAATAACCATAACCATCGCCCCCTACAAAACCATGCAAAACCTGTTATTATGGTGAAATTAAGATCGAAACTTGGATTTGGGTAGAGAATCTTACTACAAAACCATATTAGTATTAGTAATTAGTCTGCCCAAAAAATTTCTTCAAAAATGAATAAAACCTATAGACTAAAACACTTAGCCTTAAATAGCCTTCATGCAGATGGCATGGTGAAATTAAGATCGAAACTTGGATTTGCCTTCTCGGTAGAGAATCTTACTACCATCTCGAAAAATTTGTCCTCTTTCTTTTTTGGCTTTCGGGTTTTGTTTTTTTGGTTGTAAAAGATCAGACCCTGTAGTTAGTTTACGAAACATAAATTACTTTTTACATTTCTACTTTTGCTGCCAAGTTCTAAGGGTTCTCTCTTGTGTATGCTACACATAGAGGAGAACTAACAGTAGTTGTATTAAGGCTAGACACCAACAATCTAAAGGTAATAGTCGTGATATTGTGTATATTGGCTGATAAAAACTTCGATAAATTGGACAGGTGGAATAGGAAGAATTATTTGTGCAAGAATCATATTCTTAATTGTCTTGATGATTCCTTGTATGACTTCTACTAAAAGAAGATGTTGAACTTGTTTTCTACAAGTATCGGCTGTGATTGAAAAAAAATAATCTTTTTGACCTACAAAGCTCATGTTTTGGATGATAAAGCAAGATTCCACATCCATAATCAATCAAAAAACGATATCTATTGACGAGATTTTCTTCTGAATGATATTATCCATAAGTTTTTTCCATTTACGTTACCTCGCTCTTGTCGTGTTCTTTGAAAATTTAACTATAAATACCTGCAACCAACTTAAGATGAAAACACACAATTTCACGAACCTAAAAAAAGAGAGAAAAATTCACATTTGGCTTTCTTTTTCAAAAGGCAGTTCATAAGCTCATTCACTTAGCAATGGCATCCAGTAAGAACTCACTCTATGTTCTATTCATGGCTTTGGTCCTCATGGCTGTAGTAAGTGAATTGGCAAGTGCAAGTTCTCTAAGAGTGTACCGTTTACAAGGTTGCAGTGGCGAAACTCAAACGTATAGTAGATGTGGATGCACAAACCTTTTGTATATGGGTGGTTATCAATTTACTTACACTGGTCAAACTGCTAGAATGTACAACACAGGGAATTGTCTAGGTTCAGGCGTCTTTACTCTCACCGGCAATGCCCGTATGTGCAGCCCAGTCGGATGGAGGAGTATTAACATCCGGTGTTAAGTAAATTCAACTGTGGAGGTCTCTACTGTGAGACAGACATCATCCATGCAAGTGTGTTTATGCGTCGTAATGATAGCTATATCATTACGTGCTTCCTAAATAAATGTCTTATGTAAGTTATAAATAAATCGGGGTATGACCCGTGCTTTAACGATAAACGTTGAGTTGTTGTTATAGCAGACTGTTGTTTTCTTAATGTGTTCGGTGTTTGTCCTATAATAAATGTACCCATCTTTTATATATATTTAATGCTGGGTTTATATTTTTATTTTGTTATATTGGTTCTGTTATGACCTATGGCTCTTCTAAGCACAATCAATCAAGAATTGAAATAGAAATTAAATCAAAAGTAAAACAGGCACACACACAACACAAGAATTTATAGTGGTTCGATCAAGATGATCTACATCCACTTTGGAAGACGACGATAACGTTGCACTATGATTTGAACAAGGTTACAAGAGTATAAACTCCTCTCAAGAACAAGACTTTCTCTGCCTCTTACTCTCTCTATTAGCATACACTACTACTTCTCTCAATTTGTTTCTCACTAATATTTACAATGAAACTATCCTATGCCTTATATAGTATGATGGAGAGGAGTATATGTCGACATACTCACCACAACCGACAGCTCCACTAGCTCCACCGACAGCTCCACTAGCTCACATACTTTGTGCTCCATCGACAGCTCCACTATCCACCGAAAGCTAGTCTCCACTAAACCGAAAGCTAGTCTCCACCGAAAGTGCTCCACTATTCTCGTAGTGGTATCAAGGCACATTACACTACAAATCTCCACCTTGACTTGAATACCATCACCACTTATTATCATCGTCTTCGCTCAGCCCCTCAAGGGGCTCTCAACACCTGTTGACACCAACCAAGTCCAAGCAGTGCTTGAACTTGATACTTGGAACTGGCTTCGTCAACATGTCCGCAGGGTTATCCGTTGTAGGAACCTTTAGCATCGCTATCCTACCTTCCTCAACTGCATACTTGATGAAATGATACCTGTCATCGATGTGCTTCGTTCTCTCATGATACATCTGGTTCTTGGTCAAGTGAATGGCACTTTGAATGTCACAGAACAAAGTTGCATTCTCTTGCTTGAAACCCAAATCACCAACCAATCCCATCAACCATATACCTTCCTTCACTTCTTCCTCGGCTGCCATGTACTCTGCCTCAGTTGTAGACAGTGCAAATGTGCTTTGCAAAACCGACCTCCAACTGATAGTACTACTATACAATGTAAAAGTATAACCTGTCAATGACCTTCTTCTATCAAGATCACCTGCATAATCAGAATCAACATAACCCACAACATTCGTTGAGTCACCATAGTGTTTATCAAACACTAAACCAACATTTGTACTTCCCCTTAGATACTACAAAATCCACTTTACGACTTGCCAATGAGCCTTCCCGGGACTTCCCATGTATCTACTTACCACACTCACAGCTTGTGCGATATCCGTCCTTGTACAAACCATAGCATACATGATCCTACCAACTGCGCTTGCATATGAAACTCGAGACATATAATCTGCCTCATCTGCAGTTTGAGGTGATTGCTTTCTAGAAAGTTTAAAATGAGCTGCCAAAGGATCTCCATGCCCAAACCGCTCCAACACCTTCTCAATACTCGAGACATATACTTACTGGTTTTGCATCTTTCATACCAAACCGCTCTAACACCTTCTCGATGTAAGCCTTCTGGGACAAATACAACTTTCCTTCAGCTCGGTTTCTATGAATCTCCATGCCCAATATCTTCTTTGCTGTGCCCAAATCCTTCATCTCAAACTCACTACTCAACTGCTCCTTCAGCTTTTGTATCTCTGACATGTCTTTGCAAGCAATCAACATATCATCAACATACAAGAGTAAATACACAAATGAACCATCTTGGTGTTTCCTTTGATATACACAACTATCATACTTACTCCTGTCATAGGCGCCATTTTCCACCATAAACGTATCAAAATTTTTATACCACTGCCTTGGAGATTGCTTCAAACCATACAAATATTTCTTCAACAAACATACATGGTCTTCTTTGCCAGGAACTTCAAACCCCTTTGGTTGTTGCATATAAATACGCTCTTCCAAATCACCATGAAGGAAAGCTGTCTAAACATCTAGTTTTTCCAATTCTAGATCTTTCAAAGCAACTATAACAAGCAATGTTCTAATAGAACTATGTTTAACAACAGGAGAGAATACCTCATTGTAGTCAATGCCTTCCCTTTGCGTAAACCCCTTTGCCACAAGCCTTGCCTTGTACCTTGTTCATTCACCATCTGAAGTACCTTGTTTCTTCTTGAAGACCCATTTGCTTCCAACAATCTTCTTCCCTTTTGGTCTTGCAACTATCTCCTAAGTGCCATTTTTGTCAAGAGACTCAATTTCTTCAATTGCAGATGCTCCCCATTCTGCTGATTCTTCACCACTGATTGCTTCTTCATAGGTTTTTGGATCATCCTTATCTATGCTCTCACCTACTGCAAATGCATATGCAACCAAATCAGCATGTCTGTATCTCTGAGGTGGTCTAACTTGCCTCCTCTCTCTGTCTCTTACAAGATTGTACTGATGACCTTGTGCTTATTCTTCCTGGGAAGGTTTTTGCACAATATCTTGATCATCATCATCATCAGAAACAACAGTCTCATTGCTTCCTTGAACTTTCACCTCAAGTTCCACCTTGTCACCAAGCTCCACCTTATCACTAACACCCTCTTCAGCTCTTCCATCTAGTTCTTCATTCTTTGGCTTCAACATCGATTGCTCATCAAATTTGACATCTCTGCTGATAAGAAGCTTGTTTGATCTTTCTGCAGGATACCATAACCTGTAGCCTTTCACGCCCTTTGCATACCCAAGGAATATACACTTCTTTTCTCTAGGCTCTAGCTTTCCCTCATTCACATAGGCTGGACATTCGAATATCTTCAAGTATTCATAGTTAGCATGCGAACCTGTCCAAACTTTATTTGGAGTCTTACACTCAATGGCAGTCGAGGAAATTATGACAGTCGGGCTCTAAGTCAGAGGCAATTATGATAGGAAGAGTATTCTCATTACCAAGAAATACATATTTCAGTGTATCTGGTAGTGGCTTTAATTCAAGGGTGGGAGCCTTAATTGATTATGGGAGGGGTTCATCTATGGTCTGCGGAAGAGGTTCTGGTTTACGCTGCCATTTTCCATAATTCATTACTGGCGCAGAGTCTAACAATGCATTAACTTCTTCAAAATGACTATCATCATCATAGTAAGCTCCAAAATGGGCCAAGCACGCTTCTAAAGGATTGCTAACACTATTGGTGATAAAGATATTCTCAACTAGAGAGTCAATCATGCATATAGACTCATAGTGTTCAGGATCCGGTGGGGCTTGTAACGCCTTAAAGACGTTCACTGAGATTTTCTGATTCCCAAAGGAAAATTCTACTATGCCATTTTGACAATGTATGACTGCATTTGCAGTGGCTAGAAACGGACGACCTAGAATGATTGGGATATTGATATCTTGACTAGAGACGGGTTGAGTGTCTAAAATCACAAAGTCAACAGGATAAATAAAGTTTTCTACCTGAACCAAAACGTCTTCAATAATTCCACGTGGGATTTTGACTGACCTATCGGCTAACTGTAGTGTTATCTTAGTTGGCTTCATCTCCCCTAGTCCAAGTTGTTCATAAACCGAGAAAGGTAAAAGATTCACACTAGCCCCAAGATCTAATAGAGTATTGTCTATCGTTTGTTTACCTATGACACATGTGACAGTAGGACAACCAGGATCTTTAAATTTGACTGGGTACTTTTGTGAGATTATGGAACTAACTTGTTGGGTCAAAAAGGCTTTTTTATGGACACTCGCATCTCTCTTGACAGTGCACATATCTTTTAGTAACTTGGACATAGGGGTACATGTTTAATTGCATCTAACAAAGGCAGGTTAATCTTAACTTGCTTAAAGATGTCTAGGATTTCAGCATATGTACTAGGCTTTTTCTTAGCTAGTCTTTGAGGAAATGGTGCAGGTGGTATGTACACTCTCTCATGGATATCTTTCTCACTTGGACTTTTAGCACACTCAGGCCCATTAAGGTTTTCAGACGAGGTTTGGTCAACCTCTGTCTCCTTTTCAGCTGGACTCTTTTCCTTAGGTGGTTCTACCGAGTTCTCTAGATTTTTACCACTCCTAGGGTGATAACTGCTTTGACATGTTCATTCTGTTTAGAACTACTCGATATATTGACCTGGTTAAATCCTTTCGGATTTGGAGTTATTTGACTAGGGAATGTCCCATTCTCCCTATCATTTAACCGGTTCGAAAGTTGACTTATTTGAGTCTCTAGGTTGGCAATAGCTCAGTCACTGTTTTGTTGGTTACGCTAACTCGTCAGGACAAATTCATCGAGCTTTTGTCTTAAATGGTTGACATTTTGGGTAGTCTCGGCTTGGTTTATCACACTACGGTCAATAAAGAGTTGTAGACTTTCCTCTAGAGATGACACCTTTTTATCAAAGGGGATCGATTCTTGAACTTGAGCTTGGTTCCTAGAAAAACCGGGTTGTGAGCTACTCGATGGGCTACCTTGATGGTTACCTTTAGACCACGAGAAATTCGGGTTATGTCTCCAACCAGGGTTATAGGTATTAGAGTATCGGTCAAACTTGGGTCGACTTTCATATTTAGAGTTCATACCACCATGTAGGACGCTAACCTGGTCACGAGTAGTTTCATTTGGGTAAAACAGGGGGCACTGAGGTCCAATATGACTTTTATCACCACAAATGGTACATGGATATGCTCTGGGATCACTATTACAGCTCATAGTCTGGTTGGACCCTTGGTTAATCTCTAAGGCCTCTAGACGCCTAAGGATGTCATACCCATTATCAACTCTATTGACCCTATGGATAGGGTTCCTAGTTATTTCGGGTTCCCTCATTGAAGCCCATTGACGAGTCTTTTCAGCTAACTCAACCAACTCGTCAAAACATTCATCTGGGTTTTGATGGGTAAATTCTCCACCACTCATTGTTTCTACCTGCATTCTAGTTTCACTATCAAGGCCCTCATATAAAATTTGGGCCATGTGGGCTTTATCAAAGCCGTGATGTGGGCATTGGTATAACAATTCATTAAACCTTTCTATATAATCGTGTAGGTGTTCACCTAATTTCTGTTTAAAGGTTTGGATAGACTGTCGAACAGCAGCAGTCTTATGGTGTGGGTAGAATTTCTTAATGAAAACCTCTACAAGCCCATTCCAGGTAGTGATTGTTTTGGAAGGAATGATATGATACCACTCACTGGCTCTCTCTTCTAGGCAAAATGGAAACAAACGCAATCTAATATCGTCTTTGGTGACATTCGGATAACTCATGGTGTCACAAATCATCTCAAAGTCACGGATATGGGTATATGGGTTCTCATTCTCTATTCCCCTAAACTTACTTAGCATGCCAAATGTCCCAGGTTTAATATCAAACTTCACGGTAGTGGCCAGTAAAACAACCCCAGGTTCACGTATCACTCTAGACGGGTTTAAACGGTCCCTAAGGGTTTTGGTTGGCACGAATTCACCCTCATCATTTTTATTAACCATTTCGGCAAAAATAGAATTACCACCTAAATCCGTGTAACGGGTCGGACTCAAATTAAAAAGGTCGTTTTCTACAAGTCTATCTTCTACCCGTTTCCAACGTCGCATACACAAGCAATAATACTAGTGAAGCAATTGGTGTGTGCTCGTGTTTTTTTTTTATAAAGAAAAATTATATACAAAAGGAAATAAAGATAAATAATAAAAATAAATAAATTGGGTTTTGTTACTTACCTCTGTTGATAGGCAATTCCACAATAAACATAGAATATTACCTGCACAATAAAGAAAAAAAAGAACAAGAAAAATTCCCAAGTAAAATCAAAGAAAATAAAACAAAAACTAAACTAAACTAAAATTTAAAATTTAACTAAAAATAAAATAAAAATAAAAATCTAAAACCTAATCTAAAGGCAAGTCCCCGGCAACGGCGCCAAAAACTGATGCAGTTTTACAAGTGGTAAGTATAGGGATTCAATTCTCGGACTTTTTTTAAAGATTCGGTTTTTAGACAAAAGATGGTGATTTTTATAAAACTTATAAAATAATGGAAATGCTAAAAATAATTTTTGTGTTCAATTAAAGGAGACTAGGATGTCAAGATTCCATCACTACTACACATACTAAATGATTATAACTATTCCCTATAATACTCTCCCAAAATTACTCAAGACGATTTAGGAAAAATAATACGTCTCGGATAATAAATCTTTTCAAGCAATTATTTTTCTCAAAGAATTAACAATCTTATTCACTATAAAATGCTAGTCTCTAACATAGAATATATAAATCAATTATCAAGCATCATAGGACACATGAAGAAAATCATTATCGTTACGAATCAAGAATAAGGACCAAGAGAATTATTATAGAAAATAGTCAAAACATTTTAGCACACATAGTAGGATTTCCTCTCTAATCCTAGATAGAAATTTAGCTACTCATAATTAAAAGTACTAGCAAATAAAAACAGAAGAAGGAATGAAAGAAGAAGAAGAAATGAAAGAAGTGTGGGAGATGGAGAGGTGTGTAGAGATGGTGAGGTGTGGGATGTTCCTTATGATTGATCCCTATTTATACTAGATGATGCCCGACCCATTTTAATTTTCTTAATTTCTTTTGTTTGGTGCGCTAGGCACTCAACAACAGTGGGTGTTGCTTTTCTTTTCTTTTTTCATTCTTTTCCTCGGTGGGTACTGCATTATCGAGCAGTGGGTACTGCATTATCTTGCAAACCATTATGGGCAACATCATCAGCACCAGCGTCATCGAGCATCATCTTCATTTCGAGTTTCATTAATGGCATCTTAAATTTGGTCTTTGGCCCTTCTTCACTCTTAGCTAGCTTCTTTCATTGCACAACTAAGCTCAAATTCACTTCTTTTTGGATTATTCACCTAATAGCACACAAATAAGAGAAAACAAGCGTAACACACAATAATCTGCAAGAAAACCAACAAATACTAGCATGGAATTAACACAAAATATATGTGCAATATGCACTTATCAGCAGTCGATGGAGATTTGTTTACTAAATAAGTTGATGTGTTTGCTGCTTCTGCCCAAAATTGCTTTGGTAACCCTGCATTGGAGAGCATGCACCGTGCCTTCTCCATTATGGTTCTGTTCATCCTTTCTGCAACACCATTTTTTTGTAGTGTTTTTATGACTATGCGGTGTCTTACAATCCCTTGCTCCTTGCAGAACTCGTTGAACTCACCCACACAAAATTCCAAACCATTGACTGTCCTCAAGCACTTGATTTGTCTTCCGGTTTGCTTCTCAACCATAGTCTTCCATTGCTTGAACTTGACAAAAGTTTCATCTTTGTGTTTAAGTATGAATACCCATACTTTCCTTGAGAAATCATCAATGAATGTCAACATATATCTACCACCACTATGTGAATCAACCCGAGAAGGACCCCAAAGATCAGAATGAATATAATCCAGAATACCCTTGGTGTTATGAATAGTTGTACTAAACTGGACTCTACACTGCTTTCCAAAGACACAATGTTCACAGAAATCACGCTTGCCTGTTTTATGACCACAAAGAAATCCCTGCTTGCTCAAAACATCCAATCCCCTCTCGCTCATATGCTTAGCCGCATATGCCACAACTTGGTAGTATCATCATCATAACTTGAAGAAAATACAATTGCATCACCTGTCACAGTAGTACCTTGTAGCGTATAAAGACCATTAATTCTCTCGCCCTTCATAATTGTAAGACTTCCTCTTTAGACACGAATAACTCCACCTTCACCTTGATACTTGCAGCCATTTGAATCAAGCGTACCCAAAGAAATAAGATTTCTTCTCAGGTCCGGAACATGCCTAACCTTAGTTAGAGTCCTCACCATACCGTCATACATCTTAATTTGAATTGTACCTACACCCACCACTTTACAAGTGACATTGTTTCCCATAAGAACTTTACCACCTTCTCTAGCTTGATAAGTAGTAAATCACTCTTTATGAGGACACATGTGAAAAGTACACCCCGAATCAAGAATCCACCCATTCTCCGAGCTTTCGGTATGAACCGTGAGAACCGCTCCATCATCACTTTCTTCTTCAACATTTGCTGCGGTGCCTTGGTTGGTATTCTTCTCGACATTCTTCAATTTTGGACAATCCTTCTTGAAATGCCCCTTTTCCTTACAATGAAAGCAATAGAATTTACCGGATTTTGATTTAGACCTTGACTTTGATCTACTCCTATCAAATCCGCCTTTTTGGTTTCCCCTTCCTCTAACAAACAACCCATCTCCTGAATTATCTTTACCGTCGATACCCGTCTTCTTTAACTCCATAGAGTTTAGAGCCGCTTTAACGTCTTCCATGGAAATTGTAGTTTTTCCATACATTACGGTATCAACAAAATTTTCATAAGATGGTGGTAAGGAACAAAGCAAACCCAAAGCTTGGTCTTCATCTTCAATTTTGTTCTCAATATTTGCCAAATCCAAGAGAATTTTATTATAATCATCAACATGATCTATAATAGACATTCCTTCATGCATTCTAAGAGTATGTAATTTCTTCTTAAGATATAAACGATTAGTTGCGGATTTAGTCATATACCTCTTCTCCAACTTGTTCCATAGCCCGTCCGGTGTCGTTTCCGCCGCCACTTCTCTCAAGACCTCGTTGCTCAAACACAATAGAATTAATCCATGTGCTTTCTCCTAGTGCTCATCTTTTTCTTCATCCTTCAATGTTTCTGCTAGAGCCGTTTTCCCCTACAAAGTTTTCACCAAACCTTGTTGCACCAAAACAGCCCTCATCTTTAGCCTCCATAAATTGAAATCATTCCTTCCATCAAATTTCTCAATCTCATACTTTGCCGCCATCGTATATCGCTTTTACCCGGAGCTCTGATACCAATTTGTTATGACCAATGGCACTTCCAGGCACAATCAATAGAGAATTGAAATAGAAATGAAAACAAATGTAAAAGAAGCACACACAACACAAGGATTTATAGTGGTTCGATCAAGATGATCTACATCCACTTTGGAAGACGATGATAACGTTGCACTATGATTGGAACAAGTTTACAAGAGTATAAACTCCTCTTAAGAATAAGACCTTACTCTCTCTTAGTTTACACTACTAATGTTTCTCTAACTCTCTCAATTTACACTGATGTTGGGATGAGTTTACAAAGAGATAATATGGTCTTATATAGGATGGGAAAGCAAAAGGAATGTCGAAGGAATGTCGACATGATTCACTAGCTCTCCACCACCGACAGTCCACTAGCTCTCCACCACCGACAATCCACTATCAAGTCATATACTACAGTTACAAATGTCATTACCAAAGTGACAATGACAGAAATTGATGCGAAACTAGCAAGAAGAAGCCCAAATATCAGGTAAATAACAATAGCATCTGTTAGGAAATCCTCTTTGTTCATATCTTCTAGGACTTGATCAAGAAAATCCCCATGTTGGGGAACCTGTGGCGAATTACGAATTTTGTGTAGGATATCCTTCATCAGTTTCATTGCCTTATTTTGGTACTAATTAACATTTATCAAATTAAAGAAAAATGAAAAGATATAATTTCTGAATACTATTACTATATACTCATACCTTCATGCCTATCTTTAAAGAATTTATACCTGCATGCATGTGTGAAAAGCAGTACTGGGGATGTTAATTGGAAAATTCATCAGACCTTTAAAGAAGTTCCCGAACATCTCACTGAGATTCTCCGTAGATTTCGTTGAGTCATAATTGAAGAGATACTTCGAAGTTAAATCGAAGATCATCTACAGCGCAAATTCAATCAATTTAGTGAACGACCGGAGAAAAAATGTTTCATACACATTACATATCTATACTTACACTAGTAATGGAAGATTTAAGTTCGATAGAAGGTTGATTGGACCATGATTCCAAAGCTTGGTAAGACATGCTTTCAATTTGTTAGAGCAACTATGACTGTGCTATGTTGACTCATCTATATTGTCCACATGTTAACCATTCATTGGTTATTGACAACACATCTCCAGCTCAATCCAGCTGTATTACTCTATCTGTAATGAAGCTATATAATAGCTTCTTCTTCTATTGTAATGTTGGTCTCTGTTTGAATAAATCATTTACCACAATTCACAGATTCCACAGTTCCTACACAATTTTAGGGAGAAGTTTTTCTTTCAAAGCTTCAGTACCAAAATGATTCAAGACGGCGTTTCTGAAATACTTGTGAATTTGAGCATCAGTTGCACATTTAAGACCTCCACCAAAAATTGCAGAGAAAGAATCCATGTACCATAACTACTCCACTGACTTTCGCTCTTGTTGGAATATAAAGTTGTTAAAATCTGGATCCGACGATACCACTACAGGGTGACCTTCTAAACTAGTCCGGAACATTGTCCCGTACCTACAAAATCCAATGAATTCTGGTTAGTACAATCTTTCCATCTCAGGAATCATATCAACAACAGGTATTAATTATGAGTTTAGTTATAAGGTTGACAATATTACCTGGTGAATCTCTTCTTGAAGAAATATGGTACGTCTAATGAATTGTTGGAAGCAAAAAACTGAATGGTTTCACCGATGAGAGGGAAACCCATCGAACCAGGTGGGAGTTTTCCGTTGCATTTGGATTTCTCCATCTAAACACATAATGAGTAAAAGCAACTATGAGCAAAGATATGAAACACAATACAACAGAACCCCACATTTTTTCAGATGCAGCTTGGATTCCAATCAAGATATTGATGAAGTTATTGGAGATTCATATAGACTGTGTTATGAAATACAAATATATATTATCACCCACCTATAATATGCTTACCACAAATTGTCAACCGACCTTCTGTTGGGATCTTATAACAATGAACAGCACGTTAGATGTATCAAAATAATATGTAAAGAACTAATGCGAAACAATTCTACCGAAATACCTTGATGAGGGCAGAATTACAGGTTCAATAAGTTGCCCTTAACACATTAGTTCGCGGGTATACTTGAGTTGAGTAATGCTAAACCCCTCACCGCGAAGATATGTCCAGGATATATAAGACTGCCCGATATAACTTGAGTTAGCACAACGCAAGTTACCCTCTTCGAACTCAGCAACGGGGATGGAAGTAAAAACGTATGGAGAAAACCCTGGGACAAAAGAAGAATTTTCGGTATCTTGAAAACAGAATTTCGAGTTGTATTTAAAGGAGAAGATACTTAAAGGAATTTACCCAACTTTGTGCATGGCATACGCGCATATCGCATGGGTCAAAATATGTATTTTTGCCCACCCGCTTCCCACCCGCAATGTTCTTTTACAACATATGGTCATATAGTGGAGCTCCTTCTCTATTATACCCAATGTGAGACTAAAGAGAGATTCATTCACTCATAAAATGGGCAAGTATCCTTGGACCCATAGGTCACTAGATCAAACCACACCAAGACCAAAATATTTTTTATTAAAACTCATTATTCTCCAACACCTTCTTCGATACCATCATTTTGGATGTGCTTTTATCTTTTCCATTTGGTTATTTGTAGAGGGACGGAAGCAGGATCATTCTTTATTCTTGTGTTGCTGCCGCATATTACATTCTTCATAAACCGCCTAAAAGTCTAACACGTCCGCATGACTACATGCGTTTATCTAGTCCAAGCCCAGTATGCTTCGGATCTCTTCTACTACAGAATTGCAGAAATTTGGAGATTCCGACATTACACTTACCAGAAAAATACTGCAATTGTATTTCTCAAAATAAAACTCGTAATTTGAAGCTAGTTTCCTAGTTTTAGCTAGATATGGAAAACAAACTTTATTACATATCAAACTTCTAATCCTTAGACACCTCCTTTTATGGGCCTATAAATACCAAAGTTGATCATTGTTTACTGCTCTATTCTAGAAATCAAATTTTTGTTATTATATCCATTCACTGTTTGCATCCTTTTTCTACCGGATTTTTTTTTTTTTTGTTCAATAACAGTGGAGATGGTAAGGGATTGGGAACGATGTTTGATTTCACGAAAAAGACGCATAGGAGACACCCCAAGGTACGTAAATATGTTCAATTTCCTTGCTGTATATATATGATAAATCAAGCATGTATAATTCCTTTGGTTCTGCACTTTTGGTGGTTCAATGCTTTTTATATGCTTAATAACACATAATTCTCAAACATATATATACTACTTTCTTGCATCCTCTTTAGCAGACGGCACTCGGCTTTTGTTAACGGATGGGAAGATGTTGCAATGGTATCAAATTATATTTCGGACTCTACAATTCATGGGTCGTCGGCATCCGTAGAGGAACATCAAACAACTATCAATAGTAATTTGGCGCAGCGGCTTACTATCCCGATCGGAGATAAGGTTGGTTCGACATCGGCATCCCTGGAGGAAGATCAAGCAACTACCAATACTACTACACCGCAGCCTACTGCCCCGGTAGAATATAAGGTTGGTTCGATCTCGGAGAGTAATCACCAAGGGTTGATTAAAGATGATCAAGACCAACCTGATCCATTTTATAATTTTCGAGAGGCAATGCGCAAATATGCAGAATCTTTGCTCGTGCGGGATGATTTATTTAAGGTTTAGTTGAAGTATAATTATCGAATAGTAAAACATTATTTACAGTATCCAGCCTTAATCAATTTCATTCCTTTGGTTTGCTACCTTAAATAACATAATTTACTTTAGAAGAAAAATTTCATGCACCTAGCTAAAATTTGATACTAGTCTTTTTTTATTTTCTTTAAAAAGTGAGCTCATAGTCGCAGAAGTTCTTCATCATAAGAAGATCTGAAAAAAATATATGGGAATGGGATTTGTTATATTATACATCACTGCCCTATTATTAATCAATCACAAGGTATACTTAAACTGTTAAACAGATACCTTTCTCTATGAATGAACAGTGTGGGACTATGTATTTTGTAGATGCCTTTCGCTTCCAAAAAAAGAAGAAAAGCAATGCCATCAATCGCAGGCCCATATACCGCAAATAGGCTTCAGTTAGATTACTACATTTTTTTTTTTTTGATCAATACAACAGTACATATATATATAAGTAAAATGAGGTTACATAGTAGAGGCTCCATCTCAGAGAAGAGACGAAACGAAGGTTACAGGAGGAACAGCAGTACCATAAGCAAGCCTACCCTCTAAAAATCCCCCCAGCAGCTGACAACGTAGTCACAAGGAGCTAGTGCCTATTAACCACATTATCCCAATGCCTAAGAAGGTCTTGATAAGCCACACCTCTGAATTCCATCTTAGGTCCATTCCAGTATAGAAGAGTTGCCTTCACAGCTTCAATAACTCTAGTTTCCGGCTTCTCTCGGTTCTCGAAAATCCTCTTGTTTCTTTCTTTCCAAATGACCCAACACACGGCGAATGGAAGTAGTTTCCACAGAGTACGCCCCCTTTCAGTTAGCCCCTGTATGTGTTGGCCTAGAAACAGCTGCTTTATATCGTTGCACATTACCCAATCCCTCCCATACTCCCGCATAAATGCCATCCAAACATTGTGTGTATAGGTGCAGTTCAAAAATAGGTGATTGATGGACTCCAATTCTTCCTTGCACAGGGCACACTTGTTGTCCAAAGTAACACCTTTGTGGGATAATTTATCCTGGGTCAAGATAGAGTTGTGATGTATAAGCCATACCAAAAAGGATACCTTAGTAGGTATGGATGGAATCCAGATCCTGTTAGATGGGAAATCGATGGTATTCGTTGAGAAAGTTAACGCTTTGTAGCATGAGCTCACAGAAAACCTGCCTTCCTTATCCCTCTTCCACTTTCTAGAGTCTTGTTCCATGTTAAGGATAACGCCTCCTAGCTGTAGGCATAATTGAGTCGCTTCTTGTATTTCCGTGTCTGTGAGCCTTCTCCTCGGATCGATGTCCCAAGCGCCATCTCTGTAGAAATCTACAACCCATCCCTGTTTCTTCCTGGAGACTTCAAACAACTCTGGATATGCCAAGAAAAAAGGGGTATCCCCATTCCAAGTATCCAGCCAGAACTTGGTACGCGTCCCGTTACCAACTGAATACACAATACCTTTCTTGAAAATCTCAAGCCTATTAGTGATACCCCTCCACTGGCTTGTACCGTAAGTTTTTTTAACCGGCTTTGCGTCCCAGCCATTGTCTTGTACCCCGTACTTTTCTCCTAAAATCTGCCTCCACTCAGCCTCGGTGTCCGTTGAGAAACTCCAAAGCCATTTGCAGAGAAGGGAGTCATTCAACTCCCTGATGCTCTTAATTCCCAAGCCGCCATGTTCCTTGTCCAAGCAAACAGTCTTCCACGCTACCAACGGTATCTTGTTTTTCCCATCCTTTATTCCCCAAAGGAACGTCCTCATTTTTCCCTCAATTTTTTTCGCCACATCCGACGGAATGGAGAAGGATGACATAAGATAGATACCAAGAGAACATAGAACACTCTTAATCATCACCACTCTCCCTCCATACGAGAGGTAAATCCTCTTCCAGCCTGCCAATCTCTTGTCAATGAGCTCCAAAACTGGGTTCTATATCTTTTTGCACCTGTAGTTCGTCCCAGCTGGCATAACTAAGTAGGTAAAGGGTAGCTCTTCAAAAGTGTAACCCAAAGACGAATGAACTGCCTGCTTATGTTGGAACTCCCCGACACCAATAGCCGTGCTCTTGGACATATTAATCCTCAAGCCAGTGGACATCTCAAAGCACATCAAAAGCCCTTTGATGTTATGTATATACTCCTCCTTATCAGCGCAAAACAGCAAAGTGTCATCCGCAAATAAGAGATGCGATATTGTAGTACCTTGCTTGGTAACCGTTAGCCCCTTTATTGCTCCCCTATTTTCCGATGTGATAAGCATCCTGCAAAAACCTTCCATCACAATGGTAAATAGGAAGGGGGACAAAGGGTCGCCCTGTCGTAATCCTCTGATGCTCTTGAATTTTTCCCCAGCCTTCCCGTTGACCAAAACAGAGAACTGCGCATGTGAAATGCACGATAGAATCCACTTCCACCACTTAAGACCAAAGCCCATTTTACTCAGCACCCAAATCAGGAAGCCCCAATTAACCTTGTCGTACGCCTTCTCTACGTCCAATTTGAATATCCATCCGGGTTCCTTAGAGCGCTTGTTGGAGTCAATGCATTCGTTAGCCATAATAATATTGTCAGCTATTTGTCTCCCCTGTATGAAGGCACTTTGAGAAGTGGAAATCAGACTTGGTAGCACCTTCTTCAGTCGAGAAGGCAGGGTCTTGGCGATGATATTGTAAGACGTGTTGATCAAGCTAATAGGCCGAAAATCTTTAGCTTCTTCCACACAATTTTTTTTCGGGATTAGTACCACCAGAGTATTGTTGATTCTCCAGTCTAAAGACCCCGTCGTCTCGAAAAGCCGTACCACATCCATGAAATCAGGACCTACGACATCCAAGTAAGCCTTGAAAAATTCCACCGTATACCCGTCAGGTCCCGGCGCCCTATTCAACTCCATATCCTTTAGGGTAGCAGTCACTTCTTCCTCCGTGATTGTTCTTTCAAGTTCCAAACTCGCATCGTCCGCAACCGTGGAGAAGCCAATATTGAGAAGTTTTGGCATATCTTTGAAAGACTCACAGTATAAATCCTTATAAAACTCATCAATATGATCATGTATCATTTTCGGGTCCTCTTGTATTTCCCCTCCAATTTTTAAGCAGCTGATGAAGTTGAGTTTCCTTCTGTGGTTTACGATTCTGTGGAAGTACCTGGTATTGTTGTCTCCTTCTTCTACCCATTTATCCTTGTTTTTATGTCTAAGTCTAATACCTTCAAGCCTCACCCATTTCTTATATTCGAGCTTAAGGTCAACCTTCTTTTCTGATTCTTCACTCGAAGCCCAATTTCTTTCTTCTTTGAAGTCTATCTCTCTGATCTCCTCTAGCAGCCCACCCATTTTAGCATTAATACTCCCAAAGGTCTACCAATTCCACGTTTTCAACTTCTGTTTAAGCCACTGAAGTTTCTTCCAGAGAATATATCCGGGGTTCCCCTCTACCCGGAACTCACTCCACCACCCTGCAATCTTTTCTTTGAGGGTTGGATCTTCTATCCAGATGTGTTCAAACTTATAGAAAGAGGGACCAGAACGCACCCCTTGTGTGCTAAGGAGCAAAGGGATGTGATCAGACACCGGACTTGGTTTAGCTGATTGAGTTGTGTCAGGAAACAGCTCTTCCCAGCTAGTATTAACGACGAACATATCAATGCGACAGTATGTGGGGTCTTCCCGGCCATTTGTCCAAGTATACTTAGCCCCACACAGAGGAAGATCAATCAGATTCCAATCCATGATGAACTTAGTAAAATTTCGCATACCTCTGGTGATGGTGCAAGCCCTATTCTTCTCTTCAGTAAACATTATGGTGTTGAAATCCCTTCCTATGCATCCAGGAAATTCCCAAAGCCCGACGATGTCACCAAGTTCCCTCCACAACACACGACGATCCTTCACATTATTCGGAGCATATAACCCGACAGAGTACCAAGTGTGACCCGTTCTTCTTGATATAAACAGGCAAGCTAATGAATAAACGCCGTCATGTCTGTCAAGAAGTTAAAACTCCTACCCTCACCACATAATGCATAAACCTCCACTAGAGCCAATAGAAGGTTGATAAGCAATTTCCACCCCTATCCTATTCCAAAGATGTCTTATGATAACATTATCAATAACCGGAATCTTCGTCTCCTGAAGGATCACCATGTTGACATTCCATCTGTTCAGCACATCACTAATCACATCTTGTTTTGTTGGGTCACGAATTCCCTGCACGTTCCATGATATGATTTGTGCATTCATTGGTAACCCTTGTGTCCCCCAGCCGAAAATCTCCGCCCTTCCTTGGAACTAGTTGGTTCCACGTTAACGAGGTTGATCTCTAACCTCTGCTGCTCCCTGCTAAGTTTGTCCGTAGTAGTCTGTGGAGGAGAAGACGATATGATCTCGTTGTCGGCTACCTCCGCGCTTATTTCCTCTTCCCCCAGACTTGTAATATCCTCCATCAAAACCTCTTCCCCATTTTGAAGCCCCATTTTGAAAACCCACATTAAGCATAAATTTTCTCCTCTGCACCTTTGTCCTAGGCTGTCATTGTTCCCGTCAAAACCCCAATTTTTACATTAAAACCGCACTATTTTCTTGTACCTTATTTTCCTTAGCTCTTTGACCCTGATGAAGAATCTTCTCTAATTCTCGAAAGGGTCTCCTCTGGTTGGTTAAATGGTGCATAATAATTGAGTCTATTTCTTGTTCTTTGTCCTTGATAGGTTGCCAAAAAAGAACAGACATCGTGGAGAACGCAAAGAGCAGTTGTTCCCGCTCTTTATTTGATTCTTCATCCAAATCAGAAGCTCCAATTTTTACAGTATTAAAACCGTCACCCACCGGGATATCATCCCCAGTATGTTGGTCTTGTACCCCAAAAGCAGACAAGAAAGAATTGAAGCCATGTGTGGGTGACTGAGGTTCAAAAGTAGCTAAAGGAGTTATTGATAGAGGTGAGTTCAAGTCATCGCAGGTAGGTACCTGTGAAGCTTCAGATGTTTGACCCTGATGAAGAATCATTCCTCTAGGATTCTCGAAAGGGTATGGGATAGATTGAGTAGAGCAATGATGTGTAGGATTTGTTGATGGGCTCGGTCGAGATAGAAAAGACCTGAAACCTTCGTTAAATTCCACCCTTCTTTGTACTTGTATCCCCTGAGCAGTAGCGTTGAAAGGACCGAAGTGTTGGTGTTTGTTTTGTACCAAAACAGCGACCACGGGGTGAGGCAGATCTAGAACCGAGGATGCACCAGGTGTGGGTGTAGAAACCAATATTTTGGGTCTCCACTGTTCGAGATTTTTATTGTTTTGTGTACTTATTTTCCCACTCGTCCATGATTTCGGAAGTACCCTGCCTTTGTTGTTCCTGATAGGACCACTTATTTGATCATCGCAGATCGATGCGTTAGGAATACTATTAGTTATTTCTTTTCCTTTCAGCACGCTGGAGTTGTTTTTATTTTTATTCTTCTTCTTTTTCTTTTTCGCTGTAATCACGCTTGAAAAATCTTTGCCATCATATTGCCCCATGTGATGTTTGTCGGGGGTTGCATTCTTTGCGTGAAAATGTTGTTTAGGTGTTGTAGTCTTCTGCCTCCCAATCTTGTTCACGGACGTTGTAAGTATTCTCGCATATTGATGGTTATTTCCGATTATCTCTCCGGTCATATCTCTCTTCACCTCTCCTCTTGAATTGTAGCTTAGAGATGTTATCATTATGCTCCTCATCCTTGAAGATAATTACTTTGGTGCCAATCTTGTACACTATACCTTCCTCCGTGACTTCCACCATTCTAGGAACTTGTGGATTATTTGAGGAACACTGGACTAGAACTTTATAACATGATAAATCTGTGAAATCCTCTGAGTGTTCGGAGACCTCCAAGATCTTTCCACAAGGTTCCATTATAGATTCAGCCGTTTGAAACGACCACAGGTGAAAAGGTAGCCCTTCTATCGTCATCCAAAACTCTCGATCAAGTAAGCGGAGATTTAACTTGTTGGCCGACGGCCACCAAGTTTGAAGATGGATTGTTCCACCCAGGAATGGAACAATTTGTTGTTCAAGCATCACCTTACGGAGGCCCTGTTCTTTAACCCATAGAATGCCCCTGTTGTTGGAGAAGGTGCTGATGACAATTTCTTTTTCCGTACGAAAAACAGCTGACAGTCTATCCTCCACCATTTTCCAATCCGCCTGAGCGGGAGATACCGTGCAAACAATTGCTTCCTTCCATCCACCGAAATCCCTCTCGCTGTTCTTATAGAAGATATTAGCCCCTCTGATAGACGATAGTGGCGTGAAAGGAAGGTTATTTATTTTGTCTTGTCTTCTATCATGGTCTGTATTCGCTGTTCTTTTCTCGACAGGCTTATCTCCCGTATTGTTGATCTTAGGCCAGGCATCCTTTCTCACAACAGACGCACCATCCGTTGAGAGAAAATTTCCGGAAAAACTTCCCCTTTGAAGTGAACCACTGCGGTTGACTTTGGAGATTGTCATTTCCTCCAGAAGAGAAGCTAAGCTTTCCCATCCCCACCGTTCTTTTCCTGCCGGAAAGATGAAAGACTTTCTAGCGTTGTTGTAGTTCGAGAAAAGAAATCTTGATCCCTTGATGAAATCTCCATTATCATTCGAAAGTCTCTCAAAAATCCATCTTGCGCTTTTTTCCAAACATTTAACCTGGTCGAACTTATAGTAGCGAGTAGCATGATGATGCTTCAGAAAACCAATGAGAACATATATCGACTCCATAGATAGGGTAGGTCCAAGAATAACCCTTGCTTCTTTCAGTAATCTCAAACAGATCTACAAAGTTAGTACAAACAAAAGTCTTCCTTTCTATCTCAAGCCGTCTAGACTCCGCCATTAAAGATGACACTGTGAGTAACCCCTGGTACTGTGAGTCTAGCCCCAAGCTTTCTAGGCCTTGTTTTGGAGAATGACAATCTTTACTGGAAATGCCCAGGTTCTACAAATGAACAAAACACAAGAAACAAGAAAGACTGAAAATACATACCATGCTCCCTGGAAATCTCGGCCCCAAGGGGAAGGAGCAGCCACCTTGCTCCGTCCTTGGACGGCGAAGAAGTCAAGAGCTTAACCTCCCAGGAAATCCCGGCCCCAAGGGGAAGGAAACACTATTAAGTGCCCGTCCTTGGACGGCGGAGAAGTCAGGAGGTTAATGGGTGGGAGAGAAGAAGGGGGAAATGAGTATTCGGTCGGAATGGGTGATCGGAAACACCATAGGTTCAGTATTCAATGCAGAGCAAAAAAGAGGAGAGAGAATACCTTGTCTCCACTTGTTAGATTACTACATCAAGCGAATGAAGTATCTAACACATTGGCGGTCTTGCAAAGCTTTTTCGATTCATTTTGGTGACTTATATTTATTGATAGCATGATATTGCGCAGCTTTTATTGTACTACGTAAATATTGTTAACCACCATGAATGAGCTTATTACTCCTCAAAAACCATTATTATCATTGAGATACAACATATCCGGCTTTGTAATGTTTTCATGAGATAGAAGACGGGGTTTTCTGTGTTTGATCAAACTTGCGATTTTCCTTTTCTATCGATTCGGAAGCTTTTATGGCGAGGTTAAAATCTACAAATAAAGATACGATTCCAACAACACAACATCAAACTACAGGCCATTAGGAAGCTGTAGTTCTTGACTAAAGGGTGTATTGACATATTAGTGTTCATTTCTTCATTTGTACTCATATATTTATCCCAATGAGTCTCAAAATGCCTCATCTGGTACAAGTAGGGCTGAACATGGTGTCGGTTAACCATTGGAAACCGACCCAACCAGACCAATAAGCAAGAAACCGAACCAAACCATTTAGATTTGGATTGGTTTGGTAAAGAAAATTGAAAAACCGATAGTATTGGTTTGGTTTTGGTTTTACCTAAAAACCGAACCAAAAACCATTGGTAAAACCGATTAATATAGACCGTTGATTATAATCGGATAGATTCAATCCACACCCTTCGTAATTCTTCATTTATAACCTGAGTATACATTCGACCTAATTTTCACTTCACATCTAATCTCTTCTTCGCCTCCTTCTTCAGTTAGTAGAACAGAAACTAAAAGCTAAAAAATTTCAAAACTCAATTCATGAAATAAACAAGTGAACATCTAATTTGTTACTTGATTTACATGATTTATGTTTAATCTAGGGTTTACTTGTTTAATCTAATTTCATTTCTCATTCCTATTTCATTGATTTCATAGGTCAGGAACCCCAACAGATTTGCGACGTTCTCCTCCCCGTAATGGGAGTTCAATAAACCCGCAAAGAATGTCGTCACCAACTTTTGGAGGAAGAGGCGTTGTCTCATATGAAGATCTTGATCAACCTGAAGAGGTTCAGATGTAGGTTTCTAGACCAAACTTTATTGTTTATTTGATTTCATGTATATGCAAAGCCGTACTAATTTATCTGGTGTGATTCAGGTCAAACACCATGCCTGCCAGCTTTCGAGATCCAAGAGGCAACAGGTCACCTCCTTTACAATCTGCCAGTAACTTATATTCTAGAGATTCTCATTCCCTCACAATGAATCTGAAAGGTAAAGTCATCTTGTTAGTCTTTATTTATTGTTTTCTTTCTTTAAATGTTCTTGGAAATCATCTGGTTGACTTCTCCTTTAGGTTTGCATCTCCTCCGGATTTGGGTAATAAGTGGGATTATGTTTCAAATAAACAATCCCAACAAAACTCCTCCAAGTTCATACCTGACCTTGCCGAGTATGCTGGAACAAGAATTTTTAATCTAATTTGGATTTGGATTCCGGTGGTTTATGTGTTCTGCTAATTGTGATTTACTTGTTTAATCTAATTTCATTTGTTATTTTGTATGTAGAATTTTTGGACACTCACTGACAGTTATGGTGTCATATTGAATTTTTTGGTTTGCCTAAGGCCTCTGTTTCCGTGCTTTTTCCAGATTATTACAAACTTTAATGGACACAAACTCTCATTTGGTATCTTATTTGTGTAACTGAGGATGCTTAGGTGAACCTGAAAGAAGATGTAATCTTTATCTTTTGAATTGTGTTTAAGAATTTTATGAATTTGGATTGTGTATGGAATTCTGTAGCCTGCATGTTGGTTTGAAAATCTTAGAACTATGTTTTTTTTCTTAGATTTGAACTGTCAGCTTCCTGAAACTGACAAAGCAGCTGATTAACCGAAAACCAATGGTATAAACCGAAACCGGATAGAACCATTAAGAAACCGAACCAATGGTTAATGGTTTGGTTTGGTTTGGTTTTAGATTTTAAGAAACCGATAGTATTGGTTTGGTTTCGGTTTTGGCTTGAAACCGAACCAAACCGAACCATGTTCACCCCTAGGTACAAGAGCCAATCGGCTCAACGAGATGATCGTGCCATGAAGACAATTCAGAGGTATTCAATTGGCGTTATATAAAAAATAAAAATATAATGGTAATGCCCACTTTAGTGCAAAACATAATTAACAAGACATTTAATGCCTATTTTTGAAATGTTTGTACAGTAAAGTCATTGTACCAATCCTAGTTAGTAAGTTCGCGAATAATACTCGTATAATTCGCGAATCCGTCCGTATCGACCGAATCCGCACGTATCGACCGTATAACTATAACTCCGACTTAGATTCGCGAATTTTCAGCTTAAATCAAATTATACACGTATTTACGAATTACCGAATCATACACCCCGTATAATACTTTGCCACATCATCACTAAATAATCATTATTTTTTATATTTTTGACTTTTAAAATTTTACATACACTAATCTGATTCCAATACCATCAACGTTCATGTTATTTGCTGATTGTGATGCACATATCATATGTATAGTTCATGACGAGTATTAAACTATAGTATTTTAGGAGAGATTATATTAAAAATGATTTTTTAACAGGTTAATATATGCCGAATTTTGTACGCCGAATGCATATCTCTAAAACGAATTATACACGTACGTATACCGTTCCGTATTACTTCCGAATCACGAATCGTTGACCGGATTTTTGACCGAATTTAACTTTTACGAATCCGTATAATACTCGTACGTATCCCGTTCCGAACGTATCCCGTATCACGAATTGCTAACTAGGGTACCAATGAGAATCACGGAATAGAAGGTACAATTAAACCCCTTTATTTAAGATGGTTTTAGTGTGAGTGTGATGCATGGGTAGTGGCGATGGCCAGTGAAATGCTACACAAACTGTTTATCAATTCTAGGTATGTGATTTTTTCTTGCTCTTTAGCTTTCTTTAGTATACACGAAAAAAACCACAAAATTGGTTAATATGAACAAAATCAATAATTTTTGGGTGAGAAAGACATCTAAATTTTAATACTGTTTAAATTGACAAAAATTTAAAAATAGCTAGGATGTAACCAGTTTCATCCTACCAATTTTTATTTTTAATTTACATCAGGATGTATCCAGTTTCATCATTGCTATTTTTTAAGTTTTAGCTAGGATGAATCCAATTTCATCATTGCTATTTTTTTTGTGTTCATTTCACCCATAATTTTTTTTACTCCTCTATTAAAACCATGTGTTAAAGATATTTGGACAAATTACTCATTTTCGGTACACAAACTCTATATACGTAATTGTAATTGTACAGAAGTCTCTGCGGAGGCGACGGCAACGGCAGTGGTGTTTATTGCACAGATATTTTTCGGGCGGAATGGCTTGCAAGGACAAGGCAATGCTATAAACTTTGCAATATTATCTCCGGGCATTATTACCGGTATACTTCCGTTTGTGTTTTGGTTCCCGTGCTGTCAAAATCATTAAAAATTAGGACGAAAATAAAAAGTATCAATTTGATTTGAATCATACGGTAAAAGCAGGAAAATGTCATTAAGGTCAAATTAAATGAATTCATAGGAGGTGTTAAAATACTTACTGAATAGATTTGGGAAGGTTTTGACGACGGTGATTGGATGACTGGGTTGTGATTGTTGGTACCATTAGCCTCAAGATCCGTGTCTTCTTCTTCATGGTGATTATAATTATGTGAAAAAGATCTACGGGGAGATCTAAGTTTACTCCGGTGGTAACAACAAGAGAAGAAACCACCTATGCTGAAAATGAAAATCAGCAAGAGAGCTGTACCAATTGGGAAACCAAATGCCGGTCTGCTAGATCCATCCGCCTGACTATTTTCCATCTTAATGTTTGAAGTTTTGATGATGATGGTGATGGCGGTAACTTCTTGCTCTATTAAGGTTTCTGGTCACTTCTACTTTGCTCATCAGAGAGAGTACTTTCCTGTTGACTAAGAGTGGGAGAGGGGAGGGGGAATGTGCGGAGGTGTTTGAAAGTGAGAGATGGACCGGAGATTCGTGTCCGGCAGGGAAAGGAAAAAAGAAGCCAGCAAAGATGTCTGCAAGCGCGGCCATGTGCGGTTAAATTGTATTGTTGTTCTCATAATTTATAGACTTGAGAGGGAATCGAATATATAGCGAGGATGTATGAATCCAAAAATGTTGAATATAGACGTGAAAAGCTCCTCATACTATGTACACTAACATCTACTTATTTGATACAAAATCATTATTTTAATTGGTGATATCTTACATTTATTGACTTCTATATATAAGTAATTTTGTGTGATTCTAAAAGTATTAATTTGCCGAGGTACTTATGTTAATATAATTATGCTACACTTGTCAATTTGGCCGGACAATGGTGTATCTCCATACATAAAGGGGTAGAAATGTGCCACACTCTAACGCTACACACATAAAAAAAGCATGTTTAGCGTACTGCGTATCATGTTGTGCATTTTTAGTCAAAAGAAAAACACATTACGACACATGAATACAATGTTGAGTCTAACGCGCGGAAGCTTCGTTACCAAGTCTAGAGATTGAGTCGAGATTTCAACAGAATTTCAATACAATGATAATTTCATTAATTAGGTACCAAAAGCCATTACACTTACTCTAGACATATACAAATATATATGCTTCAAAAAAAAAAAAAAAAAAAATACAGATATATACATTTCTCACGAACCACTCGCCTCACACAGCTCATAAACTCACGGTATATACAGATATATACATTTCTCACGAACCACTCACCTCACACAGCTCATAAACTCACGGTATGGAGAGCTCTCACCTCTCACTTACACCATGAGGACTCAACTCCGCTTACTTGAGTGACCACAAATGAGGAGCTTCATCTCCTATTTATACTTACAATTGCCGACCAAAAATACTGTAGAAGGTATTATCTAGATAGCCTACCGTACAAGCCTAGAGAATTCTAGACAACTGACATCACATAGCTTAGATTTTTCTTGCTAAATATCTAACTATCATCTAACTAACACTCCAGATAATGATGAAGGCTATTTTTATTTTTAGGCGTACATAAAACTTTCCGGGCACTTTTTGGATGACCTTATAAGGGGTAACCTATGGGTAGCTCAATTACCTATATACCCTTAATACAAAAATCTAAAATCAGTTTTCTAAAAAATCAAAATCAACTTCCCTTAACATCTCTTCTTCTTCCTTCTCTAGCCGAACTCTTCCCTTCCCGCGAAAAAAAAAAATTCATCACCGTGATTAATTGTCGATTCGTAAAAATTTGATTGTCGATTAAACTGAACTACATAATGATTCGTACAAAGAAAAGCAGGGACTAGACAAACCAAATCGTCTTGTAATCCTTCAATTAAAGAAGAAGAACCAATTGAAGATGAAGAACCAATTGAAGATGAAGGTGTAGAAACTGAAAATCAACCACCAATTGAACTAGAAATTGAACCAACTGCATCTCCAACTCCGGAAATGAGGATAAGAAAGTAAGTTTTACAAACCCAATCTCCTATTTGTTGTTATTCATTGATTAAATGACGGTTACGGTGTTGGGTTCAGCTCAAAATTGAGTTGTGTTTTTAGCCGAACTGTTCTTCACAAAAGCTTCCTGTATAGGGCTGCACAACGGTCGGGTCGGTTCGGGTTTTTACCCTACCGACCAACACACCGTACAAAGCGGTTTTTTTAGGGGGAGCCCCAACTAGGGATTGAGTTTAGGATCGGGTCGGTTGTAAAGCACCCGATTTTTTATCGGGCGGGTGTGCTTCGGTGATCGGTTTACCGACCAATAATAAACATCCGGTGATATTCATATCGAAACCACAGAAGAAGAAAAAAAAAACTTCTTACTGCATTAGTACAGAGCACTTTTCAATTCAAACAGAGTACATATAATTTTAGAGAATGGTATAAGTGTACGTACACACCCATGAATGATCAATAGATTGCACATAGTACTCATCAACGAGAATTGTGAAACCCCAAAATTTTATCAATTAGAAATCCTAATTAACTAAAGTACAATAAATTAAATCTAACAAAATTTGAATCTTTCAAAATTGAACCTAATATTCAAAACCCCCAAAAATTTCAGCAACACTTGATAAGATGCTTGCACTGTTGCTCAAGAATGTGAATATTATGTTGTGTTGCTCGAGTATGAGATGAAGGTGATGTATGTTTGTTGGTGGTGATGTAAGCAGTAGGGATAGTATTAATCATGACGAAGGTAAAGAAATATTAAACTGAAGAAGAAGATTTCTCTGCGGCTCGCCTCTTCTTCTTGAGGAAAACAAAAATGAAAAGAAAATGACAGATCTTGATGAAGGTAAAAAAAATATCTATGGATATAGCCAAGATAAACGGATAGTATTAATCCAGGATCAATGGTTGTCACTGATTTAAATGGTCGGTCGGCTTTGACTTAGGGTCGGTCGGTATGCCTATCTAACCGCGTAGCACCGAAAATACATCGGGTTTCTAACACTTCCGCCGTTCAGGAGTTTTGGAGATCTCGATTTCAGGTTGGTTCGGTTTTTTTTATCTCGGTTCGGACGGGTTGGTCGGATCCATGTGCATCCCTATTCCTGTAAGTGTATATGAACAGTTCGTCTTGAAATTTCAAGCCGAACCTAGTCACAAAAAGAGATGTGTAGGGGTTCGGCGTATTCGATAATCATAATATGTGCCGAACCTAGCACATTTACGAGGTTCGACTATTACGATAATCACAATATGGGTCGAACCAATACAAAATTATTAACCCAGGAATGTACATGATCAGGTTTGGCTTATATTCTACTTATTCAAATAGACGAACAATGTGTTTCCAACAGGTTCGGCGCTTACGAATTTCTAAATATAAGACGAACCCTAAACATTTTTTCTTCCAGACAGTTCAGTGTAGGGTTCGTCTTGTTAGGACAATTCGAACCAAGCCGAACTCTGGTCTACAAGGTAGGTTCGACTCTTAATCAAAGCTTTCAGCTAGCCAAACTGTTCATCCAGACTCGTCGAGCCTCAGTGAAAAAACACAAACTTTTGATGATTTTAACCTACGAAAGTGAGATTAAACATAAGATATGTTGATGTAGAACCCTAGGAACAGCCTAAATGCCTACAATTCAAAGGTTTGTTATCTACAAAAATTTATAACTATATAATCTTAAAACTAATCACTAATCATTAATCAGAATTATTTTAACTAATCATTAGTATTAACGCTAATCCTAAAAGGGTATATTTGCCATTATCAAAAATATTTGGTTAAGGGGCTTCTGATTTTGCTATTTTGCACTCCTTTTTTGTCTTTACTTGGTATGACCTAAAATATTTCCGTATGCCTAAAAACATCCTTCATAATTCTAGAGAATACTAAACGGACTTGGACTTGGATATTGTTGGGCTTCCATTATGAAGTCTGTGTTGATATCTCGACACACAACACATAAATAACTGAGATGTGCCTTATGGACACATTTATTATATGTTTTCCAAATAAAATCTTTTTCAAAAATTTATATAATGAGTAATTTAATGAATTTACTAGGAAATCACAATAATTTAGCAAAACCGATAATTAAAATTTTCTTAACAAAAAATAAGTATTTCTAGTTTTACATGATAAAAATTATATCATTATTTTTAGTATCATCGAATGAATATGCTGGAAACGATAAATTTACAACATCAATTTTATATTAAAAGAAATTATTTATCACTTCACATATTTAGATATTATATCTATTGTTAGAGCTTCTCTAATAGAATGTATGTGAAGATAAATGTGTAAGTCCACATAGGATAGACATTCATCACTTACAAAACAGTAACAAACTAAGATCGGTGACTCAATCACCTTGGTCTTCTGTTTGATTATTAGACTATGAGTAATTCTTGACCATGGTGACCTTTTGTCACTCTAGGAAACATAATCAGTTTCTGAAATCCAGGAATATTTCGGAGCTTCATGTGTACTCGATTTCAAACCGGCAAGCACAAAACCTATTTGATCCACCAATGGGCTGATGAATCTGACACCTTTTATTGTTATTTTCTAGTCAATTTCATTGTACTTTTCCTTCTAGCATAGTTTAAGTGTAAGTCGAGTCTGTATTTCTTTTCTCTCCCTTTTCAGTTTAATTACTTCTAGTAACTACTTGGTAGTAGTAGCTTGTTAGTTGTATCTCTCTTTGTATCTTGGTTTTAATATAGTATAGTATCAATTGTAATAGAACTACTAGATTTTAGAACTAAATTCACAGGATCAGAAGATTGGGTACTACATCAACATACATTCAAGACTAAAATCTCAGATTGGAGATATGAATGACCCTGGAGAACTAGAAAACAGACAGTCTATTATTTCGGATTATCTGCATCGAAACCCATCACCAACATCCAAGTTTCTATGGACTCAGACATGTCCATCAAAAGTACATCTTTTCTTGTGGAAAGCATTCGTCAAAGGCCTACGGAGCCTTGACAACCTCATCGAGATGCACCCCTACATTTTCAACTCATACCCCGGATGCAAGTCTAATCTTGGAATTGATTTTCATATTTTGCTTCTCTATCGTGTTATTGTAATCTCTGTATTCGAATCTTCGAGTACTCAAAACCCTCTTGTAATGGTTCATTAGTAGTTCAATAAATATCATGCTTCAAAAAAAAAAGGATAGACATTCATTTTCCATAAAATTCTTCTCCAACCCCAACTTCTTAAATCAATGTAAAGATGACATGGCTTAATTTTTGTTAGACATTGTCAAAGTGAATGTCAAGTTTTAGACATTCACCTTGAAAATTTCAAGCTATCCTAGTAAGATTTTGCTTACTAAAATTAATTTCAATATATTAAATATCCTTTTTTACCTAATAAAATATAAAAGTTACTAGAAATAAAAAATGCATTTAATCCATGAAAAATCACAAACAACACCATTGGAGATGAACTACTTTCTCCCCATAAATTTAAGAAAAAATTAGAATGAAGATGTCTTGTTTGCATTGCCACCTAGGATAGGGACAGAGCTAGAAATTTTGGTTTGGGGGCACAAATTTATATACTACTAACAATATGATCTAAATCGGAGCAGAAGGTCGAAGGCCGCAAAAAAAAAATCACCTTTAACTGTATTTTGGATTGTGAACATGTTGAAATACTTGCTAAATTCAAACAAGTTTTGCATTTAGAATTGTAACTATATGAATTTGTCCATGACCATTCATATATTAAAAAAAAAACATGTTATATATTCAATGATTCTCTTTTATTTTTTTTGTTTTGTTTTTGAATTAGGTTATTATTCTTCTATCTGATGCTTGAATTTGCTAGTGCATGCATCGAGCTTCATCAGTTATTAATAACCCACCAGTTAATCCTTTTGTTTCTTTACTGAGAAAAGCTACGAATATTCATTTTCTTTTAACCTATTTTTCCGTCATTCCCCATGAATTTTTTTCTCTTGTCTAGTAGAATTATCTAATTACCAAACCTATATAGTTAAAATCACAAAATCTAGTGGGCACAACTGTCCCCACTAGACCCTTAACAGCTTCGGACCTAGGAAACACACACAACCACCATTAGAGAAGCTCTTATTGTAAAAATATTTAAAAACTAGCCGCATAAAATAAGGCCAAGAATTGGATAGCAGAAAGAGGAATATTTTGTCAAATATATGTACATAGAGGTGTAAAATGTACCGGCCCGACACAGTTAGCCCACGAAGTCGCGTGCTTAGCATGATGCGTGCTGGGATGGGCTGTGCCAGAGATTCATACATGTTGTGTTGTGCTAAATGGTGTGTCATGCTGTGCTGTGCTAAATGGTGTGTCGTGATGTGCTATGCCAGAAAAATAAACGTGTTGTGTCATGTCGTGTTGTGTTGTGCTAGCACACTTGTTTTATGTTTTCCAAAATAAATATTTTTTAGATATTTTAGTTAGTACATGTATTATTACAGAAATAAATTAGCATAAAGAAAATAAAATATAAGAAATTGGCTAAAACAATGATTCTTTTGTGAAATATGCATCAAATGTGATGTATTGTGTAGTATGTTACGCATGATGAGTGTCATGTTGTGCCTTGTCGCGTGTTGTGCTGTGTTGATGTGCCTATTTATCTGGCACATCACATTAAACAAACATGTTGCGATCGAATTTTAACGTGATGTGTTATGCCATAAACGTGTTGGCGCGTCCAAATTTACACCTCTATATGTACACGTAGATATTGTGTATTACGTCTAGGGGTGTAAATTTTGCACGGGAGCCCATTTCCCAGTACCAACCACCCAGTCCCATGGGATCCCATGGTTTCCCGTAGCCTTTGTAGGCTTGCCCGACCTATCCCATTTAAATAACAGAACGCGCACATGCCATGAGCTAAAAAGTTTTGCCGGTCATGTACCTATCATGTTAGCCTGTCAATAATACCCGACCTTTGAGGTGTAAATTGGGGTCGTGCCATCACGAGCACATCCTAGTCCATCATGCTAAAATTTGAGCACAGCCCATCCCCGCAAGTGACTTAGCCCAGCACGGTACAACACGTTAGTTTCCAAGGATGGTCTGGACTAGACTGACCAGTACAGTAGCCAACACAGCCCGCGACACGAATAAGCACGTGTCACAACACAACACGTTAATAAAGCACAACATAATATGCATAAAACACTACATAACATGGCACAATATATCACACTCTGTGTATATTTCAAAAAAAAAAAAAAAAACTTTATTGTAGCTAACTTTTGACTCTTTATCATCATTATGTGGACTTATTTTTATTACAGCACATATAATACTTAAATATTTGGAAAACATTTATATCGAAAAACATAAAATAAATGTGCTCATCACAACACATTTACTTTTTTACCACTGCACAACTTGTCACCTAGCACGACACAGCAGGGCAAGATACAATCTCCCGTACAACACAACACGACACGCAACATGTTAAACACATCATTTTATTGGTTGTATTGTCTCGGTTGAATGTTTTTAACCTCTATCCGACCTGTTATCCTACTTAATTTACCACGTTGTCCAACATAACACATTTTATCATGTCGTGACGTCATGGGAAAAGTTGTGTGTTGTATTCTGCGGTGCCATAAAAGCGGTGACATGACCCACTTTACACCTCTATGCATACATACTCCTGTAGATTAACGGGTTATTTAAACTTATTTAAATAATATATTCTCTGATTATCGGGGCTTTTTCACCCTTCTTACATTTAGTCATGTCCTTGCTATTTCTCACGGTTATCTTCTTGTCTTATTTTTAGTTACAGTGTTAGGGTTCTTCACCAAACACTAGGTATCCTTTAAAATAAAGCTAAAGAAACCTTTTGAATTGGAGGTTAACCACCTATTAAGATGAGAGTTTTGAGATAGATAATAAGAAGAAGAGTTTAAGAAAAACGATTTCTATTAATTTTCTGCCGAAAACAAAACCAGGAGCAAGTATTTATAGTTTAAGTTGCTTGATAAACACGTAATAAAAACTGAATTAAATGAAACTAACTTAAGCTAGGAAACATCAACTAATTAATGTAATTATAAATAAGGTAAACTCTGGTAAAAAGTTGGTCTAGTAACATCCCTCCCTAGTTGAAAAATTGCTTGTCCTCAAGCATTGAGTTCTGGAAATCGCAAGATTAACTCATCTATATATTCCCATGTTGTTTCTTCAGTAGTGTGATCCTTCCACTTAATTAAACATTCTTCTTTCCAAAATAGCCTCAGGTTCCCATTTATCATAGTCAATAATATTAGGCAACACAGTCTCAGCAACAACAGAAAAGCGAAGTTTAAGCTTCAACGGTGAAACATGAAAAACTGGATGAATTCTTATTGCAGCAGGTAGTTGTAATTTGTATCCAACTTCTCCTATCTTACCAATGATACGGAATGGTCCATATAATTTCGGAGAAAGTTTTGAGAATGACTTATTCGATATAGTTGATTATCTATAAGGCGGTAGACGTAGATATACCCAATCATTTAGTTCAAATCTTCTTTCAGTTCGATGCTTATCAGTAAAAGTTTTCATTCTAGATTGTGCCTCTTGCAGATGATATTTTAAGAGCTTCAAAACATGATCTCTAGCTCGTAAATTGAAATCAACATCATGAAAAGCAGTTGAACCAGGTAAATAGCTTGAAATAGTCGGAGGAGATCGACTATATAATGCTTCATATGGTGTCATATTGATGGTTGAATGATGACTTGTGTTGTACCACCACTCAGCCCATGGAAACCACTTAGACCACTCAGTTGGTTTAACACTAGCAAATCAACGTAAACAACACTCAAGGGTTCTATTTGTTACCTCAGTATGTCCATATGATTGTGGGTGATAGGCTGAACTTTTGCATAATTGAGTGTCCTGTAAAGAAAAATATGCTTCCAAAAATTTACTTAAGAATAGTCACGATCAGAGAAAATGCTTCTAGGCATACCATGTATACGTACCACTTATCTAACAATCACATCAGTTATAACATCATCAGAATAAGGATGTGTAAATGATATGAAGTGCGCATATTTTGACAAGCGATCCGCCACCACCAAAACTAAGTTTTTGCGATTAGAAGAGAGAAATCCATCTATGAAATCCATGAAGATATCAACCAAATATCAGCATGAATAGGAAGTGGTTGTAATAACCCTGGTGGAGCTATTGATTCAGACTTACTTCTTTGACAAATGTCACAATGGGGAATGAATTCCTTAATCGAGTTTATCATCCCTTTCCAGTAAAAGCTTTGTTGGAGACGCTTGTAAGTGCATAGAAAAGCAGAATGACCACCTAATGGTGAATAATGAAACTCTTGTAGAAGTTTAAAACACAAAGCTGAAGTAGAGACTACCACTATTCGATTCTTGTAACGTAGTACACCATTAATAAATGTATAGTGAGTTTTACTGTTAGGTTGTACCTGAATTTTATTAATAATGGCTTGTATTTCAGCATCATTGTTGGTCTCTTTAATAATGGCAGTAACACCTGTAAAAACTGGTGTAGAAAGAGCAGAAAAAGTTGGACCTGTATTGCGAGATAAGGCATCTGCTGCAACATTTTCTTTGCCTTGGCGAAAGATAATCTCATAATCATAGCCTAACAACTTACTTAACCACTTCTGCTGCTCCATAGATGAAATTTTTTGATTCAAAAAATTCTTTAGACTTTGATGATCAGTATAAATATTGAAGTGCCGACCAAGTAAGTATGGTCTATATTTTTGAACTGCAAAACCTATTGCAAGCATCTCCTTATCATATATGGATAAATTAAGGTCCTTTCCAGACAATCCTTTGCTATAATAAGTAATTGGTCTTCCACATTGCATTAAAACGCACCTAACCCATTTCCAGATGCAACACATTCTAAGGAAAATTCCTTTGAGAAATCAGGAAGTATCAAAACTGGAGTTGTAGTCAATGCTTGTTGAAGCAAACGAAAAGCATTAGTGGCATCTTCATTCCATACAAGTGAATCCTTCTTTAACAACATAATTAATGGTGCACAAATTTTGCTAAAATCTTTGACAATTTTTTTATAGTATCCATCTAAGCCTAAGAATCCCCTTAATGCCTTAATTGTAGTTGGTACAGGCCAAGACAAAATGCTTTGAATCTTCTCACTTTCAATTGCTACTCCTTGAGATGAAATTACATGGCCAAGATAACCAATTAATTGTTGAGCAAATGTGCATTTAGATTGCTTAACAAACAATTAATGTTGTCGTAAGACTTCAAAGACTGCAGATAAGTGCTCTAAATGTTCTGACATACTCTTGCTATAAATCAATATATCATCAAAAAAATACTAGAACAAACTTTCTTAAATAAGGCCTGAAGATATGGTTCATCAAACTCTGAAATGTGGATGCTGCATTCGAAAGTCCAAACGGCATAACAAGAAATTCATAATGACCGTCATGAGTTCGAAAGGCAGTTTTAGGAATGTCTCCCTTGTATAATCTTATCTGATAATTTCTAGAGCGTAAATAAAATTTTGAAAAAATGCATGCTCCATGAAATTCATCCAGCAATTCATCGACCATTAGGATAGGAAATCTATTAGAGAACAGCTCGGTTGAACCCACCAAGCATTCGTATGTCAAGTTTGGTTGTCATATTTTAGAGAACCAAAACTCATTTAAGAGTCGCTTGATTTAAATGTACTAGAGTCAACTTCGTATAGGTTATCCTGAAAGTATTAGGATGAGACATTACAAGTATTGTGAAGACTTGAAGAAGTAAAGAAGTACGGAGCTAATACCGGAACATCATCCTTCCACTTGAAGTTAGTGATATTTGACTTGAACTATTTTATTCCCTAACGTATCTTTGAAGTCGTGCATATTGAAAGCATAAAATTGAGAATCATGAACACTCTAGATAGACATCATATTAAGGAATACAATATGAAGTTTCTTGCTTAACCATTAAAATTTGTATATAAGACATCAACATAATCATATGAATTCTATTGTGATTATGTATGGGTATGAGGTGAGGATTTCATCCTAGGAAACAATTTTTTTACATGTGTTTTAAGGAAGTAAGTTCATGATATGTATTGTGAACCGAAAAGGAAATCGTCAGGCGTTATTGGGGCTGTTCTTCATTGCAAATCTTATGAACGACCAATATGTGTGATTAGTATAACCGCTCATAACTTGTTTGTGTTCTTGGTAAAACTATTCACATGAGGCCGGACTTATGTATTGGTATGACTTTTATTAGTAAAACCGATCTTAAGTAATCACCTGGGGTATGATCGGGTTTGTGAGTGTCTTGCCAAATTTGGTAGAGGGGGAACATATCCTAGTAAGAGGTGAAGTACATCACAAGGGGAACCGATTCTTGTATGAGGTGAAGCATGGTTTATAGAAGAAAGGGGAACCGATCCTATGAATATGTGCAGCACGTTTTTTGGCAAGGGGGAACCAATCCTATGGACATGTGCAGTGCATACAAGTTAGATACCAAATATATGTGGGGAACCGATCCTAGTACCAAGTCAGCCGAATTTTGGTAAGCTAGTGTAACTATGCACAGTACTCACATGGAGGTAGAACCAAAACTTGTTTTTGTAGATCTGTTACACCCATGGTTTGTGATTCAGTGTTACTTGATCAATCACATAGTTCTTGAAAGTCATATGAACCAATTCTAAACTTAATTGGAAGTGTGGTAAATCAGTTTCAAGTGAGTAAGTATGAAAAAGGACTTGCAATAGTAAGATGTCAACACACTTTGAACACGCGCATTAATGTGTATTCTTTTATTGTTCAAAGATATTCCTTAACAGCTAAGAATGAAGTAAATCCCAAGATCAAATTTAAATAAGTTAAGAATTTTTTAATTAAGGTTTTTAATTATATATGGAAAATAAGAATTAGTAATGTGCATTTGCTAGTTAAAGATTTTCCAAGGAGATTTCGATCATAAATTTGGACAGTGCATTCACAGGAATTATGAAAACCGAATTTGGGTTAATATGGAAAAATATCTTGAGAATATTTTCGGTTTTGGAAATTCCTTGGTGTCCAAACTTCCTTGTCTATAAATACTTAGAGTTTGCATTTCTAGCAAACTAATCCTTCGTGATAGTAAACTTCCTTTGTTGTACTGTTACTGGTGAAGCGTCCTATCAGAGAGGAGAGTAATCTAATTAGGTGAAATATCTTATGGCCGCTCAGTTTAAAGTCTTCTTTAGGATTGAGAAGCTCTAGTGCGTACCGTTGGTGGGAAACTAGATATTGTGGTTTATCTTTAGTTTTCTTATTGATTTGATTGACTAACGATGGTTGAACTTTGATTGCACCTAGTTTGTTTATGCTTGAGAATCTTCTCTTCTAATATAAGATTCACTCAAACTAGTTCAAGATTTCGACAGGGATCTTTAGACTGTTGTTAGATCTAAAGACGATCTTGTAATAATCCATTGTTAACAGACTCCGCTCTGTGTGTGATTGATCACAAGAGATTCAAGTAGTTGTGTGCAGGTGTTTATTGAAGATCTAAGAATATTTGAAGACAAAGAAGAGATAGAAGATTTCAGACTTGGTTTTATAATCTTTGATGTGCACAATACTTTTTTTCGGTAAAAGATGATCCAATTAATAATCGGTTTATCCTTGTGGTAGATTGGATTGATTAATTAAGAAGATCGGCATCAACACAATTCTTTGGATTAAGAGTGTTGTTGGCTTAATCTTAACGATTACCTTTTGGTGATTGAACAAAAGATATATCTTGGAACATGGAAAAGGAGTTTATGTTAAGATAAACAGAAGAGACTTTGTGCAACTCATATCACTTGGTTGAAGAGAGTTGATACCAAACAGATTTGTTGTTCCCTTACTGTTTGGAATACGAACCAAAGAAATTGGTCCAAGTATGTGACTTGTTTACAGGTTGGAGGCGTGGGGATACAGACGAAACTAGGTGAACTATAGGTTTAGTTGCTTGGTCTCAACTATACGAAATTGGTTTATTTTTTATAGCAGCTTAATCCTGAGAGTATTCAATTCTGGACTAGGTCCCGGGGTTTTTCTGCATTTGCGGTTTCCTCGTTAACAAAATCTTGATGTGTCATTTACTTTATATTTTCGCATTATAATTGTTTTATTATAATTAAAGTAAATTGCACAATCGTTAATTCCTATTCACTTGATACACAAATCCTATTGAGTTTGGTTAAGTCTGAACCTTTGTATCAAGTAAACATACTTCGTTGTTGTATTGTCTCGATCTCGTATCCATAGACGATCACACGAAGTGTGAACCGATTAGTTGCATTGTCTCGACTCAGTCCATAGACAATCACTTTCGGAGAAAGGACTTATAAGAAGGAAAAGTTTTAGCTTGAGGTATATTTGGGTACCCTCACCTTTTCAAAAATGATCTTTGATTGTTAACTTATTTAAAGCTCTATAGTCAACACACATGCGCCAGGAACCATATTTCTTCATAACCATTAATATAGGTGAAGAAAAAGGACTGAAAGAAGAACGTATCAAACCTGATTGTTGCAACTCAGAAATTATCTTCTCAATTTCATCTTTATGAAAATGTGGGTAACGATAAGGCCGTACATTGACTGGAGAAGAACCTAGGACTAAAGGAATATGATGATCATGAACTCTTATAGGAGGAAGTGATTCTGGAGTCTTGAAAATATCAGCAAAATCTAAAATTAACCGTTGAATCTCAGGTGGTATTGTTGGAGGAATAATGATTGAAATATTAATTTCAGATAAGTGTAAGAAAACACCACAAGTTTCTTTTTGTAGTAATCGCTTCATTGAAGTAGAATCCAACATCATTAATGCAGAAGAATTATTACCCAGTAATTGTATATCTGCGCCGCTAAATCTAAACTTCGTTAAGAGTTTTTCAAAATCTCAAGCTATGGGTCCTAAGGTACGTAACCATTATACTCCTAAAATAGAATCACAACCACTAATATTCAATATGTGAAAATCATCCTGGAATTGATGATCTTGTAACTGAAATGGTACATTCAACCAAAGACCATGGGTGCTCAGTGTACCCCCATCACCAACTGTAACACTCAAAGGTTTAGTTGGAGAAGTAATTCGAAAACCACAATGCTTTGCCAATGATGGACTCAAAAAATTATGAGTTGCACCAGAATCTATTCATAATTTAAGTGGATGAGCTTTGGAGAAACCATTGATTCTCAATGTTGAAGGAAAAGTAGAACCCATTAGTGAATGAAAAGATATAGAAGAATCCGTTACCTCTGAAGTAGTAAACTCATCTTGCAAAATATGAGTTTTATCTGGAGAAAGTTCATCATCAATGGTCTCAGCAATTAGAGGGCCATCTAATATCAATAGACTAGGCTTCACACACACATGACCAGGTTGAAATAGTTGATCAAAATTAAAACAAAGACCTTTCTCTCTTTTTTCTTTCATTGCTTCCCATGAAAGTTTTTATATCTAGGAGGTAATGGTTTGTTTTTCACCTGAGAATTGGAAACCGCAGTCGATGATTTAGACTGGTGAAATATTTTTTTTGAAGCTGTCAACAATACATCTTCTTGATTTATTGCTTTCTTGAAGGCTAATGATAAGGTAGATGGTTCAAGAAACTTCACCACAGAACCAATCTCAGATTTCAATGAATGGATGAACAAATTTATCAAGTGAGTTTCAGGAAAGTCTACAAAATTTAAGAGACGTTCAAAATCAGGGATGTGATCCTTAACCATACCTTCTATTTAATGATACTAATTGCCATCTTAGCATCCATAAATTTCTCAAGAGAAAATCTTTCACGAACTAGAGAACATAATTGTGGCCAAGTTGGGTTTAGAAGTGTAGTGCGCTTCCAATGAAACCATGCATTAGCTTCTCCCTTAAGATGAGAAGCTGCAAGTTGAACCTTCATATTATAGGCAATAACGTGCCAGGAAAAATACTGTTCAGCTTGAAATAACGATCCATCAGGATCATCACCATTAAAAGAGGAAAACTTCAGATTAACTGATGGTGCACGAATTGGTGTTTCAAGAATACCCGAACCATTGTTCTTATTAATTGTGCTATTTATATTTTGTGGAGGAGTACTATCTGGAGGTTTAAGCTGAGGAATAAATTTCTGAAATAAATCACGCAACAAATTTTTGAGTTCTGAACTGATAACTTGTGTCAAACTTGATGTAAGAGATTTCTCATGTTTAGTAAGATTAAGTTTACGATTATCTCTATCATCTTCACGAGCTGACTTTTTTTCTGTACAAAGTTTCTTGACTGCAGCTTCATCCAATTTACGATCTTTGGTAATAGTATCTACCAACTTGTCAAGCTTCTCAGTGATATTTGTAATACCAGTGTTTATAAGCTCCAGATTTTCTGTATAAGTCATGGTAGAAAACAAAATTGGCCTAGAATTTGAACATGCTCTGAACCATGTGTTAGGGTTCTTGACCAGACACTAGGTATCCTTTAAAAGAAAGCTAAAGAACCCTTAGAGAAATCTTTTGAATTGGAGGTTAACCACCTATTAAGACGAGAGTTTTGAGATAGAGAATAAGAAGAAGAGTTTAAGAAACATGAGTTCTATTAATTATTTGCCGAAAACAAAACCAGGATCAAGTATTTATTGTTTAACTTGCTTGATAAACACGTAATAAAAACTGAATTAAAGGAAACTAACTTAAACTAGGAAACATCAACTAATTAAGGTAATTTTAAATAGGGTAAACTCTGGTAAAGAGTTGGTGTCGCAACATACAATTTTATAGAAAATCCGAACCATATTAATCTCGTACACTGTATATGTCATTGGTTGTTGACTTCCTATTTCTTTATGTATAAATATATTTGTGTCGGTTGCATTTAACTTGGTGTGCGTGGGATTCGACCTGCCCCGTCACAATGCATTTTTTTGATTTGATCTGCACGGGATTTCGTACCGTCCGTGGATATATATTTTTGAATTAATGTGCGTGGGGCGGGGAGATGTATTTTTTTATTGGTGTGGCAGGGAAAATACATTAAATAGATGGAGAATATGTGCATATTATATTTATTTTTTCCTTTTAACTTGGTGTGCGCGGGGCTTTGTCCCGCTCCGTGGCAATGCATTTTTTATTTGATGTGCGCAGGGCTTCGTACCGTCCCGTGGTGAGGAATTTTTTATTTGGTATGCGGGGGGTGTACCGCCCCTCTCGAGCTGATGTATTTTTGATTTGGTGTGACGGGGCAAATATATTAAATAGGTGGAGAATATGTGCAGATTTTATTTATATATATTTTCCCCTTTATTGGGCCGACCGAGCGAAGTGAGAGAGGACATTTATATGGCCACTTTTTTGTAAAATCTAAGTCATCAATTAAGAAGAAAAGATTGGAAATGGTTAAGGATGAAAAACCAAAAATGCCCCTTTTATTGTTGGAATTTTTGTCAAATTGACACAAAGGTCGCGGGATCGAATCCCGACCACCTCAAAGTTTTTAGTTTTTTTTTCCAACAAACTCTCCGTCATATTAACAGGGGGTTAGTCAATTGAGATTTTAAATGACTTTCAGAGAGTTCTCAAATCCACTGTTAGTCCATTGAGACTTTTGGAGAGTCTCTGAATGTCTCTTGTTATTGGTTAGAGACTTTTTTAAGTCGTTTAAATTCTTTGAAACTCCATGTTATTGGATTAGGATTTCATAAGAATCACTACAACATCCATGTTATTCGAATAAGAATTGAAAGTCATTGATTTATTGTTTTCAGAGATTTGGAGAGACTTTTTTTAGGAAAATATGCATGGTAGAAATCTCTCCTCAAGAGGTGATCCTAGAGACTTAGAAACTTTGGTAATATTTGTTTTTGAGAGTATGACCAATTTTTTGTACTTTTTATTTTTATTTGAGATGATGACCAAGTAATGGGCAATTTGCGGACTAAACCAGTGGCGAGATTTCATGGAAAATAAAATGAATGTGGTATGAGTGAAATAAAAAAAAATGAAAACATAGGCATAAGGAAACAACCAGATTTTATTTTGACAATGAACACGTATTTTACCAGGTAATCATGGTACTTTTATTTAAATTATAATGTACATAATAAAGTAACCGGTAGATGCTTTGAATTTTTGATCCTAGATATTGTAAAAAAATTGTCTCTAAGAATATCGATTTTTTGTCAATACAAATTACAAAGACTCTCTAATATAATCTCAGAGAATCACTAGAAATATTTATACTTTTAGAGAATCTCTGGGAGTCACTCAGACAAAAACTCTATGAAAGTCTATATAAATCTCAATTGACTACCTCCATGTTAGTTTTTCTTTTTTTTATTCTTCTTCCTCCTCCTCTCTGAACTTTTGATGATTTTGGTTCGGTTTGAGAAGATGATTTCGAGTTCGAGAACGCAAAGAAAGGATGGGTTTTACCTGAATTGGATGTTGCAGCAGTTAAATGTGATGAATGGAGATTTTTTTGGTCTGTGTGAGGTTTGAAATTAAATTAAAATCTAGAGAAAAAGGGGAGGCGATGTTAATGGAGTAAACGAGATTATTCAGACACACAAAATGAGAAGATGAAGATGAGAGATATGCTACAGATGGAGAATGGGTTTATGTTTGAATCACTTGATTTGGAAGAAGAAACCAGAGAATAAATTGATGGTGATGTCCTCAGTTGATGAAAAAGATGAAGAGGTTAGATGAATGTTAGGACAGGGGTTAATGGGTTCTCGAATTCAACGATGTTTGCTTGGATAGCATTATGGAGATTCATGTACTCCCTCCGTCTCTAAAAGATAGGAAGATTTTTGTGAAAATTTACACAAACCTGCCTATCTTTTAGAGACAGGGGTAGTAACGGTTAAGTGTCATTGAACAAGAAACCCTGATTCCTGTACCTCCTCGGAAGGTATTTTTTCAATTTCATTTTATAAGGATTCATGTGTTATATTGTTTATGGGTGAAAATAATTTCTGCTGATTTCGGTAATTTCGGGTGTGTGGGTGAGAAACAAATTTAAACCCTAAACAATGTACTGCAAGGGAGTACTTTAGATTCGAGAGATCAATCTGTACAAGTACGTCCTAAACCAAGAAATGGAAGTTACAGACTTGCTTCGGTCACAAATTGAATGAGAATGGGTTGGTTTTGGGGAGGGAAGCAAGGAAAGTGATGAGACCAGAATAGTTGGTTTCTGGAAGAGTAGTTGTTTTCTACAACTTGTATCAGAAAATGGGGAGCTAAAAAATGGAAAGCTAGCAAATATTTTCTGAGTGTTGTATGCTCCTGACTGAACTTGTTGTTCGGTGGAAATAGGTAAGACCTATTTATACAAGTCGAAGTGAAACGTACTCCGGTCTCATTAAGGAATGAAAAAATTGTTAAGTAAATGGGAGGAGGTGGTAACGCATGGAATTGATGTTCCATAAAACCATTAATGCATGGAATTGATGTTCCATGAAGCCATTAACGCATGAAATTGATGTCCCATAAAAGAGTGTTTCACCATTAACTCCCTGTATTTACTAACCGCCGCACCCTTATGACACTTCCATATGACGGGCGTAGTGTATGCCACACTCTGTAAACCTCCAAACCAATACCCAAAGAGGATCCCCCAGTTTGTCATATGTGTTGATGTCTCGAATATTTTTTGTGGAAAACATGTAGCATATTGTTGTTACCTGGAAAGTCGAGCTTGGGAGACTTCCTAGCTTGGTCACCTTCAATGGTCGAGATTTTGCATCTTAAGAGGAAAGGTAGTCGTTGATCGTCGCACGCTTTTATTTGTTGGTGGCCGCATGGTGGCGCGGCTAGGTTGGCATGCCATTGGCATGGTATGGTTTGGCGTGGCCAAACTTAGGTTTTCGGGCCAAAGTTTACCATGTGTCATCTGGTAACCTTAGATGGCTAGGATTTGCTCCTGGGATTGAAGGGGGACCATTTATATATTGTCGCACGCCTTCGTTTTGGTAGCTTCGTAGGGAAGGCCAGCATGGTGGAGAGGCTAGGTTGGCATGGCATGGTTTGGCGTGGCTAAACTTAGGTTTCGAGCCAAAGGTTACCATGCGTCTCCTGGTAACCTTGGATGTCTAGGATTTTCTCCTAGGACTAAAGGGGGACCGTTGATTGTCCCAGCCTTTATTTTGGTAGCCATGTAGGGAAGGCCAGCATGGTGGCGTGGCTAGGTGTGTTTGGCATGGTGGGGCCAAGGGCTTGGAATGTCGTTGGCACATGGTTCGGCTAGCATGGATAGGGACAAGGCAAGGTGCGGTTTGGCTTGGCATGGAGGGGCCAAGTGTTTGGCATAGGCGCATGGTACGTCTATCTTAGCTACGGCCAAGGCAAGGTGTGGTTTGTCTTGGCATTGTGGGGCCAAGTGTTTTCCTAGGGCGCATGGTGCGGTTTGGCTTGGCATGGTAGGGCCAATGGTTTGGAATGGGCACATGGTGCCGCTAGATTGGCTAGGGCCAAGGAAAGGTGAGGTTAGGCTTGGAATGGTAGGCCAAGGGTTTGGCATGGGCGCATGGTGCGTCTAGCTTGGCTAGGGCCAAGGCAAGGTGTGTTTGGCTTGGCATGGTGGGTCCAAGGGTTTGCCGTGGGCGCATGGTACGGTTAGCTTGGCTAGGGCCAAGGCAAGGTGTGTTTGGATTTCCATGGTGGGGCTAAGGGTTTGCCAAGGCAGGGTGCAGTTTGGATTGGCATGGGTTTGGCCTGACCAAGATAGGGTTTTGGGCGAAAGGTTCCCATGTGTTGTCTGGTAACCTTGGAAGGCTAGGATTTGTTCCTAGGATTGAAGGGCGACCGTTGATTATCGCACGCCTTCGTTTTGGTAGCCGCATAGGGAATGCCAGTATGTTGGCGCGGCTAGGTTGGTATGTCATTGGCATGGCATAGTTAGGGCCAAGATAAGGTGTGGTTTGGCTTGGCATGGTGGATGTGGCTGGCACGGTTTTGCATTGGCATAGTGGTGCGGCTAGCATGGTAGGCATGCCTTGGCGCGGTAGGTGTGGCTGACACGGTTTGTCGTTGGCATATGGGTGCGGCTAGCATGGTTGGCATGCCTTAGTGCGGTAGGTGTGGCTGGCAAGATTTTCCATTGGCACATGTGGTGTGAGAATTAGGGTTTGTCTTATCGAAACCCTAATTAGTATTAAAAAAAGGCACCCTGGTAATTTTATCGCAGACATATTAAAGGGTTCAATAAATGCGTTTAAGTTCTGTGACGTCACAGTTTGACTAGGGTTTTATGATTGTACCCCTAAGTTAAAAACCACCGTCAACATTAAGTCCCCTGCTTAGCTGGGAACAGGGGCGTTTTTGCGAGGTAAGCATAAGATGGTGACAGACAAGGACAGAATCGAAACGTATATCAAGCAAGATAATCAGAAAGATCCGTCTAACATTTTTCGGGAATCACGGAGAATCTGTGATCCTTGTGTTTGGCAGATTTACGTAGATTCTGCTCGTGGTACTATATGTTAGGTTGCATAGTGGTAAAGGCCTGTTGATATGCAATATGTTGGCCTCGATCTGGAACGGTTACGCGCCTTTCGGGATAGGCTTTGGAATGCAGAGCGGAGCTTCTTGCATAGAATTGGCGTGAAGGGAAGTCGCTGGCATTAGATCGGCTTGGGATTATCCGTCAGCATTGGTCGGCTTGGACTTAGAGCCGTTAGCACTTGATTGGATTGGAATGGGAGCCGTCAGCATCGGTCGTCTTGAAATGGAGCTGCTTGCGTTGCTCGGCTAGGAGTGGAGCTAACTTGGGTTCCTTGGAGGGATGACGACTGGCTTCAGTTCTGTGGGATGATGATGAATTGCTTTGGGAAGATAAAAACTTTCTTCGGTTCCCCGGTGACGACTGGCTTCGGGAAGGTAATGACTTTGCTTCAGATTTTAGCATGCTGCAACCCTAATTAGCGCCCCTTACTAGAATCGTTGTAGAATTCTCGTACGAACTCGGATTTTGACGGTCCTCCCCTCCATTCTGGAGGGAAAATAATTTATTATCTTCCTATGCGGGAATATTTAGGTTTTGAGCGCGTTGGAGAGGTGAAAACAGCTCGACAGTAAAATTCATTAAGAATTCAGGAGGGATATTGCGGGCCCGAGGTAGCATAGTCTCTCCCATTCATCTGTTTCATGGAGCAAGAAGGAATCTTTATTTTGTACAGGATCTAGAAACTTTGTCTGCATGAAAAGAGATATGGACCTTCTTCTGTTTTCTACTGTCCGTCCGGATCCGCACCTTTCGTCTGTAGTGTCTCTCCAATGGATTCAAAAATTTGCCGAACTCCGTCGCATTTTTGGGACGGATGGATGAAATATGTACTCGGAAACGACCATGTTAGGGCTAGTATTGGAGATTGTGGTTATGTTGTCGGTCAATCCTCGGTTTTAGGCTTCTCAGTGCCTGGACTTTCTGATCGTGATGATGATATGTTGTGAATGCATACATGGTCGAAATCTTTCGACGCCACTGGATAAAATAGATGAGTTGGGAGACGTTCCATTTCCAATGTATTGCTATCAAAGTCTTCAAGGACTTTGTTACAAGCGACATCATTCGAACCATCTTTTGAATCTTGGACTATCCTTAGTTGCGTTCTTTTGGAGTATTTGGTGCATATGTACGGCTTCATGTTGAGAAATTGTTGCGTAAAACTTCGACAGTGATGATGATGAAATTAGAAATAATCTGATTGAGGGGAGTGAAAGCGTCTCATGCTAGTAGTACCCATGTGTAGCCTACTTGCATCCCTTGAATCCATGTTTACGGGATTTGATACAAGTTTATTATACTCTTATGGATGTGACACTGGGATGCACATTGAAAAAATATTCTGGATATCGAAGTGGCAGGAGTGAGTGAGTTATGTTTTTTATCGTGGCTCCCTCTGTTTCTTCAAGAAAATGTTTTAGCCACGTATCTGGAGTTTTCTCGTGAGTCTTTGATGGTCGTCGGGATAGACTGCGATGAGCAGTCCCCAGTCGCATTTTTTTTAGTTTTTTAAGTTGTTTTCCTCTGAGAAGGCTTGGGATCCTCCGTGGCTTTGTAAAGTGTTGAAGGCGTCTTCTAGACAAAGAGGTGATGATATTCTTGCGCTGCACCCTTGAAGAGTAGGTGACCTTGTTGTGGCTATGGCCTTTTGGTTGACTGTTTCTTATGAGATTTGACAGTGAAGGTATTCGTGTATACCATCAATCCCCAAGTATGGTTTACATGTTTTCATATTGTATGGTCAGTGGGTTGACCATGATAAAGACGTCACCATCGTGCATTCGTACTGGTGACTTTGTTACTTCTTCTATGTGGAACTTAGAACATGGAGGAGTATGGGCTACCTTTGTAGTGATTTCTATTGTGGTGAAGCTCTGACCGGTATCAACAAATAAGCGGCAACAGTTCTTGGTAGCAGATGTAATCAGAAGAGACTTTATTGTCACGGTAACGAAGTAGGTTGGCTAGAATTGTATGGGCATCCATGAAAGTAAAAGTATTGGCTGGATGTGTAAGCGAGCAAGCTGTCCATGATCACGAGCTTTGGCGAGATGGATCAGAGGGCAGCCATGACTACATATATTGGCTGGATGCGATCATGATCCTTGACATGGGGAGCGTGGTGGCACGACCCTTTGCAGGAAGGAGTGGTGTTGAAGCGATCGTTGAAGCGGAGCCACTGCTGGAGAATGTTGAAGTGGAGCCACTTCTTGAGACAATGTTGAAACGACGCCTTGCAACTCTCAGAGCCTTTACGGTTACCATGTTGAAGTCGGAGGTTGCGTCACGTTCTACCAAACTCGACATCCCTCAAGTGAACAGAGGTTAGGAGTCCCCTGTTTCATCTATCGATCGTGCTTTCCAGGAAAGGTTGGGGTTTGGGAACGGCTTCCCTGGATGGAAATGCCTGCTTTCCTAATGCAGTGCGGTTGAGGGATGAAAGTATGTATTTACTCTACGCCTTGGAGAAATATAGAATCTAACATAAATATTTCATCATAGACTATACGACTTTGTGGGCCAAGTTCCCATCGTACAGGTCCTAACGGGAAGAGGGTCTCTGTGAACTTAGGAGGGTTGCTGATTTCCTTTGCTTTTGATTTTGGAGAAGTCATTCCTGATCTTTACGTGTGATGAAATTGGATTGCTTATCCCCTTCTACTGGGCGTTCAAGAGCAACACGGGCCTCTTTATCTATAAATGCTTGTCCTGCTGAAGTGTCTTTTTTTTCATCAAATCAACATTAGTAAAAGGAGGTCGGCTTCTTCCGGTTCTTCCAGTATCTTTCCCTGATGGTGAGTAGCATCTCTGGTGACAGTTGGAGCTGTCATGCTTGAAGAGCCGTTGGGGTGGCGGAAGAGGCTCTGGTTCTGGTGATCGTAAGTGTATCGTGCATAGATGGTACGGTTTTGATCACGAAGTTCTGGATCCATGGCGCTTTTTCGAAGGGTGAGGATGGCACTGCTTTGGTTTGTTGTGGAGCGGAGAAGATGGCGCTGTAAGGGCGCAAGATGTTAGCACTGGAAGTGCAGGTAGTTAGCGCAAGGTGTGGTATTGTGGATGGCATGCGCGTGTGGCATGTGTGCCTGGCATGTGCGTCTGGAAAGCGCGTCTGGAAAGCGCATCTGGCAAGCGCGTCTGGCATGCGCGTCTAGCAAGCACGGTTATGAACGTTGCATGTTGTTAGATTACATGGTATGAAACATAACATGGCTATCGGTTTTATCATTCCCATGAAAAATTGAAATAGTAAACCAATGTATTTTGTCTATGCAAGACTTAATCGGCTTTTTGGATCTTCTAACGAAAAACGATCCAGGTGCAAGCCCGACTTTTGTGGGAAATACCGCTGATTGTGGAAAGTACCCAGTCGTCCCTGAGTCACTTGATAAGAGTCATTGATCCTTGAGCATATCATTTTATTTTAACCTCTGGGATGTCCCCAGTCGTCCCTTGCTATGTCAAGACTGATAATCGGGTCCTCTGGTAACTGAGTCGTCGATCCCTAAGCGGATTGTCTTCTTCTACCTTCTTGATGTCTGGGTCAAAGCATGAGATCGATGGTCGAAAATTGACATTGTAACCGAAAGATCAATCTCCCCACTATGGTCGCCAATTGTTTATGGGTGAAAACGGTTTCTGCTGATTTCGGTAATTTCGGGTGTGTGGGTGAGAAATGAATTTAAACCCTAAACAATGTACTGCAAGGGAGTACTTTAGATTCTAGAGATCAATCTGTAAAAGTCCAGCCAAAACCAAGAAATGGTCGTTCCAGACTTTCTTCGGTCACAAAGTGAAGGAGAATGGGTTGGTTTTGGGGAGGGAAGCAAGGAAAGTGATGAGACCAGAATAGTTAGCTTCTGGAAGAGTAGTTGTTTTCTAAGACTTGTATCAGAAAATGGGGAGCTAACAAATGGAAAGCTAGCAAATGTTTTATGAGTGTTGTATGCTCCTGACTGAACTTGTTGTTCGGTGGAAATAGGTAAGACCTATTTATACAAGTCGAAGTGAAACGTACTCTGGTCCCATTAAGGAATGGAAAATGGGTAAGTAAATGGGAGGAGGTGGTAACACATGGAATTGATGTTCCATAAAACCGTTAACGCATGAAATTGATGTCCCATAAAAGAGGGTTTACTAACCGCCTCACCGTTATGACACTTCCTTATGACGGGCGTAGTGTACGCCGCACGCTGTAAACCGCCAAACCAATACCCAAAGAGGATCCCCCAATTTGTGATATGTGTTGATGTCTCGAATGTTTTTTTTGGAAAACATGTAGCATATTTTTGTTGCCTGGCAAGTAGAGCTTTGGAGACTTGCTAGCTTGGTGACCTTCGACGGTCGATATTTTGCATCTTAAAAGGAAAGGTAGTCGTTGATCGTCGCATGCTTTAATTTGTTGGTGGCCGCATGGTGGTGCGGCTAGGTTGGCATGTCGTTGGCATGGCATGGTTTGGCGTGGACAAACTTAGGTTTTCGGGCCAAAGGTTACCATGCGTCGTCTGGTAACCTTGGATGGCTAGGATTTGCTCCTGGGATTGAAGGGGGGCCATTGATTGTTGCACGCCTTGGTTTTGGTAGCCGTGTAGGGAAGGAAAGCATGGTGGCGCAACTAGGTTGGCATGGCATGGTTTTGCGTGGCCAAACTTAGGTTTTCGGGCCAAAGATTACCATGCGTCGTCTGATAACCTTGGATGGCTAGGATTTGCACATGGGATTGAATTGGGACCGTTGATTATCGCACGCCTTCGTTTTCGTACCCGCGTAGGGAAGGTCAGCATGGTGGCATGGATAGGTGCATTTGGCATGGTGGGGACAAGGGCTTGGCATGTCGTTGGCACATGGTGCGGCTAGCATGCATGGCTAGGGCCAAGGCAAGGTGTTGTTTGGCTTGGCATGGTGGGTCCAAGGGTTTGTCATGGGCGCATGGTGTGGCTAGCTTGGATAGGGCCAAGGCAAGGTGCGGTTTGGCTTGGCATGGTGGGGCCAAGAGTTTGGCATGGGCGCATGGTGCGTCTAGCTTGGCTAGGGCCAAGGCAAGGTGTGTTTGTCTTGGCATGGTGGGGCCAAGGGTTTGGCATGGGAGCATGGTGCGGTTTGGATTGGCATGGTGGGTCCAAGGGTTTGGCATGGGCGCATGGTGCGTCTAGCTTTGCTAGGGACAAGGCAAAGTGCGGTTTGGCTTGGCATGGTGTGGCTAAGGGTTCGGCATGGTCGAATGGTGCGGCTAGCTTGGCTAGGGCCAGGGCAAGGTGTGTTTGGATTTTCATGGTGGGGCCAAGGGTTTTCCGTGGGCGCATGGTGCGGATAGCTTGTCTAGGGCCAAGGCAAGGTATATTTGTCTTGGCATGGTGGGGCCAAGGGTTTGTCGTGACGCTTGGTGCGGCTAGCTTGGCTAGTGCCAAGGCAGGGTGCGGTTTGGATTGGCATGGGTTTGGCGTGTGTGACTACTATTTTTCCCGTAGCCTATATGATGTATTCAGTTCAGAGGATCAAATGCTAAGTAGTATCGATACCTCTGTTGAACTGACGATTCTAAGTAATGAAAGATATGTAAGATCACAATAATAATGAAGAACATAAATATAATGTAAAAGCTTATAAGTTATCATGAGACACAAGATAGTACGTGGTTCGACATTTTGTCTACGTCCACGGGGTAATGAGTGATTGTTTTGTATTAAGTTGTAGTGGTTACAAAGAACTTAAATGTTTCCCAGAGTAATAGAGAGAACTCAAGTTGAAGTAAACACTTAATTTCTAAACATTAAAGAGGTATAAGCTTAAGACTAGATCTTATCCTTCTAGGTATTGAATTGAATGCCTCTAGTTTGCTGGTGAGGCTTGGTATTTATAGTCTCTTCTTCTTTTGGTATATCTTTGCTGTCTCTGGCTCCATCGTCTGCTGATATACCTTTGGTGTCGGTGGTACCTTCGTCCACCGCGTACCTTCTCCAGTAGAATTCTTCCATCTCAGCTGACCCACGTTCCTTCGGGAACTACCCAACCTTTGTGTAGGTTATACCTTCGTTCACCGCCAGCTTCTGCCAATCGGGTTCTGCCATGCTTCCTCTCTCTACATGCCTTGATTCATGCGTGTAGATAAGAGTTTTGTGCATTTAATGCTGATTAGATGCGTCATCTACCTATGTCCCCTCGCCAGCTGCCTCCTAGTAGGATATGCTCGTACTCTTCTTATCTCCACCGTCGAGGTCTTCTTTCTTGGGGCGAGATAAAGTAGATCTGCGGAGGTATCCTTTTCTCCTTAGACTTCTTTGTTCAGCGAAGGTTACATAGTTAGATTTATGTGCAGCCACTAAGATCGTGACACGTGCTCCACAGAATATTGGTATTCACAGTTTGCCATTTTTCTTTCATATTCTACTATTCGGTAGAATTGGAAGAAAAATTCCGTTACGCCGCTATTTCTGCACGTACCGATTGGGTGGTCCCTATATTTCCTTTCATGCAAAAACTTCCCCTTGAATTTCGGGACCTCCAAATTTTTGGATTCTCCAGCCGCCTATTAAAGGGGATTAAAGAGAAGGAATTTTCCTTAACTCCCATTCTTCTTCTCCAAACTGTCGCTCTTTATCTCTTTCTTTGAGATTCTTCTTCCATTGGTGACTTTTTACTTTGACTCTTCGAGTGATTCGGCTTCGCGATTGATTATGCAAGTAAGTAATGCTCGTCTTTTAGTTTCGATTTCCCCATATTCGGATATGTGTCCCCTGCTTCGACTAGGAGATTTGTTGATGTTGATGTTTTACACTTGCATGTGAGAATTGTTACTCTTGTTTACTTGCTTGCACTGCATTGAAACTTGGGTGTTGTTTCGTTTTGATATTTGATAACGATTCCGCCATGATCATCATGTGCCCCAAAAATCTTGCTTCTGTGATGTATGATGTTCGTTTCTCCCTTATAGTATAGTCAAACCGTTTCCTTTGGTTGGTTTAGTGAAAACCATGCCCAAAATACTTTAGTTTTTGCCCCTTTCTTATTTTCGAAAGGACTGTAATTTTTCTTCCGCCATTATTGATGGAGAAATTCTTACTATTGGTGTCAGGAATTATGAGGATCCCGAAAAAGCTTGCGCATAAGGGTCCGAAGATATCTTCGTCAATGGATCCTCCTCCGAGAATGGATCATCCAGATGTTACGCCTCCCCCCCCCCCAGGACTCTAAGGTTCCGGATGGAGATGAGGTGTCTGTGGTTCCTGAGGAGGCTGCGTATCCTGAGGTAAAAGAGGTTGTTGCTGGAGATCTTCCACCTCCTCCTCCTCACTATGAGCTTTCGAGACTCCAACTTCGTGACAAGGACAGCTACGCTCATTTGTAAATCGCTGAGATCGTTAAGTCTTTTCGTCTTTATAAGTTCGAGGTTTCCTTTGTTGATGGCCCTGAAGTTCTTACTGAGTCTCTTATCCAGGGCTTTTCTTATGATGAGAACAATCTTCTTGTTAGTGTTATCCAGTTGGCCGTAGGTATTCTCCTTCCTTTGTTCAGCAGAAAGGATCCCTTCTACTATGATGTTTTGTCTTCAAGGGATGATCCAGTAAACAAGACTCAAGTTAGAGGAGTTATGCAATATACTGGTAATTACTGGCGTGCCCTTCGTGAGAGATGGTACCGTACAAAGGGTAAGACAACTATGGAGTCTTATGACCCCTTTGCTAAAGGAAGGTCTAAGTGTGAGGATTATACTCCTGCCAACTTCAATGCTACGTACGCTGATGCGATTCAGAAGACTAATCTTCTTCCTTGGAGCGCCGATCCTCATCATATCCATGTTACTGCTAAGCATCTCAGGGAGGGTAATAGCCTTTATTTGTTGGAGGAGATTGATAAGACTAGTTTAACTACCATTCCTTATTCTGCTAGGCTGCCTCTGCCGAAGAATGACCGCATCCGTCTTGACCATGATGATCGCTGGGCTCGTACTCCTGTTCGTATAGTTGGTCATTGGGCCTATGGCTTTACCACCGCAGATACTTTTATTCCTCGTTATGCTCATTCTTTTCCCAAGAAGTATGACAAGTATCGGCCTTGTATATTTAATTATGCTGCTTCACATGAGGTACCTTTGCCTGCAATATTATCATACCTTTGATATCTTTGTTTCCTTTGACATATTTATCTGCTTTGACGTCTTTTTCTGCTTTGACATCTTTATCTTGTAGTTTTCCCCCGCTTCTTCTATTGGGGCTGCTTCGGGCTCTGCTGGTAGCTCTGTAGCCACGAGGACTAGGAAGAGAAAATCTTTGGTTGAAATGCCTGCGGAGGTAAGGATCATTATCATACCTTTGAGTTTGTAAGTTCCTTAGTATCTTGCCCCAGATCCTTAGCTGACGTATGTGTTTCTTTGTAGTCTTCCCAGAGGAAGGGTAAGTTAAAGACTGTTATTGATTAGATGCTTTGGAGGAAGACCCTAAAGCTTCCGGTGAGGTACCGCGTGACGAGTACATGGATGATGTTGAGGATATTGGCCTCAGTTCCCATTTGGATGATATTGAGGAGGACTTTGATAAGGGTACTCCCAGTCCCGTCCGAGCTGTCTCTGCTGAGGGTGGGAACCTTCTCGTTGATTCCGGTGCCCAGCTGGTCGAGCCTGTTAGTGTGCAAGCCCCTTGTTCTACGTTATATTTGAAGATGCCTTCGTTTTCTTCTCCTAGCGTAGCCTTTCCTGCTGTCTCTGCCGCTACTGGAGCTGCTAATGTGGATTCTAAGAGTCTTCCTTCATCTCCTGCCACTTCTCTTCAATCAAGTGGTTCATTTTCCAAGGTATTTATTCCTAGGACGAAGGCTGGTGGTTCAGATTCGCGGCCGAAAAAGAAGGTTGTGATTTCTCTTGCTAGATTTTCTTTCAATGTTGCTCCTGCCTCACTAGGGAGTGTTCAGTATGTTTCTACTTCCCCTGATAGCAAAGCTTTTGGACCTCCCCCTTCGTCACCGGATTGGACTGTACTTGTTAATCTTCCTTATGCTGGTGAGATGGGTTTAGGACATTCTCAAGGCCCGTCTTATGTTCCTAGCTCATCCACCATGTCTTCCCTTTGTCATGGTGAGAGTTCGGCAGTCGTGCCTCATATTGGTGATGAATCGAGCCATGGTAAGCTGCTGGATAGCTTGAGCTTAGGTAGCTCCGACGATGCTATTCTCGAAGATGTACTGCGAGATTCCAAAGGTCCCTTCTTTGTTTGATCATCATCATCTTGATGGTTCAATTTAAGTAGCATCGCAGTTGGATGTGTTGATTACGCAGTACCGCACAGCTAAGGACTTGTTTTTCGACCATGATTGTCTACGTTCTAGTCAAAGCCTTGGTGAGATCCGTAGGGGTAGCATCCAAGATATGGAAGCTTTCATGGATACCTACGTCACTTTCCTTCCTCGTCTTTCGACATTCTTAGTAAGTGATTCTTACCTGGGAATTTTTTCTTCTTGATTTGATATTCGTCCGCTCTAATGCTTATTTGTTTGCAGCTTTGTAAGAAGATCGATGTTAGCTATACCTTATTCAAATTTTATAGGGCTAAGTGCACCCATTCAAGTTCCTTGTTGGAACGTGCTCGCCAAGAGTACGCCCTCGCCTTTGCACAACATACTTCGTCAAGTGATGCATCTTCTGTTGCTAAGATAGCTTCGTTGGAGGATGATTTTAGAAAGACGCAGAGGTCTATGGAAGCTTTCTTGTTGGATTTTGGGAGAGCTAATACTGCTACCAAAGTTGCTGAGGATGGTCGTAAAGCTTCTGATGCTTCCTTAGCCGCTGAGTCCTCCAAAGCCATAGGTTCGTTTCTTCTTTTCCTTAGCTTTTTCTTTTAATTTTGCTGGTTGCGTAGTCCTGAGACAACCTTCGTCTTCCATCCTGTGGCTCTAGTGAACTTAGATATCTCCAAGATCAAGTTTCCAAGTTAACTTCCGATGTTTGGTATTACCAAAAGAAGTTTGATATATTGATGAACGTAACTGTTCATAATGAAGCTCAGCTTTCCCTTGAGTCTGCTCATAATGCATACCTAGTGAAGCAGATATCTTTGCTTCGTAAGGAGTATGACGAAGCCCTTTGTTGGAAGGAGAGTCTCATCTCCAAGAAAAAGGAGGATGTTTCCTTAGTCGAGAAACGCCTTTCAGATCAAGATATTATTCGAAAGAAATATCACGTCGATTTCGAATATGCTTGTACTTCCTTAGCTAAGGTTACCGCGGAGCGTAATGTGTTGGCTTCCGAAGTTCGTTCTCCTAAGAACAAACTTTCTGATGCTGGCTCCGAGACTTCTTTTATGTCTTATATGTCCTTGGTAAAAAAGGTTTGAAGAGTTAGAAAGTATGTACCAAGCTTTGTCCTCCGATAATTCTTTGCTTCGGATAGATGTTGATGATCTTCGGATGGAAAAGGATACCCTTGTGGAAATCTTAAGGAAGCCGAGGTGGACCTGGCTGAAGCTAGGTATTGTCTAGAAGAATCCATTATCCATGCTGGAGGTAGCTTAGGACATTTATTTTTCTGCAGCACCCTTCGTGTCTTTACCCGCCTTTCCTTTTTGCTGATACCCTTTGTATTTGCAGGTCTCCAGGAGCAGTTGGTAGGTGCAAATGCCAAGATTGGTCGCCTAGAGGGTCAGATATCTGCTTTGGAGATATCCCACCAGTTCGATGCCGCTGCTAAGTTTAAAGCTGAGGAGCTTCAGCAGTCTAATGATCAGCTTAGTGCTCATATCATGGAGTTTCATCGAAAGTCATCTTTGGACTCGGAGGTTCAAGCTTCTCGGATGAAGGCGCAGTTTGAACATTATGTCATTGATTATATCAACAATTCTTTTGCTGAGGCTGAGCTTTAGGCGGAGGGAGTTGTATTTCCCCGTCTTCCTTATCCTTGATTATGTTATTTCTTGTTTGCTTTTAATCGAAATTTTTCATTGTATTTTTCCCCCAGCTGAGGGGCCTTTGTTGTCTTCTTTATTTAGAACACCCTTTGCTATGTTCTGAACCTTTGTTATCTGCAACTTTCAAGACATATTAGTCGTATTTTGGTAACACCTTCATGGCACCTTTTATAGGAAATGTAAGTAGACGTATTGTGTCTAATTATTCGCACATTCATGTCATCACATGGTGCTAAGGTATGATTAACCTTTGGTGGAACATTCAACATCCTACCAGGATATCTTTTGGAAAGAAGGTACCATGGTGGCGAGGGTCCCTACGTGGGAAATAATTTTCCTGTAACCCTACGCGTTCAGCGATGGGTTCTTTACTTTCGACAAGGTATCTCTCTTTATTGGATATATTCCTTATTATCTGCCTTTTGGAGGGATTCATTCTCCCTTAGGATCCGAGATTGACATATGCGCATTTATGCCGTGCCCTGCCTCATCCTCAATTCTGACAGAGGGTGTAAATTCTAACCCAATTTGTATGTAATCGACATACACTTTTTCTTAGCAAAAAGTTTCTTTCATTGATAGTTAGGTTTTATAATACCTTTGATCAGGGATAGAACATGGTGGTCCATTTCCCCTTCCCTTCTTCTCCTGAGTGATAATCATTCACTTACGGGTAGTACTTGTTTAGGTACATTGCATTCCAAGGGTGTTGCAATAGTTATCCTTTGAGGTTCCTTAAGTAGTATGAACCTTTCCCGACAGTGTCGTGTATGGTCCGTCCCATGTTGGAGCTAATTTTCCCCATTCCTTTTTCTTTTGATATGGTGGTATTTGACGTAGTATGTATTCTTCAACCACAAAGTTTCTAGGAATTACCCGTTTGTTATATTCACGACCTAACCTTCGCTGGTAGTTCACCATCCTTTGCAAAGCCACTTCACGCCATACTTCGAGGTCATCTAGCTTTTCCAGCATAAGGTTCATTGTGAGGTTCTTTTTACATGCCTCTGTCTTTGTTGTTGGCGGAATTATCTTCGTTGGGATGAATGCTTCGGCTCTGTAGGTTAGTAAGAACGGAGTTTCTCCCGTGGCTGACCTCCTTGTGGTATGGTAGGCCCATAGGACGTTGTGCAGCTGCTCCCACCATCTTTTCTTGTATGCCCCCATCTTCTTTTTCAAGTTCATTGCTTTCGTCTTGTTGGTGGCCTCCGCCTGTCCATTGCTGTTAGGGTATATCGGAGTAGACTTGTTCTTCTGAATATTGAAAGCATTAAACAACATGTCTATGTTATTTCCTTCCAACTGCTTGACATTGTCAGAGACTATGGAGTCCGGTATCCCGAACCTGCAAATGATTTGCTCAAACAAGAATTTGAAGACATTTGTATCCCTAATCCTTGACAAAGCCCTTTCTTCCACCCATTTGGTAAAATAATCCGTAGCTACTATGAGGTACCTTCTTTTCGATGTCCCCTTTATCAAGGGTATAACAATGTTAACTCCCCATTTAGCGAATGGCCATGGGATGATAAGCGAGTTCAGCTCCGTTGTTGGTGCTTTAATCTTCTTGGCAAAGCGTTGGCATCTTTCGCAATGCCTTGCTACGTTCTTTGCATCTTCGTCCATGCTTAACCAGTAGTATTCTTGTATTTTGGCTTTGATTGCTTGAGACCTTCTTCCGATGTGATTCCCAGCTTCTCCGCTATGTATATCATGTAGAATTCCTCTACATTCGGTTTATGAGAGGCACCGCATCAGAGGTCCGAGAAATGACCTTCGGTACAGTACCCCATTTCGTAGTCTGTACATTGCTGCTTTTGATTTGATTTTTAGATCTTCTTTAACATCTGCGGGCAGGATACCTTTGTCGAGGTACAGGTGGATTGGGATTCTCCAATCGTCTTCTGTTTCGCCTTCGTTGTTTTCGTCTGACATGGATTGATCTTCGTCAGACTCGTCGGCTTTGTTGTCGGTTTCTTCCGTAATCACCTTTTATTTTTCTGCTTCTTTCATGGCCCTGGTCTGAACGACCATGGCTTACTCTTCTGAGGTCGGTCCTTCTATCGAAGGTTCATAAATTCTCCCAATTTGGACAGAGGTGGTGTTTCTATCCCTCATCATTGATGATATAAATGCTAAGGTATATGCGTGTCTGTTATCTTTCCGACAGACATATCTGAACGTGACCTTATTGATTTTTGATGCATACTCCTGTGCTAGCTTTAGGTACGAAGATAATATTGGATCTATTGTTTGGTATTTGAGCTCTATTTGTCTAATGACCAATTATTAGTCACTAGTCAAACAAACGTCTAATAGGCCCAGCTCTCGAGCTAGACGTAGGTTGTGTATGACTACCTCATATTCTGTGATGTTGTTAGTGTATTGCTTGAATTCTAACCTGAATGAATGTTATCCAAATCCCTATTCTTGCTCCTTCTCCGTTGGAGGAGACATCTACGAATATTTCCCACCTTCGTGAGATTTGCGGTTCCAAGAGATCTCATGGGTCCGTCTTTTCTTCCTCCATTCTTGGGATGTCGTCTATCTCTGCTTCGTTATTCAGAGGTAGGTCCGATAAGAAGTCTGCTAAGATCTATGACTTCTCTGCTTTCCTGCTTTCGAAGATTATGTGAAACTTCTTGATCATGGCATTCCATTTTTCCACTCTTCCAATTTTCTCCGTGCTGTCGAGAATTTGACCTATTTGAGCCTTTGTAAAGACTCGGATAGTGTGTGCATCGAAATATATTCTTAGATTTTGTGTTTCCACTACTAAGGCATATATTAGTTGCTCCACTTTGGTTTAATTACGCTCCGCTGGACTGAGTGTCTTGCTGATGTACTACACGGGCTATTCTCTCTGCCCTTGGTCTCGTACCAATAATGCGCTGATAGCGTAGCTTGTTGCTGCAAGATATAAGGTGAGTATCTCACCTGGCTCCGGCTTCTGTAGAATAGGTACATGCGTCAAGTATTCTTTTATCTTGTGAAAGGCTTGTTCGCACTTCGCGGTCCATATGAACCTGTTTCCTTTTCTTAGCGTATCAAAAAATGATTTGCACTTATCGGACGATCTTGCTATGAATCTTCCCATGGAGGCTAGAATTCCATTGAGCTTTTGTACTCCTTTCAGAGTTTGTGGAGATAGCATCTCCATTATAGCTCTGACCTTTTAGGATCTACTTTAATTCCTCACTAAGTTACTAGATATCCCAAGAATTTTCCTGAGGTAACTCCGAACGTGCATTTCTCCGGGTTCACCTTCATGTGGAAGCTCCTTATGACTTCGAATATCTCCCATAGGTGTGAGAGATGATCTTTTGCTTCTTTGATTTTGACAAGCATCCGTTTATGTAGACCTCCAGTATTTTTCCTATCCAAGGTTTGAAGATTTTGTCTACTAATCTCTGGTATGTTGTCCCCTCGTTTTTTAGTCCAAAAGGCATCCTTGTATAGAAATACATGCCTTGTGGGGTAAAGAAGGCAGTATGCTCCTGGTATTCTTATGCAAGGGCTATCTGGTTGTAGCCTGAGTATCCATTTATGAAGTATAGTCTTTGATGGCCTTCGGTTGCGTTGAACAGTTGGTAAATATTTGGCAGAGGGTATCTATCTTTGGGGAACGCTTTTTTTAGGATGCTAAAGTCGATGCAGATGCGTACGCCTCCGTTCTTCTTTGGAACAATTACCATGTGGGATATTTTACCTCTCGTATGAATCCTGCTGTAACTAGATTTTGCATATCCTTTTCTACCTCTTCGTGGTATATATCCTCCACTTTTCGTATGCGCTATTTGAATGGAGGTATCTCTGGTTTAAGCTGAAGGTGGTGTGAGACCAGATTCGCGTCAATTCCTAGCATGTCCTCCATTGAACATGCAAAGACGTTTGCATATTCTTGTAGCAATTTTTGTAGTTGCACCTCCTTTTCCACTTCAAGTAAAGTTCCGATGTTAAGCATTTCTGGCTTTTCCTTTGTCCTGATGTTGATCCTTTTCGGTGGTTCAACCGGTGAGCAGATTTGTTTTTGAGGTCGTTGAGGAGCGCTTTTCTGTAATTGTCATTTGGCGGAGATGTCCGCGGTTGGAGTGGCGGAGGTACCTTCTTCCGGTGTTGAGACAGCTTTGGGTATGGGTGAGGCTCCGTCGTGTACTTTGTTGTTGCTTCCCTTGCGTATCTTTCTTTCATGTTGCTGAGCTGCAGTTCTCTCTTCGTTGAGTCTGATTTATGCTAAGTTTCACATCATTGCGTCCTTATGGTCACCTTTGATTTCCATTTTACCCATAGGTGTAGGAAAACGTAGGTACTTGTTGTATGTCGAGGTTGTTCCTCGTAATCGATGGACCCATAGTCTTCCCATGATGACATTGTAAGGTGAAGGTGCCTCTACCACACATAATCGTGTGTTGGGTATTAAGGGTCATGCGTGTACCTACAAGAAAATTTATCCTTTTGGTCTAGAGACTTCTCCGTTAATACCGTATATTGTGCAAGTGGAAGAATCCATCTGCTATGCTGCCAGACCCATGCGTAGTAATATAGCACATTTAACGAACTTCCCCCATCCACGAGGACCTTCGTAACATTCCATCCATATATTGGTAGAGTGATGACCAGTGGGTCATTATGCATTTTAACCTCTTGGTTGACGTCCCTTGTTGAGAATGTTAATGGTGTGGCCATCCATTCCTCCCAGGTGCTGGTAGGTGGTCCACTTAGCTTGAATACCTCATAGGATTCAATCTTCTTTTTGTTTCAAGCTAACTCGATTATGTCTTCGAGCGTTTCTTCTTTGCTTTCGCTGAAGAAGGTAATCATGTTTATGTATTTTCCATCCTGCGGTAGCTCCACCCTTTTCTTTGGGGTATCCACCATCCCCGCTGGCTTTAGTTGAATGTACTCCATGAACTTGCCTTCATCGATGAATCTTTGGATTACACTTCGTAAGTGGTAACAAGTATTCGTGGTATGTCTGAAATACTGGTGGTACGCACAGTATTTCTTAGACTGCTTCGTTTTTTCTGGTTGCTTTCCCCTTGTATTAGGGTAATGAAATCCTGGCTTTGCTCCCTCCTTGTTTAGGATGTGAGAGAAAGTTGTATTGAGCTTTGTGTAGACTTTGTCAGTGAATTCTTCTCTTCCTTTGCCTCTTTTTCCATCTCCATATTTTGATCGTTTGTCTTGACAGTTGGTTCTGCTCCCGACTTCATTATGTCACTTAGGTATCTCCGGAATTGGTTCCAAAGAGTTGGTTCGTTGTGTAGATGTTGTTTCCTTTGTTTGTTCCCTGGGGTTGTCCTTTTGGATCTCCTCGAGTCTGATGTAACGATCTTGAATGACCCTGAGCTCTCTTTCAGAATCGAGAGCTCTGTTGTGGAGTTCCACGAAGATGGCGGAGGTTCTATTAAGTCCGTACTTATAGCAGTTGAAGCTAATTTCTGGATTGACTTTTCTAATTGCTTGGCATGTCTTTTTCCACCTGTCTTTATATTGCATCAATGTTTATCGGGGTCCGATAGCTAAAGCAAATAGCCTATCTAACCCTGCCTTTGTTGCTTTGTCGTACATGTATGTCTCCAAAAAGGTCGATGACAATTGCTCGAAGGAGTCAATTGAGTTTGCTGGTAGATTGTCATACCATGATAGTGTTGATCCCATTAAGCTGGCCGGAAAGTACCTACATAGTACTAAATCATCTCTTTCCCAATGGGCAAGGACATGAGTGTAATACCGTAGGTGGGCTACGGGATCTGAGGTACCATTGTATGCATGGAACGTAGGTACCGGGCATTTCGGAGGGATGGGGTCCCCCAAAATGTGAAAATACATCGGTGATGTGGTTGCCTCTTGTAACGCTTCTTCTAGTCGTGCACCTGCGTGACCAGTTTTTAGGCCTTTTATCTCCCTCTGCATATTCTCCATTTTCTCCATAACCAAGTTCACATTATGAGCATCTTTGGAAAATGCCTTGTCGTAGTAGGATTGCGAGGGTTTGTATGTTGAGTCCACTTCATCCTGATCGTGGTGCTCTTTTCCTTCTTCTTTATGGTGGCTAGTCTTTGGTGGGTTGAGATCCAACCTTCTTATTCCTGAGATAGCTCCGTTGACATGCCGCTTTTGCGGAGGGAGAGCTTGGGAACCTTCGATCTGTGTGTCTAGCATACCTTTGAGGTTTTGGTTCTGCTGAGCCATCTCATGTAATGCATCTTCGTTTTCCTTGTTTCTAAGTATCAAAGATGCTACTTGTGCCGCCATTTGGTCTTCATTGTGAGCTCCATCTCCTTGAGGAGTGATGTCGGCTGGATCTTCAGAGTTTTGTATATCTTCATCTACTATTGGCGCATTTGGATCTATCTGCATTGGTGTTAGGTTTCCCAACCCTCGTCCCATATGAGCTGAGGTTCTGGGTAACCCTTTGGCAGCCGCAGGTGGCGTTGTATTAGTAGGATGCTCCGGTAATGGTATGTCGTAGATCGGTTGATCTCCCGATGTCTTCCCCATCCCATTAGTAGGAATAGGTGTTTTGGTAACCAATGTTCTTTTTTCTATCTCGCTTTGTCCGTCCTCTGCTTCGTTTCTTTGGTTTGCTTGAGATGGCTTTTGGGATCTCCCTCTTGTGAGTGCTGGTCGTGAGCTTGTTGGCACATCATTTGGTTTCTGCATGCCTCCGGCTTCTGATATCCTGTAGTCACAAAAAGGTAAAGAAATCTGCTACTCAGGTACCTTTGTCCAAATAGTAGCAATTAATGCTCTGACAGAGAAGACGGCTTAGCAACTTTTTCAGAAAAAGGGCTGGAATAATGTCTTTGACAGACAGGTATTAAATGCTTATGACACCCTTTGAGAAAACAACCTTAAAAATTTGAAAACCGGAAAAGGTGGGTGTTAGATCTCAGTAAAAATGAGGTTATTAAATGCGTTAGAAGATCTTTCTTCCTTAAAATCTCACTGAGAATCCTTTGTCAGTCAAAGGTTCCCAGATCTAGTTTAAAAAAAAAAGGTTGTTTTAGTATAAAACAAAGATTTTGGCGTTTTGTGTTTACGCTGTTTGTAAAAACCTTTGTTGATATGTAACAAGGTGTGTTTTTAGAGGCTATGAACTCAAAAACATATACAAATAACAAATGAACAAACCACTAGAGAGTGAGATTCAATCGTCAGTACACAGATCCCTTTGTTTTCGAAGATGCAAAAATTAAAAGTAAAATTATGTCTAGACTCAACGTCGTGAGAAAGACCACGGTGGGCGCCAAACTGTGACTACTCTTTTTCCCGTAGCCTACGTGATATATCCAGTTCAGAGGATCAGATGCTAAGTAGTATCGATAAATCTATTGAACTGACGATTCTAAGTAATGAAAGATATGTAAGATCGCAATAATAACGAAGAACATAAATATAATGTAAAATCTTCTAAGTTATCATGAGACACAAGATATTACGTGGTTCGACATTTTGTCTACGTCCACGGGGTAATGAGTGATTGTTTTATATTAAGTTGTAGTGGTTACAAAGATCTTAAATGCTTCCTAAGTAATAGAGAGAACTCAAGTTGAAGTAAACACTTAAGTTCTAAACATTAAAGAGGTATAAGCTTAAGACTAGATATTATCCTTCTAGGTATTGAATTGAATGCCTCTAGTTTGTTGGTGAGGCTTGGTATTTATAGTCTCTTCTTATTTTGGTATATCTTTGTTGTCTCTGGCTCCATCGTATGCTGATATACTTTTGGTGTCGGTGGTACCTTCGTCCATCGCGTACCTTCTCCAGTAAAATTCTGCCATCTCAGCTGATCCATGTTCCTTCGGGAACTACCTAACCTTTGTGTAGGTTGTACCTTCATTCACCGCCAGCTTCTGCCAATCGGGTTTTTCCATGCTTCCTCTCTCCACATGCCTTGATTCATGAGTGTAGATAAGAGTTTTGTGCATTTAATGCTGATTAGATGCATCATATACCTCTGTACCCTCGCCAGCTGCCTCCTAGTAGGCTATGCTCGTACTCTTCTTATCTCCACTATCAAGGTTTTATTTCTTGGGGCGAGATAAAGTATATCAGCGAAGGTATCCTTTGCTCCTTAGACTTCTTTGTTCAGCGAAGGTTACATAGTTAGATTTATATGCGGCCACTAAGATCGTGACACTTGCTCCACAGAATATTGGTATTCACAGGGTGACAAGCTAGGGTTTTGGGCCAAAGATTCCCATGTGTTGTCTGGTAACCTTGGACGGCTAGGATTTGTTCGTAGGATTGAAGGGAGACCATTGATTATCGCACACCTTCGTTTTGGTAGCCGCATAAGGAAGACCAGTATGGTGGCGCGGCTAGGTTGGCATGCCATTGGCATGGAATGGTTAGGGCAAAGGTAAGGTGTGGTTTGGCTTGGCATGGTGGATGTGGATGGCACGGTTTGCTATTGGAACAGTGGTGCGGCTAGCATGGTTGAGATTCCTTGGCGCGGTAGGTGTGGCTGGCACGGTTTTCCGTTAGCACAGGGGTGCGGCTAGCATGGTTGGCATGCCTTGGTGCGGTAGGTGTGGCTGGAACGATTTTCCATTGGCACATGTGGTGTGGGAATTAGGGTTTGGCTTATCGAAACCTAATTAGTATTAAAAAAAGGTACCCTGGTAATGTGTTCGCAGACATATTAAAGGGTTCAATAAATGCGTTTAAGTTATGTGATGTCACTGTCTGACTAGGGTTTTACGATTGTACCCTTTAGTTAAAAACCACCATCAACATATATATGCAAATTTCTACAGGTTTTATGATTATCTACTTTTTTGTTGTTGAATCTTTTAATTTGATTGTTTGTTTGTAAATGAAACCTTAAATTGGGGATTGGCAATCTATGTTTTACAAAATTAAGATATTATTTTTTTGATTAATGATTGGAATTTGACAATTTTTCCAAATGATCAAGTTCTTGTTCATGTTTTCCTGAACAACTCAGCTTATTTCAGGATTTTGTTGTTTTTGTTGATGACTAAGTTTATAGTTCGATACCTTGATTTATCTTGATAAGGAGTTATGATTTTTTTTATATACTGATGACTATTGTTTTAATTCATTTAGGCATTTCCTGCAATATATTGTGGGCAAGAGTTTATGAGCGGGGTTGGCTCCAAAAATACGGGTGCTCCTCTGTATTACAAATCACATATTCGGAATGGGTCTCCACCTTGGAGGAATGATGATAAAGATGGACACTATGTATTTGTTATCGGAGAAGAATTTGACTCTTTGTTGTAATGCTTTCTCTCCACAATCAGTAAGAGTTAATATACTGGTTTATTAATGTAGGATTTTCCTATCACCCTTTGGATAATGGACTCTTAGGATAGTTGTGGATAATGTGCTCATTTCAATTTTGTGCACTTTGATACATAGATTTTCTGGTCAACGTACTCTAGTTGATTAAATAGCTATTGCGTAACATGATATTGACTGGTTTTTTATTAGCCTAATTAACCTGAGGCGAATGAAAACATTTATTAACTGCACTATTATTTGGTTTGTCTATCACTCTTCTAGATGTTGAATTGTTTTTACTCCATGCTATCCTAATAATATGCCTTCACTATATGAGCTATGTTTGATTTTCTTATCGAATTTGTGAGCTGTTAAGAGTTTTGTTTACTTGGTTTTATATATCAATATTTTTCAATAGCTCATATTCATTTTGTATGTTGCTTCTTAGAACACTAGAGAAACAGCGTTCTCTTTAAGGAAGATGCCTTTGGTCAAAGCCAAGAGGTAATTGGAGGATGTCTTATCTCACAAGCAAGTCATTCCCTTAAGACGTCTCTGTGGTGGTGTTGGTAGGAATTCCCAAGCCAAGAACCGTCACTCAAATGGAGAAGGACGTTGGCCCGCTAAGTCCGCCAAGTTCATCCTTGATATGCTTAAAAATGCTGAGAGCAATGCTGATGTAGGTCTCTCATCTCTGTTGTATTTTTACTTCATCAAGTTAGAGTTTGATGATCTGAATTGTTGCCTATTATACGATGCAGGTAAAAGGTTTGGATGTGGATTTCTTTACATTTCTCGTATCCAAGTTAACCAAGCTCAGAAGCAGAGGCGTAGGACGTACCGTGCTCACGGAAGAATCAACCGTAAGTCTCCTTTTAAACATGTTTTGTTTGTCTTTTTTTGGGTTTCTGGATTTTTAATTTAAGCTGACTGCAATGTGCATCTTTGACTCAGCTTACATGTCATCTCCTTGTCACATCGAGTTGACCTTATCAGATAAGAAAGAAGCATTGAAGAAAGTGGTGAGGGTCATTGGATTATTAATAGAATTACAGTTGTTTCATTTAATAGAATCCTAGTTATACTTGTTATATCACTACTTGCTGATGTTAGTTCATTTAGTTGCAGGATGACACTCAGTTGGCACCAAGGAAGTCAAAGAAATCGCAAATTCTTCATAGTGGTGCCTCGTCTTAAACAGTAGAAAGAGATGAGTACTATGAAATGTACTGAGTTCTCTTTGATCCTTGTTATTCTTACATTAGAAACCATTTTTGTTGCTTTTGGATATGTTTCGACTTTCAATCATATAAAGATTTTGGCATATTCTTTTGATGTGAATCCTATTTCGGTAGAATTAGATTGCATTTTTCAGGAATAATATGCAGGGATGGAGTTGTGTTTAGGATCTAGAAATCAAGCTAACTCATCAATTTTCATTCTGGGTCATGCTTAGAAGGTCTTTGACAGAATTCCTGAACCAGTCATATAGTAAAACTGTGTAAAAGGGAAGAGAAATAGCAAGCCAATGCTACCAGTTCCGTATACCGGGTGTCGGAGACTGGAGTGCGGAACTTAAAGTTTCATTGAATCAGAGTGAGTACCAACTAGATTTGAAGATTTGAAGAATCACAAAGGGATGTATGCATTTCGAGCCACGCTTTCGGTTAAGTTTCCCCCGGAAATGTATTTTACATCTCTGAACAATTTTCAACTGAATTTGATGTAAGTTTTCAACTGTATACAATTTTAAAAATTGCTTTACATCTCTTTACAAAGAAATATGATATCTTTGTTTGAACATCTCTTTGCTTTACAATTTCGCTTTACAAATTTACAAGTCCGACTCCGTGCCATTATGGCGGAACTAAATAATGTAGTGGTGTCGTTTTGTCAAGTTCTTCGGTTGGCCCTCCCACCGTGGCAATGGTTGTACTAGTATATTAATGGGATATTTTGACTTTGGGTCACAACAAAGTGACCAGAGTTGCGTTTGGGTCACGAGACCGGCATTGACCGTTAGGAAAATAATAATTTTTGTAATTAATTTGTATTTAGTTAACACCGTTAGTGGTCGTTTGCATCTAACGGTCTGAAATAAATCACATCTAACGGGCGTGTTGGTGGAGCGAAAGTCTCATTCATGCCTTTCCACAAGCACCTTGTGTGCAAAAAACTGATGATCCAGTTTTCAGCTTGCTATTGATTTCCTAAACCCATTTTCCTCCTTCCCTGTACCAAAATCAAATACGGCAACAGACGAAACCTAGCAGCAGATCTGAATCTCCTTAGAACCCAATCCCTGTATGAATTGGTTTTTCATTCTACTTAGTTATAGAGAGAATTACCCTTTTCAACCAAAATTCAATTGGTTCTAATTCTAAGTTATTCACACACACAAAAAGAAAAAGAAAAAAAGCAATCTCCAATCGCCACCGACGGCCAGTGACGATGTCAAACATGATTCTCCTCCCAGAAGATGCGATGTATGAAATCCTTGTGCGGCTACCGGCGAAATCGATCCTTAATTGTAAGTATGTGTGCAAGACATGGTATTCTATGATTTCTAATCCCAGTTTTGTTAAATGTCATACTATCCGCAATAGAAATGAAATATCTAAGTTTATGTTTATGTTTATGATTGAAGACGCCACTAACCCATATTATCCTCTAGTTAGCACCGTTGCTTATAAGAATGACGCCTACAAGAGTTACAGACAAGCACTACGCTTCTATTTATGCATTTGGTTACGATCATAAGAATGACGCCTACAAGCTCCTTAAAGGTGAGTTCTCATCCCACGATGGTGGTTCTGTCAAGTTGCCACCAAGTGAGGAGGGTGTTCATGTTTCTGAGGTATACTCGTTAGAGTCAGATTGCTGGAGAAGCATTGAAACCATCCCTTATCATTTGCTCAAGTATATCCCGTACGATACCGTATCTTGGGTGCTTGTTAATGGACTTCGTCACTGGTTAGCTAGAAGAAGGATCGTTGAAACGGAGCGACAGGAGGAGTTTATAGTCTCTTTTGATTTTAGTGAGGAGAGATTCGAACAAATGCACTTGCCAAAAGCATTTCGGGAGATTGGTTTCCATTGTCTTTCTAATGGAGAATGAGATGCCCGGACTACAGAACGAGCTGACGATGTTGCGTTTAACAGAATATAAAAGGGTAGAGTTAGTAAATAGATTGATCCCTAGGTTTTAATCTGTCATTTCCTTATTTAACTTCATTTCCTAACGGTCAAGACGGTCAATGCCAGTCTCGTGACCCAAACTCTAATTAAAATTTTGGGGTGACCCAAACACAACTCTGGTCACTTTGTTGTGACCCAAAATCAAAATATCTCTATATTAATTTGAAAAAAAGAGTTCTAATATAGTAGTCACTCGATTTCCAAATTAAATTTGGACTTTCATAAAATCCAAACACGGTAAGTTAGATTTTCCTTTTAAGTTTGTACTTTTAAACTAATCATATGTTGCCAAGTGTCTTCACTTAAGTATATATTTTCATATCATGAATTCCAAATTGAATTTGGTATATTTTTTTTAAAATTTTTTTTATTCTTTTTAAACCAATCATGCGTTATCAAATGTCCTCACCAAAATGTACGTTTCACAAAACTCAGAAAAAACCTATTTCGGTCAATAAGAAGCGAGAACTACCTTATTGTTAAACGTGTGAGCTTTACAGCTCAATTTATATTTACGGACGAACATGAAGACTTAACGAAGAAAGGAGAAGATTGGATGAAAGACACATCTAGGTCATGCATGATAGTTGCTGCTCTTATTGCTATTGTGGCATTTGCAGCAGCTTTTACCGTTCCCGGAGGAAACTTTAATGATAGTAATAACCCTAGGAACGGTATCCCAATATTCTTGGGATACTCACCATTTATGATTTTTATGGTAACAGACGCTTTAGCTCTCTTCTCTTCGATAACATCTAATTTATCATGTTCTTAGCTATTTTACACACATAACCTGCCTATTATTTTGAAACGAAGGTAATATGATTTTTCAACATCTAATTTATCATGTTAATTTATTGGGATATTTAGATTTTGGGTCTCAACTTTGTGACCAGCTTTGCATTCGGGTCTTAGGAAAATGTAGCATTTCGGCCTATAAAAAGTGAGAACTACCTCATTGTTAAACGTCTGAGCTTTATTTGTACATGCCTTTAAGTATTTAGAATGTGTCCCATGTTCCATCATATCTAGACGTTCGTGCTTGCATGGATAACATAAGAACCATCTTTTGGGGACTACCCAATAAATGTGGGGGACTATCCAGTGATACAAATGTCCACCCTACATTATAAGGGGTGTCCTAAAATATTGAAATGACTAACCTACCCTTAATCTATATATATTACCACCTCCTCCCATCACCACCACCTATATATATAACCACCTCCTCCCATCATACCCGCCGCTCACTACCACCGACCACTACCACCACCGACCACCTCGAACCACCACCACAACCACCTCTATATATAGCTTAATTTAAATCATTAACAAAACAAAATCAAAATCAAAACTATAACAAACCCATTACTTGTCATTCGTTTTTGGTTGCAAAAATGAGAAGTAATCATTAAAATGAGTTGAAAATGTAAGTTGCAGAGAGAAGTTCGGCTAGGAATTATGTGAAAAACTTTGTCGAACTAGCCGAACTCAACTTTTAATGGAGGTTCTGCTTTTTTCCAGAGAAAAGTTCGGTTACGTCACAAAAAAAAAACGTATCAACCGAACTTTTAGTTTGGCTACGTTGCAAAAAGTTCGGTTTCGACGCAAAAAAGTTCGGCTACGTCACAAAAAGTTCGGCTACGTCGCAAAAAGTTCGGTTACGTCGTAAAAAAGTTCGGTTACGTCATAAAAAGTTCAGTTACGTCGCAAAAGTTCGGTTTCGTCGCAAAAAATGTTCGGTTACGTCGCAAAAAAAAAATCGGTTACGTCACAAAAAGTTTGGTTACGTCGCAAAAAGTTCGGTTATGTCGCAAAAAATGTTCGGTTATGTCACAAAATGTTCGGTTACGTCGCAAAAAGTTCGGTTACACCGCAATTTTTTCTCCTAACCGAAGTGTACTCTAAAAAACCTATATATTGAGTTCGGTTACGTCGCAATGTTTTTCTCCTAATCGAACTTTTCTCTGAAAACCTATATATTGAGTTCGGTTACGTCGCAACTTTTTTCATTTTTTTTTTTACCAAGAACTAATATGGTCAACAAGTCCCCACCAATGCCTACTGGCCCTCTTTGGCCTTGATAGCCTTAGTGATATAGAATTTGCTTTCATGCCATAACAAAAGGTATTCTAAATGCTCTGGTGAGGGTGATATACTTGCTCGAAAGTTGCCTAATTACAAGCTAAACTTAAACAGATAACTTTCTCTATAAATGGGATCACAAGGCTGTAAGAGTCGGAAAAGCTTCAAGTTTTGACAAGCGTAGGTTCTTTGATAACAATGATAACACATGTGGTGCAGTTAATAACGGAATTAGGAAAACAAAACCTAAATCCTAGATTTCTGACTCAATCCAAAGACAAGACAACGAACAATCATTGCCACGTTACTGCATTAGAGGACTTCTCCAAAAGAGTCAAGGCCGAGCAAAGATTTATTGAAAGAGAGACTAGTAGGATTATAAATTGTTGATGTCGGTAAAAAAAAGAAGAAGTTGGGTTAGAAATCGGATTCCCTCCCTATAAAATAGAGGGAGCTAAAGAGACCCCAAGTTCCATGTACAGACCTTTTGCTAGGTCTTCTCTTTTTTCTTTAGGTTCAAAGTGATCATGTCGTCTTCTAGTGTTGTATCGAAAGAGACTTCTTCGAATTCAAGCACTCATGAGACTGAAAGTGAGGATGGTGAAAAATACATAAATCAAAAGAAAACTTTTACAAAGGAGACGACTTCTAAGAAGGAAGGGAGCAGATTCTCTTGTATTCACAATTGTTTTTGGTTTATAGGATGTGTGTATTCGATATGGTGCTTGATATTTTTTTTATATAATGCGAAGCTAACAGGTCCATCACCTGATCTATCACCTGGTGTTAGATTACATAAAGAAGGGTTAGTTGCTAAACATCCCGTTGTATTGGTACCTGGGATGGTTACTGGTGGTCTTGAATTATGGGAAGGGCATAGTTGTGCCGAGGGATTGTTCAGGGAAAGGCTTTGGGGTGGTACATTTGGTGAAGTCTACAAAAGGTATTATCTTTTTTGCCTTAATAACTTAAGAACTAAGTAGACTAACTTTCTCTGTTGAAGACTCTAAGTATATGTTGTTGAATGATATTATTGAAACCTGTTTGGTTGGATGTTCTACAGACCTTTATGCTGGGTTCAACATATGTCACTGAACAATGAAACTGGTCTGGATCCTGATGGTATACGAGTTAGGCCGGTCCCTGGACTTGTTGCAGCAGATTATTTCGCACCAGGATATTTTGTATGGGCGGTCCTGATTGAAAATTTGGCGCGCATCGGTTATGAAGATAAAAACATGTACATGGCTGCATATGACTGGAGAATATCATTTCAGAATACTGAGGTAATCACTTTACCAACCGCTAAGTTTTTTGCGTCTGTGACTTTCTTGCAGCAATAATCAAGGATTTAATATATATACTACGCGTTTTTTTTCACTATTTTGGCGTATGTTAGGTGCGGGATCAAACACTTAGCCGAATTAAAAGTAATATAGAGCTCATGGTGGCGACAAATGGTGGTAAAAAGGCCGTTGTCATTCCACATTCGATGGGTGCTCTGTACTTTTTACACTTCATGAAATGGGTTGAAGCACCAGCTCCCATGGGTGGTGGTGGTGGATCAGATTGGTGTGCAAAGCATATAAAGGCGGTGATGAACATAGGTGGACCATTTTTAGGGGTTCCAAAGGCAGTCTCGGGACTTTTCTCTTCTGAAGCTAAAGATGTTGCCGTTGCGAGGTACTATTTGAGTTTATATATCTTGTGATGTTGATCTCATGCTTTCAATTTTACTATACCCTTTACTGATTACCTTATGTAGGGCCATTGCACCAGGTGTCTTGGCTAAAGACTTGCTTCGTCTTCCTCTGCAACATTTAATGAGGATGACCCGCACTTGGGATTCAACGATGTCCATGATACCAAAGGGAGGAGACACTATATGGGGTGGTCTTGACTGGTCACCAGAAGAAGGCTACAACTGCAATCCAAAAAAACCAAAGAGAAATAATTCCCAGGTTGTAGATCAAAATGGGACAGTCCCCGAAGGGTACTGTACAACTAAAATGGCACATTACGGGAGGATGGTATCATTTGGGAAAGACGTAGCAGAAACTGATTCATCTGAGATCGAACGTACATATTTTAGGGTAAGCTTTCTCTTTTCATGTCTTATTATATGTTTTACTGGAAAAAAAAAAGTTGAACATGCGTACGTAACAAGTCAAGAACTGTTGAGTTGAACTACTGTAGAGATTAATAACCTTTAAAGATCGCCAACATAGTAGTTTCTTTTGTGCAGGACGCTTTGAAAGGTCACAACCTTGCAAATTCGACTTGTGATGATTTATGGACGGAGTACCATGATATGGGTTTTGCTGGCATCAAAGCTGTTGCAGATTACAAGGTCTACACTGCTGGATCAGTTATAGACCTACTTCGTTTTGTTGCTCCAAAGATGATGAAACGTGGAGATGCTCATTTCTCACATGGTATAGCTGAGAATCTGGATGATCCTTTGTATGATCACTACAAATATTGGTCAAACCCCTTGGAAACAAAGTAAGGATTTACTTGGTATCTTTGTTTGTTAATTAGTCTAAACCATGAAAAGTACGTAAGGTCCTTTGTATGATTGCTCCGTTTTGGAACTTCATTTATGGTTTTTGTTTGTTTTTTTGAAACTTGCAGATTACCGAATGCACCTGACATGGAGATATTTTCTATGTATGGTGTTGGAATACCTACTGAGAGATCATACATATACAAGTTAACTCCGACTAGTGATCAGTGCTACATCCCATTTCAGGTAGATACATCAGCTGACAGTAGAAAAGAGGAAGCGAGCTGTCTTAAAGGCGGTGTGTATACAACTGACGGAGATGAAACTGTTCCTGTTGTGAGTGCTGGTTATATGTGTGCAAAAGGTTGGCGTGGGAAAACTCGGTTCAATCCTTCCGGAATTCGAACTTACAATAGAGAATACGATCATGCTCCTCCTAACCTCCTAGAAGGTAGAGGACTAAAGAGTGGTGCACACGTTGATATAATGGGAAACTTTGCACTCATTGAGGATGTGATAAGAGTAGCTGCAGGAGCTACGGGAGAAGAATTAGGTGGTGATCAAGTTCACTCTGACATCTTCAAGTGGTCCGAAAAAATCAATTTGAAATTATAAATTAATCATCTGAAGGATTCATTTGATACTTGTATATTATATCTTGTATTGTTGCTCTTGTATTGTTACTTAAGCATATGAAATTTTATCTTGTATTTGTTGGCCACCCTTTCATCCACCAGCTTATGAAATTTATTAGCAGGACGTTTTCATTTCCTGATGGGGTTTGAAAAAGACCTGTGAGCACATAAATCATGATAGGCCGACTCCTTAGAGGTGTATTTTCCATCCTCAAAGTGATAATTTAATGTAACAAAATTTGAAGCAGGAGTATCTTGGTCAATTAAGTCAAAAACTTTCAAAGAAGAGATTAAATGGATTTAACTATTCATATATCATGTTGCTATTTTTAAAATTTGATAAAGATAAAACTCCACCTTATTATTATACTAATCCTAAAAACTTGAAAATAAATAGTAAAATTCTGTTTTGATAATGGTTTGGATGATATTCCACCTCACCAATGCTAAAACTAGAATTGATTTGCTTAAGTAGGTCCTCCCAAACCCCCCTATTAATAGTTCAAATATCAAAGGTTTAAAAGCAGCTTAAAACATTTTTCTGCAAACCAAATCCTTTCTCTATTTACTCACTCTTTACAAAGTCATTCTCAAATGAAGGAAAACAAAGTCAAAGAAAGAAAAAGAAACAGAAAAACCCTTTAGAATTATCTCTTCTCTTCTTCTCTCTTTCTTGTAAAGAAACCAAGGCAAAGAATATATAACCAAGCGAAGCATCATTATTCCTTTGAGAGCTCAAGCAAAACAAATATAGTATAAGAATGGCAAAACCATTGGTAATGTGGTGGAGCTTCTTGTTACTGGGTCTTCTATTATGTTCATTATCTAAAGCTTCTGTAACTTATGATAGTAAAGCTATTATCATTAATGGACAAAGAAGAATCCTTCTTTCTGGTTCTATTCATTATCCTAGAAGCACACCTGAGGTATATAACTAATAATGTATTTAATGCAATGGGGTTTGTCTAATTTCTATAAGAAACTTTTTTTTTTCTCGTAATTGTTTTTCTCAAGTTTCTTCAATTTCTGTGGTTCTCATTAATGTATATCACTATATCTCTGGTTATTCTTTTTTCCTTGGTAATTTGTGATTTACTGATTTTTCTCCAATTAATGGAGCTCCTTAAAATTCTTTGTTTTCTCCTAATTAACATTTGGTTCAGTTTTTGAAGCTTTTCAAAATAAAATAATCCGTTTTCTCTACGTATCTCTGATAAATCCTTGTTGCTGGGGTTTCAGATGTGGCCTGATCTTATTCAAAAAGCTAAAGAAGCAGGTTTAGATGTAATCCAAACATACGTTTTTTGGAATGGACATGAACCTTCTCCTAATAGGTATTACTTTGAGGGAAGATATGATTTGGTTAAGTTTCTCAAGTTGGTACATCAAGCTGGTCTCTATGTTCATCTAAGAATCGGTCCTTATGTTTGCGCTGAATGGAACTTTGGGTAATATAATTAAGAAATTTCCTACTTTCATTTCTTTATTTTCATTTGTTTTGAGTCCGCCGGCTAAGGTTGTGTTTTTTGAATTCAGGGGTTTTCCTGTTTGGCTCAAATATGTCCCTGGAATGCATTTCAGAACTGACAATGGACCTTTCAAGGTTTGTTAATTTCATACTTATTTATGGATTTTGTTTGTCTATTCAGATTACATATTTCCAGTTTTGGGGTACGCAGTTTATTTTGTAGTGCTGTTGATGAAATTATGGATTTTTTTTTTTTTTTTTTGAATGTTATAATGAAGGCTGCAATGCAAAAGTTTACGACCAAAATTGTCGACATGATGAAATATGAAAAAATGTTTCAAACTCAAGGAGGTCCTATTATTATGTCCCAGGTAAATAAACAAATTTATCAGGGTTTGGAATTAGGTTATTAAATTTTGAGATTATTGTACATGAGAGTTTTTATTTTATTTTGTAGATAGAGAATGAATATGGACCAGAGGAATGGGAAATGGGGGCTCCTGGTAAAGCGTATACAAAATGGGCAGCTGCAATGGCTGTAGGACTTGGCACCGGTGTCCCATGGGTTATGTGCAAACAAGATGATGCTCCTGATCCAACCGTAAGTAACTTTGAACTTCTTAAACACTTCCATAGAAAGTAAAAAAGTATGCTTGTAATTCGCCATGTTAAGCATGGTTCGGTTAATATCTAGTGGGAGTATTTTTGTTTGTATTCATCCTATTGTCTCTAACTTAAGTTTATTCTCTTGTATGATAGATAAATGCTTGCAATGGTTTCTACTGTGATTGGTTTACTCCCAACAAGAAATATAAGCCGAAGATGTGGACTGAAAATTGGACTGGCTGGTAGGCGATCAATCCACTTATTAGTCCTCAAGCTGCCAAAAAAGAAAAAAACTAGATTTCGCAATATGTTTATGTTCTTACACCTATAAAGAAGCTTATCATTAACTTTTGAGGATTTCTTCCGTTAATAGGTTTACAGGATTTGGGGGTACAGTTCCTCGTAGACCTGCTGAAGATGTGGCATATTCGGTCGCCAAATTTATACAAACTGGTGGATCATTCATGAACTATTACATGGTAAGGTCATGTCGCAGTTGTATTTACGATTTAAATGTAGATCTAGTTCAAAGGTGTTTCGTGATCTTTCAATTTGTTTTACTTTTTAGCCGTAACTTATTTTTTTATTTTTATTTTGGGTGTTATACTTCAGTTTCATGGAGGTACAAATTTCGGACGGACAGCAGGTGGTCCGTTCATAGCAACTAGTTATGACTATGATGCCCCAGTTGACGAATATGGTACGGTAATCAGAGCCTTTTCTTACTCAATAATTGTTTACCTGAACACAGCCGCATTAGATGTTAGAAGATTCGTGTACGTAGTTAGAACTTAGAATAGATATCTTGAGGTTTGCATATCCTGTATGCTAACGGTTGTTTTGATTCATTCTTGGCCAATCCTGCTTCCGTCGCTGATTAAAATAATTTCCATCTATTATATCTTATGTAGGACTACTAAGGGAACCCAAGTATGGTCATTTGAGAGATCTTCATAAAGCAATCAAGCTTTGTGAACCAGCTTTACTTTATTCCGAGCCCATCAAAACAGTTCTTGGGAGGCACCAAGAGGTTTGTTTCATCGTTCTTCTATAAACCTAGAACCATATCACAGAGAAACAATATCTTTACTTACATTTTCGCAAATATACGTGTGTGTTGTTCAGGCTCATGTCTTCAATTACAAGGCAGGAGGTTGTGCTGCTTTCCTTGCGAACAATGACGCGAACTCCCATGCAACTGTTACATTTAGAGGCTTAAAATACTACCTTCCTCCTTGGTCTATCAGCATTCTCCCAGATTGCAAAAACACCGTTTTCAACACTGCAAGGGTAAGAAATCAACCATATATAGCTCAGTTCTTCGAATGTTGCTGAAAGAATATGTGATTTTGTATTAAGACATATGAATATGCATGCTACATTCTTTTATTCTTCGAACATTGAACTTTTTATCCAATCCCTAAACAGGTTGGGGCACAAAGTTCAGTGGCAACGATGACACGAGTGAGCAGCGGGTTTGCTTGGGAATCATATAACGAAGAGATCGCAGTATATGAGTATAATGATAACTCGGCTACAATAACACGTGAATTAATGGAGCAGATAAATGTGACGAGAGATGATTCGGATTATTTGTGGTACTCAACAGAGTAAGTAGTAAATGAATAAACAAAGTATCGAGTATTCTGATGTCTTTTCTATCATCTTATGATCGACTCAATCTTTTCAAACACCTCTTTGTACTTTAGTGTCAAGATAGAGCCAGATGAAGCATTCCTGAAGAATGGGCAGTCTCCTGTGCTAACAGTAATGTCAGCTGGTCATGCTTTGCATGTTTTCATCAACGGTCAATTATCTGGTAAGCAAGATTTGTTAGACAAAAGTATATCACAAACGATTCGCCTATGATCTTTCCCCGAGTAATATAATTTTTGTTTTTGTTTTCGCAGGAACTGCTTATGGGAATTTGAATAATCCAAAACTGACATTCAGTAACAACGTAAGATTGAGAGTTGGTATTAACAAGATTGCTCTATTAAGCGTAGCGGTTGGCCTTCCGGTTAGTTTCTATTCTGGTTTTCCTTCATTTCATAGCGTACTTTTTCATATACTCGTTGTTTAGTCGCATCATTCTAACGCTCTCCTTGTTGGTTGAGTTGACACAGAATGTTGGCAAACAATTTGAGACATGGAATACTGGGGTTCTTGGGCCAGTCACATTGAAGGGTCTTAATGACAAACAAAGAGATTTAACATGGCAAAAATGGTCTTACAAGGTTTTCTCTTCCCATTCCCTTGTTGAATTCCTTGTCATTTCCACCACAAAGCAAACTGCAAAAAAGTGGAGTATTTAGATTACCAAATGTATCCCCTTGCAGATTGGTTTGACAGGTGAAGCTTTAAATCTTGGTTCGCTCGGTGGAAGTTCTTCTGTCAAGTGGGTGAGAGGGGCTTTGTTAGCTCGAAATAAACCCCTAACATGGTACAAGGTGAGGATCCGGGCTAGCTTCAAATAAGTAACATCTTTACGCCATTTGTTCGATATCACGAAATTTTGTACCTGATCCAATAATATGGGCTAATTATATGTCTCCTTTTGTAGACTGTTTTCAATGCACCAGGTGGAAATGATCCTTTGGCTTTAGATTTGGTTAGCATGGGAAAAGGTCAAGTATGGATCAATGGGCAGAGCATTGGACGTCATTGGCCTGCATATAAAGCATATGGAAAATGTGAAGTTTGTGATTATGCTGGGTATTATAATGAAACGAAATGTGAAATTAACTGCGGACAATCCTCGCAAAGATGGTTAGATAATAAACATCTTCATATTTTAGTTAGCAAAGACTTTGCTTTGGAGAACCAATTTTGTTTTGACTAATTTTCTGTTGTATGTCTTCAGGTATCACGTACCTCGTTCATGGTTGAAACCCACTGGAAACTTAATGGTTATTTTTGAAGAATTGGGTGGTGACCCAAGTGGAATTACTTTGGATAAAAGAACTGTACAGAGTGTTTGTGCTGATATTTATGAAGCGCAGCCATCGCTAGAGAGTTATTTGGCCCTAGCCGATGGAAAGTCTGCAGTACCTTTGAAGCCGAAAGCCTATCTTTGGTGTATGCCGGGAAAGAAAATTTCTTCGATAAAGTTTGCTAGCTTTGGAACTCCCCATGGAGTTTGTGGGAGCTTTAGGGAAGGAAGTTGTCATGCGCACAAGTCGTATGACGCCTTTCAAAAGGTATTAATGAAATCTTAGTTTTCTAACATTCGTAGTTTGCATCACTAAAGAGAGATATTTTGCACAATTATATGCACAAGTTGCTCGAGAAAAGCTGGTTTGCGTAATCTTTTTAGCACAAACTTAGTCTAACAAATGAAATGTTACTGCAGAACTGCATTGGGCAACAATCTTGTGCCGTAACTGTTAGTCCTGAGATTTTTGGAGGAGATCCTTGTCCAAATACCAGGAAGAAGATCTCAGTTGAAGCCATTTGCGCATAAAGAAGGTTATTATACATCTGAAGTCATCAAAAACTATTAGTTTCGGCTATTGGCTTCAGCGAAAGGATAGTTGTAAAGCTGTAACATGTACATCATTAGGCAAAAAGCATATATACAGTGTTGTGTCAAAAGACAAGAAGGCAGAAATGTAAGTTTATCAAAGAAAACCTTTATTTGAAAATTTTGAAATTGTTTGAGTGACAACATGTTATGACAAGAGATTCTTTTGCGTCCGCATGTATACATTCACCATTCAAGGCTACTCCAGATAAGGATTGACAGTGGGATGGATTTTCAAATTGATGTCCGAGAAGTTTCTGATGCAACCGCGTATATGTGTTTATTCAAATATTAAGTCTCCTACACACGACAGGCACAAACAAGGCTAGACATATACACACGCAGGACACAAGCAAGCACAAGCTGTCACAACATACAAGAATGCTAGATGTACGAACACACAAAAGATCAATCAGATCTTTTGGTATGGAGATATATCAAGAAAGTATTTTAGTGCTTAGGAAACTCTTGGTCTATTTAGGATTTAGATGTCGACTTTATTCTTGAAAATAATTAGAGACAAAGTCATTTCCTTGTATAGTTTCATTCTCCTTTATTATGTACAGGCAGTAGCCAAAATATCCAAGTAATAATATTACCATTACAAGTAGTGGGCACGTGTGATGCACGTCGCGACATTACTTTTTCTTAATTTTTCCTTCCATTTATTAAAAATCGGTACTTTCATTTTATTTTCCAATTTGGCTTATGATTAGGTAAAAATGAAAAAGTGAAAATATCATTTTTAATGAAACGGAGGTAATTTCTCATATTCGAAACTAAAATCTATAGATTCTTCTAAGTAATTTTATAGTGTATCTAGTGAAGTATTTGAGTATCATATTGGCAATATATAAAAGTTACATTGGCTCTTGTAATTCACCTTTAAATTTTTATTTTTTTTATTTTTTTGGAGAACTATAAAAAATAAAATTTTGATATTATTGTTTATACTCGTTGCGTAGGTAATTCAAAGAGATTTCTAAATATATAAAATTCACAAAAATCCGACGTATCATTTGGAAGATACGAAGTTTTTAAATATTTATCTTCTTTCTTATAAAAATGGCATTTCTGTAAATAAATGATTTCACATATTATTATTTTTAGGTCCTTAATCCGTTAATCATTTATGTCCTTGTTTAGATATATATTGACCAAAAGGTCCCTATTCCGTTAACCATTTTGGTCCTATTCCGTTTGGTTAACCAAAAATTGGGTAAGGATTATCAATTTGGCTTGCTTGCATTAAAGAGGGGGAGATGGTATCAGATCATCATAAAATAACAATTCCCCTCAATTTTCAATTTTTTGTGCTTTCAAACTTAAAAATGCTTTCCAATACCTCCAATGATGGAATTCCTCAAACCCCACCAAGTGCTTCTACTTGTTGTTGATCTCAAATTTGGTCCTTATGTTATTCATGCATCGGACAGTCCTTCAATAGTTTTTATCACACCATTATTATCAGGTGACAACTATTTAAGTTGACGATGGATTTACGGGCGAAAGGAAAGTTCGGGTTAGTTGATGGATCTCTTACCAAACCAACTTCCTCCAACGACTTGCACGCCTGGGAAAGATGTGACGACTAGGTCGGCAGTTGGATTCTGAACTCGGTGACACCAGAAATCAAGGCTAGTATCTTGTATAATGATGATGTTCAAGCTATTTGGAAAGATTTGCGAGATCGATTTTTGCACACAAATGCGCCAAAAATATTTCATCTCAAAAATGCCATCATGTCTCTAAGACAAGATGCTCTAACTGTCTCTGAATATCACACTCAGTTAAAATCTCTATGGGATAAACTTACTTCGCTCACTCTTATTGAACCATGTATCTGTGGTAATGGGAAGTCTATGGTAAGTAAACTTCATCAAGATATAGTCATGGAATTTTTACAAGGTCTCCATAACCGTTTTTTTCATCCATTCGTAGTCAAATCTTATTGATGGACCCTTTCCCTGCTATTGGAGAGATATATTCTCTAGTCCGTCAGGAAGAGAATCAGCACGAACTCAACTTTTCTTCTTCTCCTGCAATCTAATCAGCATCTCTCCATGTTGGGAAACAAGATCGTAGCCCTACTGCACAGAAAAATATTCGTCATTCTCCAACTAAGAAAGGGCGCCCACTCTGCGATCATTGTAACAAAGTTGGACACACTAGAGCTACTTGTTATAAGCTACATGGATATCCATCACGCAACTAATGCCAGAGGGGATAATCAAGCTGCTTTTGTTGCTTCCCAAGATGGTGAACCACAACATGGATCTCAAGTTCTCGCACTAACTATCACCCATGAACAGTACAATCAACTATTGTCGGTTCTTGAACCTTCATATGGTCCTTCAAGCCATGAAATAAAAGTTAATTTTTCTGGTAATGTTTCTTGCGCCTCTATTTTTCTTGGATCGTTGATAATGGTGCATCTAACCATATGCGTTATTCATTACTTTGTTTTACTAAGTATGTAAAAGCTCCGACAAATATATTTCTTCAACTACATGATGGGAGTCGATCTCCCATTTTACATATTGGGACAATAATTTTCTCACCCAATCTAATGCTTGATAACGTATATCATATCCCCAGTTTTATGTTCAATCTTTTATCAGTTAGTCACTTAATGAAATCTCTCAAATGTAAAGTGACTTTTGATGAATCATCATGTATATTTCAGGATCCGCTAAGGAACATAACGATTGCTCAGAGTGGTTACTTGCGCAATGGTCTCTACATTCTCCGATCGACCCCTACAAGTTTTTCAGCTTCTTATTATTCAATCTTTGATCTTTGGCATTGGAGCCTTGGCCACCTTTCTGATTTATGTTTTCGTAGTTTAACAAATAAATTTAGTTGTACAAGAACTACTAAAAATCATCTATGTGAAGTATGTCCACAAGCTAAGCAACCTCGTTTACTTTATGTACCCAGTAATTCGAGAAGTAATAAAAAAATTCAATTAATTCATGCATATATTTGGGGTCCTTTCTCTGAACCTTCTTTATGTGGAAAATATATTTTTTAACAATTGTTGATGATTTTTCGAGATGCATTTGGATTTACCTTGTGTATAGTAAATCAGACAGTAAGGAGTGTCTTGCATATTTTTTCAATCACATTATCACCCAGTTACGTACTAAAATTACAAATTTATCATCAGGTAATGGAAAAAAAAATTATTCCACAACTACAAAAATTTAGTTTCGACAACGGGACTCGGTTTCTGACAAAAGATCTACAAAAATGGTTTCATGTTAATGGTGTCAATCATCAACGTAGTTGTGTAGCTACTCCTCAACAAAATAATGTTGGGGAGCGTAAACACCGACACTTACTTGATGTTTCCCGCGCTTTGCATTTTCAAGGTGATCTTCCCTTGAATTTTTGGGCTGAATGTATTTTAAACGTTGTGTATCTCATAAATACGATGCCCACTCATGTATTAGACAATAAATCACCTCAAGAGATATTGTTTCAATCTCCACTCTCTAATCATCATTTAGGAGTTTTTGGTTGTCTTTGTTTCACTAGAAATATTAATATTAAACACAAATTTGATCGGCGTGGTCAGCCTTGTGTTTTTGTCGGGTATCTCTATGGTCAAAAAGGCTATCGCGTCTATGATCTTCAAACACGTAAAATTCATGTTTCCTCTGATGTGACTTTTCATGAGAATACTTTTCTTTACAGAGACTACAATATAAACAAGGTGTCTTCTACGGTACCTTCATTTCCACACTTGGCTGATGATGATACTTATATAATATAAATCCAACTCATTCATCACATGAGGCCATACCATCATCAGATACTTTAAATATAACTGGGAAGATATAAAGAAGGTTAGCATGTCCCTTGCGCAAGGATGATACGCATAAATCGAGAAATGGTCCAAATTTTAATAGATTTATGGCCTACCAAACCAATTATTACTAATGGATCTTTCGGTATTACTTGCCCTCGTGTAATAGCCTTTTACTAGTATAATAAATTTCAAGCTTCAAAAAAGAAAAATTAATATAACAGTAATAATTTATTAACCGAGTGAAATCTCTCGAACATGATTCTCATTACCGATCTTGATAACTAGATTTGGATAATCCGTCAAGCCATTTGCATGTGAAAACGGAAAAGTTACAATTCTTTACGGATATAGATAACTAACGGTAATATCTTTGAAAAAAAATGTTATTTTAGTGAACCTTAGCATGTATACGGGTATATAAGTTAACATGGCCCCTTCGTGTGTCATGTTGTGCCAACCTAATCGACCCATGGCACGATATAAGACGCCATCACGGATAAGTATGCGGTAAGGATAAACACCGCGTGCAGCAGGGATAAGCACAGCATGTGGCACGAACAGTGGTCGAACTATGGGAGAGGCTTGATTTTTTTTGTCGCAACGCTCAAGCCTATATTTTATCAACCAAAGTAGATTTATGGCCTACCAAGCCAATTATTACTGATGGATCTTTCGGTATTACTTACCCTCATGTAATATCCTTTTACTAGTATAATAAATTTCATGCTTCAAAAAAGAAAAATTAATATAACAATAATAATTTATTAACCGAGTGAAATCTCTCGAACATGATTCTCATTACTGATCTTGGTAACTAGATTTGGATAATCCGTCAAGCCATATGCATGTGAAAACAGTAAAGTTACAATTCTTTACGGATATAGATAACTAGCGGCGGTAATATCTTTGAAAAAAATGTTATTTTAGTGAACCTTAACATGTATACGGGTATATAAGTTAACTTGGCCCCTTCGTGTGTCTTGTTGTGCCAACCTAATCGACCCATGGCACGATATAAGACGCCATCACGGCACTACACCATTTTTAGTGATTCACAACCCAGGTTTGCAACGGCATAAGAGACGTTGCGAAATTTTAGTTGTGAATTGCAACGTCCATGTTTTTCGCAACGGAGATTTGCCATTTCTAATTTTTCAACCTCACAGGCGAGGTTGCGAATCGCAACTGCCTTTTTTTCAAGCGTGTGAACCACGTGCATGGTCGGTAACACTACGACTAATAAACACGCCACATTCAATGCATGGTCAAGAATTCTTTTTTATTTTTCCACCCTAAATCCCCAATCCAAGTATATCCTGCCTTCCCTTAGTCATTTATATATTCTTCTCATTTTATTTTTTATCTGCCAAGACTCTGTTGGCTCCCTCTCTATTATTCTCTGCATCTGCATCTACATCTCCATCTCCATCTGCTCAGTTGAGCTGCTCTTGATTTAGGGTTTACATCTCCATCTTCTTCTCTGCATCGACATCGACATCGACATCGACATCTCCATCTCATAACTCTATAATCGTGTAAGTATAATCTCTGACTTTTTATATTAGGGTTTACAAATTTTGATATTTTTAGGGTTTCAGTTCTGAGTTTCGGGGTTCAGACTCAGAGTCTTTGGTTTCCAGGATTTATATATTTTGATTTAAGTTTATCGAATCCATCGATTTTAGGGTTTAATATTTGATTTCAGTTTTTTCGATTTCATTTGTGAATCTGTTGATTTCATTTTTTCGATTTCTTCTCTTTCTTTCGGTTTTAGGGTTTATATGTGAATCTAATACTATTTTGTTGTTTTCATTTTAGGGTTTTTCAAGATTGAATAACTGAAGTACTTTGGAGATCTGAAGAACATTGAAGGTATAAGTTTGATGTATTGTTCTGTGTTAACTTTCTTAGGGATTTTGATGTATTTTCAGTTTAGGGTTTAATTTGCATTTTTGGGTTGTAAACTATAAACTAATTGTATGGTTTGTTGTTGTAATACATTTTAAGTTCATCATAGTTTGAAGAAGAAGGAAGAACTAAGAACATTGAAGGTATAATTAGTTTGATGTATTGTTCTATGTTAACTTTCTTAGGTATTTTTATGTATTTTCAGTTTAGGGTTTAATTTGCATTTTTTGGTTGTAAACTATATACTAATTTATGGTTTGTTGTTGTAATACATTTTCAGTTCATCAGAGTTTGAAGAAGAAGGAAGAACTAAGAAGGTATATGTAGCAGTCTTATAATTTATCCCTCCTTTATAAGTTAATCTAAGCTTGATTAGTATTAATTGTGATGCTAGGGCTTAGAAATAGGTATATAGTGGTCTTAAGTCACCTCATTTGTTGAATTTTACAAGAAAATTTCGTAAGTTGTCTTGTGACTTTTGTATCGATTTTAGGGCACTTGGGATAATGAACTTAAATAAGGTGTTTCATCAAATTTGGTACTTAAAGAAATTTTGTATAATCTGTTAACTTAGAAGTTTTTATAAGTTGTATGGTCTGAACTTAAGAATCTTTATAAGTTTGTATGGACTGAACTTAGAAATTTTGTATAATTTCTGAACTTAGAGATTTTTATAAGTTTGTTTGGACTGAACTTAATAACTTTTGTAAGTCTGATCTTTGATTTTGATAGAATATTAGTGAGCATGATAAAAACGGTCCCAGTGGTGAATTGCAAAATCTCATTGTAGCTCATTCTCTCTTTGTTGAGAGGATGTTTCTATCGTTAACCTAAGGCCTTCGGCAACCCTACCGCTGGGACTCAGTTGAAGCTACATGGTCTGAACTTAAGAATCTTTATAAGTTTGTATGGACTTAACTTAAAAATTTTGTATAATTTCTGAACTTAGAGATTTTTATAAGTTTGTATGGACTGAACTTAATAATTTTTGTAAGTCTGATCTTTGATTTTGATAGAATCTTAGTGAGCATGATAAAAACGGTCCCAGTGGTGAATCACAAAAGCCCATTGTATCTCATTCTCTCTTTGTTGAGAGGATGTTTCTGTCGTTAACCTAAGGCCTTCGGCGACCCTACCGCTGGGACTCAGTTGAAGCTACATGGTATGAACTTAAGAATCTTTATAAGTTTGTATGGACTGAACTTAAAATTTTTGTATAATTTCTGAACTTTGAGATTTTTATAAGTTTGTATGGATTAAACATAATAATTTTTGGAAGTCTGATCTTTGATTTTGATAAAATCTTAGTGAGCATGATAAAAACGGTCCCAGTGGTGAATCGCAAAATCTCATTGTAGCTCATTCTCTCTTTGTTGAGAGGATGTTTCTTTCGTTAACCTAAGGCCTTCGGAAACCCTACCGCTGGGACTCAGTTGAAGCTATATGTTAGAATTGAAGGGGATATGTCAAATTCATGATATACACTTGAATTCTAACATGTAGTTTTAATTGCATAGAAATTATATGTTTTTATGGTTTGGATAGACAATTAGTTTTATTGTTTGATTGTATTCATTTATAATTGAAGTAGATATATCAATTTAATGGAATGGATTTAGTTTAGTATTAAATGATAGTATTTTTTTGATTAATCTTATGCTTATCATATTTATTTCAAGCTTATGGATATTAATCTTTATTATGTAATTACTTTTGAGGTACTATGTTGTTCGTGATGTTGCTACGGACTATGTTGTTGGTGACCTTACTCCGGTAAGTCTTTGTTGTGATCTTCGTTACATTATCAATAATTTGCATTTTATTCATTAAGCCATTGGATCTGGTGGGTTTTCATAACAACACTCTTAACTTATATGAATAGAGAGCAATGTGTCTTCAACTTGCCTTCTTTAACCAATATTTTGTTTGTGCAGTTCATAGTTTTGTCAGACCTGGAACCATTTCTCAAAGATTTTAAAGATAAGCTCGCTCTTAAAGATAAGCACTTGACTTTGTAATGAGTATTAATTGTTAACTGGTAAAGATAGTTCCAGGGAATTAATGAATGTTTCTTATGTTTTCTTTTGAAGCTAAGTGTTAGCATTAACATCCACGGGAAACATGAATTTGTTTTCCAACCACGCTTATTTGGAAAGGTAATGCTAGTTTTTAGTATTTCATTTCACTGTTCTTACTTTCATTTTTAGTATTTCATTTCACTGTTTCATCTTAGTTGGTTTGATTGTGTTTTGCAGGACAAAGGATGATCCTGCGATTCTTGCAAAATATGTGACTACATTATTAAAGAAGGAGAAACCTATGGAGGAGCTAAAGAAATTTTGTGCTGAGAATCTACTGGATTTTCTTGGAAATGGTATGTCTTCTTCTCTGGCGTTATTGGCTTTGAGATTCATTCTTTTATATAAGTTGTGATAGTTCAGATTATCTGATTATGCGCAAGCTTCAATGGAAGGAGGATCATAGAAAATTATCAGATTCAATGTTTTTACAGAACACCAATTATATGCGCAAGCTTTTTATCTATCAATGTTTTAACTTAGGTCATTGGAAGGAGGATTAGAGACAATGTAAACTTATCGAGTTCCCCATATTCATCATTTCCACAGATATTGCCTACTTATACTTGCAGATAGGATTAGAGACAATGTAAATGAATGAATGTAAGCATAACTATATGGGGGTTTAATGTTCACACGCTAAATGGGGGTTTAATGTTTACACGCTAATGATACATCTATTGAAACGATTTTGTTTGCCTGTTTTGTAATTTTCTGCAACATTATAATTCTGTTATAGAATGAGTGTAAGCATAGAGATTGGTTTAGTTTTTTGCTTTTGAAATCTGCATAACATTTATACTATCCGTCACTAGATTTACCAGCTGTTGGACCATATAAAAACCTTAAGAATGGGTGCTTTGAACTGACTAGTTATTCTCCATTTGAACTGACTAGTTATTCTCCTTTTGCTGCTAACATTTATACTATTAGTCACAGAATAGATTTGTCAATGTAAACTTATCCACCATTTGCCATCTGAACCATATGTTTCAATAGGATTAGAGACAATGTAAACTTATCCAGTTCCCCATATTCATCATTTCCACAGATATTGCTTGCTTATACTTGCACAGCCATATTATTTATTTATTATATTTTGACTACAATTGATTTATAAGCATACTGGTTATCTGATTGGAAGAATTTGTGATGCTTTGTTCGCAGGTTAATTGAATGATGCTCTGTTGTGAGATCGGAAAGGTTGGAGAACAAAGCAGCAAAGTAGCATCCATTAGGTCCCTTAGCAGCTGCAAGATTTGTAAGTTATAGTGCAGTATCTCATTATAGAGATTTAAGTTAGAAGAACTTGGGAATTTTAGTACTTTATACAAACTGAAACTTAGAAACTAAGTAATTTATGTGTATGTTGACATAGTTTGTATCAAATACCCATACCTTCAATTGAAGAATTCTTTTTTCATGGAATGAATGTGGAATGAATGTGTAAAAGTTTGTGGAATGTTGAATATTTGGAACTGGGTAACTGCGGGGGGAAATGGATTTTGACCAGGTCAATGAAGACTTGACCTTTTTTTTTAGGTTGCAAAATATTCGCAACGTCTTATTTTGGTTGCTAAATTAGAACCCGAACTAATAGATTAGAACTAGAACCAATAACATTTTAGTTCCGGGTACGGGTATTCCTAGAATTCGCAACAGATTAGCAACGGAGGACCTTGTTTGGGAATAAATAACGTCGCAACGGCATGAGTCGCAACGTAGCTTATGTCGTTGCGAAAAAAATGCAACGTCGTGTTTTGCAACGCTGATATTCCGTTGCAACCCCAGTCAGCAACATCCAGATTCCGTTGTGAATCCCTAAAAATGGTGTAGTGCAGATAAGTATGCGGTAAGGATAAACATGGCGTGCAGCAGGATAAGCACAGCATGTGGCACGAACAGTGGTCGAACTATGGGAGGGGCTTGATTTTGTTGTCGCAACGCTCAAGCCTATATTTTATCAACTAAAGTTATAATAAGCTAGCTATAAAAAAAATAGTTTTTGAACTTTTGAGGGGACTTGAGCCTGGCACAATGCACACCAGTCATTTTTTTTTTTTTGCATAGTTTTGTAATCACATGGGTTTTGCAAATAATGTAAGAAGAACACTATTGGAATGGAGCAATAAGAAAAGTAAGAAGAGGCTCAAACGTCTTAAAGATGATTGTCCAGTCATTTATTGCACGGTTGTTGGTAAAACAACTAGTGTTTGTACTTTGTACCCTAATATTTGGGCACGCTAACCGTAGCCTTGTTAGCGGAAAAATCATAGTCCATTATTCCCAGCAGCCCACGTACTCTGGTCTTTTCCACCAGCCCGTTTCCGTTAATCTGTCGATCAAGGAAGTTCTAGGACGTTCCAGTTTACTTGGCAGGCAATTCTATATAATAATAAAACATCTCTCCCTACGGGGAATTAATTGTGTTATGTTCCTGAAAGTAACTTCTGCCGCAAACATTAGGGTTCCAAATTTTGAAAGCGTTCGCCTTTCCTCCGCAAGCATTCAGATAATAGATATGGATGGTTTAAAAAATAATTTTCCTGGTGGTTCAAGCTATGACAGTGGTGATAGAGATCTCCCTTGTGGAGATGAACGGGATACCAAGCTTGAGGTGGCTGGTTCTTCCCGGATAAATAATACAGTTGATTCCGGTGAAGAATTACCTCTTGATGATGAAAGTCTCGACTTTGAAGGGATGGATGTTGGAGATTATGAACCCGTACATTGTGAAAATGATGACAAGTGGATTATAGAGCCTGATACGTGTGGTCTGGACTATTCTGATTCTTCTTGTTTCGATTCATCTTCTGAAGAAGAAGGAGAAACTTGTAGAGAAGAACCAATAGAGAGAATCATTCCTGGAGAAATGTATGCTATTACTGTAGATGGTTATTACAAGAAAGGAATGAAGAATCACAAAGCAAAGGGTGGATATGGGGTAATTATCAAACGTGTGGGTGGTAAACCTGTTGTAGCCAAATCTGGGTGTGCCTCGGTTGGTGTCTCAGAATTTTATCACACAGTGCAGGGTATTAAAGAGGGTCTAGAGCTTGTCAGAAGATATGCTAATATTACTCGTATCTATATTGCATGCAATAATGAGTTTGTGAGCATGAATGTAAATCACTGTTTCGTGGCCCACAAACGTGGAAGGTGTGATTGGCATCCAGAAGGTTCACCTTCACATCACTTCGATGTGTTTTGTGGAAGTTGCTTGAGGTACAATGTGTCATCTGATGTTTTTGATGATATCTTTGAATTCATGAAACGCATTGTTACGTTAGGGATGAACTATTATCGCGGCGGTTTAGCGACCTATCTTGATAGAGATATGAACAAACCAGCAGATTACCTCGCGAAAATGCCCGAGGAGAAGGAATTTGTATTTAGTGAATTTCCAGATAAGTTGAATAAACTTGTGATAGAGGCTGGGGAATTGCTTACATATCCTCTGTAAGGGATTACTGATGTCTTGTATTTCTTATTTTCGGTCAAAGATCTTTTAAGTTGTTCTTCATCCTTAAATTATCAATTATATGGCTTTTGATCAAATCCAAAGTGCCACTCTTGCAACTAGATCTCTTGTATTTAAATTTTAAAGCTCAATTTTTCGGACTAATGGGAAATCCTGACATGAAATCGGTAGCCATTGAACGATCCGGTATTGAAGATTTTGACCACTCAATGATTTAATTACACACCCTAGCTATGATGTTGTCGTGATAATGAAAGTTTATCCACCAAGTGCTATCCCTGATGTTGATGTTGTCGTGATATGATTTTGACCACTTGGTAGGGTCTCTGAAATTTATCCACCAAGTGTTATCCCTGAACCAGGAGACCCTCTTTTTGTAAAAGTTGAGCTAAACATCGAAAAACAAATTCCTAGTTCTGTTAGAGCAGAGATTGGGTCTAACCAGGAATCTGTGATTCACTTTGTATACATGAATCTTCCTCATCGAGTTTGCCTTTCCTGTAATAGATTGGGACATGTTCAATCAAATTGTTCTATTGTTGAAAACCGTATGCTAGAAGGTATCTATGATAATTCCCCTTACATAGATTTAGATGATGAATCACAAAGCTGGGAAGACGAGTTTCAGGTCCTAATAGATGATCAAATTGATTTGGATTTTACTTCTGATGCATCGATGAGTTCCCCGGTTTTTCTTTCTCCATCTTCTGTTCTAGAGGATATAAATGATTTTGATCTCGTGAATGCTGATGTTTTTCTGGATCGTCTGTATGGACCTGACTCGGACTCATCTGATTTGGGTGATGAGGATGGTGAGTCAGATGATCTAATTTTATCTCTTGTCGGGTCAGATTCTGATTTGGATGGGTACCCATCTAACTTGGGTAAGAGACCATATTCGGAACTTTCACCAGTTACACCGACATTTTCTCCATTACCCGACTATAGTGAAATCTCATATTGGGATTTCAAAATTAGGGCAGACGGCCTTTTAGGGGACTTAGTTGAAAAATCTAATTTCTTTCTGGGTGAACCATCTTCAGCTGCTCCGGTGGGTAATAATCACATCTCTTTTGGTCTGGGTGAATCAGTTTCTGCTGCTAAGGATTTTATAGATCTCTCTTCTCCTCATTTATCTGATGAGCATTTTTCTCCTCATTTATCTGATGAGCAATTTTTCACTCCTGAAGCTGATATCCCAGTGAAACCTGCTTACATAATTACTTTCTCAACTTCCTCAAACGAAACTTCTTCTTCAAATCTTTCTTCTGCTTCGGATGCAACTTTTGCTCCTTGTGGTTCTTCTTCAAATAATTTTAATCCTTCTCCTCCTCCCCCTCCTGCTTTAAATCTTGAGATCAATTCGACTCAAAATGAATTTAATCAATATGGGTCTTTTTTGGAAGAATCAAAAAAATTGGTCTCAGTTACAATCCCATTTAAAGAGAAAATCGCTTCCATAACAACGGCTGCTGATGAAGAAAACCAGGGGGCCCAGGTATTTCTTTTTTCATAAACTTAATCATCTCTTATATATCTTGTTCTTCTAAGGTTAATTTACATTGGGTGTGTTGTCTCAATTCCATACTGTCTTATAGGATTTGATAACTGTAGAATTGCTCCCTTTTAAGTATCCTAGTTCTCTCAAAATTCATTCTTTGCTACCTGAAACCTTACTGTGTATTTTGGCTACTCTACATCTGTTTGGTCTTTACATTTAGGTAATAACTGCACTTAGCTTTTATTTTAATTAAGTTAGTTGGGTTACATCATGAAGATTATAGCTTGGAATACTCAAGGGTGTGGAACAAAGGAAACTAAGCAACATTTAGATTATATAATAAAAACAGAAAAACCAGAAATCTTATTTTTATCTGAGACTAAGTCCCAGAGGCACTTTTTAAAAAAACTACTCACTGATTTCCCTAATTGCTACTTTGTAGACCCTATTGGTAAAGCAGGGGGTCTTGCTTTGGCATGGGTTAATGGTTTTCACTTTGAAATTGTGCATTCAAACACAAATATGTTAAATGTTTTGATCAAAACAAACTTCTATGATAACTTCTGGATTTTGACTGCGTTTTATGGAAACCCTTATAAACCTACTAAACTTGAGTCTTGGGAATTTCTAGAAGATAGATCCTCTAGAATATCACACTCAAGTATGCATTGGGTTGTAATTGGTGATTACAATCAGGTTCTGAGTCCTGCTGAGAAAATGGGAGGGCTACCTTTCAATAGTATGGAAGCGGAACCTTTCAAAAGGTCGCTTCAAAGAGCTGGTTTATCGGATCTAGGCTTTTAAGGGAACTATTTCACTTGGAATAACCACTGAGAGGGCAATAGAAATATTCAGGAAAGGCTTGACAAGGCCTATACAAATGATGAATGGATATCTCATTTCCCTGAATCTTTCGTAACACATCTTCCTTCTTTTGGATCTGATCATAGTCCAATTAGGCTGGATCTTTTTCAGTTTTCGGCTCATACCTAAATTTCCCTTTTAAGTTTTTTGACACTTGGCTTAAAGAGCACTCTTGTATTCAGTTAATCATGAATACTTGGGACTCTTCTTTGCTCAATGTTACTAATGTAGTGCTAAATAATCTAAAAATCTTAGGAAAAAATCTTACTACTTGGCGCAAAGATGTTTTTGGAATTCCTGAAAAGAAAATCAAAAAGTTACTAACTAGTATTGATATAATTCAGTCTTCTAATAGAGACCATAATAAACAACAACTTCTAAACCAGAAACTTCAAGACTTAGAAAAATTATACGATACTCAAGAGGAAATCGCAAAACAGTTGTCCAGAGACAACTTTGTCCAACTTGGAGAAAGAAATACAAAGTATTTCCATATAAAAACTTTAAAAAGAAGGAAGTGAAATCAAATAGATTATCTTCTAAACCAAAATGGGGACATTTTGAAACAGATACCCCAAATTGCTGAGGAATTAAAATCTCATTTTCAAACTCTCTTCACTGAATCTCTGGCTATGCCTGACCAAGAACTTGTTAGCCTAATTCCTAAAGTTATATCTGAACAGGATAATTTAGACCTTTTAAAAATACCAACTTCAGATGAAGTTTGGAAGGTAGTTAAATCAATGAAATCGAATAAATCTCCGGGACCGGATGGTTTCCCGGTGAGTTTCTTCAAACATAATTGGTATCTAGTAGGGAATCAAATTGCGGCTATAATTCAAAATGTTTTTGTAACTAAAAAAATTAACCCAAAGCTGAATGAAACTTTTCTTTTCTTGATTCCTAAAATAAAACAACTGAAATCTCCTAGTGACTTCAGACCAATAGGACTGAGTAATACACCCTATAAAATTCTTTCCAAACTATTAGCAAATAGATTAAAAGTTCATTTAGAAAACATGATTTCTCCTTTCCAATTTGCCTTCTTGTCTTCTAGACAAATTGCAGACAACATAGTGGTGGCTCATGAGGTAGTTCACTCAATTAAGAAAATAAAAACTAAGAATGGAGGTCTAGGTATAAAATTGACATGTCCAAGGCCTTCGACAGGGTCAATTGGAACTTTTTAATTCAAACCTTATCTGCTTTCGGTTTTAGTAATGAATGGTGCAGTTTAATCCACCAATGTGTCTCTACTGCCTCCATAGCAGTCCTTTTGAATGGTTCACCGGGCGAATTTTTTACTCCTACCAGAGGGTTAAGTCAAGGAGATCCGTTATCTCCTTACCTTTTCCTAATCTGTGTGGATGTTTTCTCTAGGCTGCTTTCTGCTAAAGACAAAACTAAACATATAACTGGAATAAAAATATCTAGGCATAGTATCCCTATTTCTCATCTTCTTTTTGCAGACGATTGTCTGCTGTTTTCTAAAGCGAGCATGGTAAGCTGTAAAAATATCTTGAACATCATAAATCAATTTAGTAATGCTTCGGATCAACTCATAAACTTCTCTAAGTCAGGAATTTTTTTTAGTAGAAGAATCCATTGTAAACATCAAAGAATTATGATTAGGCTCTTGAAAATAAAGAAAATAAACATTACTGACTCTTACTTAGGAGCCCCCTTATTTGTAGATAGATCAAAAATTAAGACTTTTGATAAGATTGTTACTAATATATGGAAAACAAAGCGCAAAGTTGGAATGGTACAACCTTGGTTCAGGCAAGTAAAAAGGTCCTAATTAATTCTGTGTTGTCTAGTTTACCTATTTATCAAATGGGGTGTTTTTATCTGCCACAAAAAATCACAGACAAGATAGATGCAGTTCAAAGAAACTTTTGGTGGGGTAAACAAAAAAACTCACTATCCTATTAGTTGGGGTTTCATGTGTGAACCTGTAGAAGTTGGTGGTCTAGGATTTAAAGAAGCAAATAAAATGAATAAAGCGATGATTGCTAAGCTTGCTTGGATGATAGCAACTCAGCAGAACACCTTATTAGGTATTTTTCTTAAGAACAAGTACTTTAAACACTCAACTATCTTCCATTCCAAGAAGCATTATAATGCTTCGTGGATATGGGGATGCATTATGCAGGGAGTCTCTTTAATTCACAAATTCAGCTGCTGGGAGGTAGGCGACGGTAAGTCAATCCACATCTGGAAAGATAAATGGATTCCAGGTATGGAACAAAATCTCATAAATTTTTGTGGTAGTCAACTAAACCTTTTAACACTTGTATCTGAGTTGATAAACTCAAATACCAAAAAGTGGAATGTTACGAAAGTTAGAAACAATTTCGCTCCGGAAATTGCGGAAAAGATTTTAGGAATTAGAATCTTCACAGATACGAATGGTAAACTGAAAAATGATAGACTAAGATGGTTACTTACAAACGATGGGAACTTCACTGTTAAGTCAATGTACCGAAAACTCAAAAATCCTGTGATAGATATTATTGATCATGATATTAAACTCTTTTGGAAATCTTTTTGGAACTTAAATGTTTCTCAACGAATAAAATTTTTTTTATGGAAGTGTATACATAATGCTCTACCTGTTAGGAAAAAACTAGCAGAGCACAAGACTAACATAGACATGAAGTGTATTTTCTGTGAGCATGATTGCGAGTCTCTAAAGCATCTGTTCTTTGAATGCCCATATGTGAAATCTGTTTCTTTGCTGCCTCCTGTGGTAGGTATAAATGCTAGTAATGATTTGGATTTCTCCTTTGCACAAATGTACACTAACTGGATAGCAGGAATGTATGAAAATAATGCAATAGAAGTTATGGCCACAAAATGTTGGTTGATTTGGAAGGAAAAATGTCTTCGAATTTTCCAATCCAAATCAACCACTAGTTTACAACTATCGCTTGTTGTGCAGAGACATGGCTTTTTGGGCTCCCCTGAGACTTTCTAAACAGGGAGTAATTTCTATTTCCCCATCTGTAGTTCAAAATCAGAATGACGTAAATAATAGAGGATGGTTAAAACCTCAAACAAATCAACTAAAAATAAACTTTGATGCCTCTTGGACAGATTCTGGTACTCCTGCTGGATATGGTATAATTCTTCGTTGTGATACAGGTGATGCAATACAAGCTACAGCTGGGACTTTCAGTGCAACCACAGCAGAAGAAGCAGAGGCTCTGAGTCTGCTGGAAACAGCAACTTGGGCTAAGAATATGGACTTAAAGAACTTTTGGGTGGAAGGTGATTGTCAAAGGTTGATTCATTATGCTCAAGACAAGCAAAGTAACATTTTTTGGAGAAATCAACGCTTAGTAGCAGAAGCGGTGAAAGTTCTGAGGACTTGTGAAAAAAATTTGGGTTTTCTGTTTAAGAATAGGAAAGGAAATGAAGTCGCAGACACTCTTGCAAGAGAAGCGCGCAAACAGGGAATTCACAAACAACAATGGTTGATAATGACGCATTTTCTAAATTATGTTTTAGCAAAGGATGTACTTTTTTCAATTTCAGTTTTTAATTCTAGTTTTCAAATTAGGGGTAACATTGTGTTGGTAGATACCAATATCTCTAACCAGTTAGAAGAGATAAGGGAAACCAACAGTTTGGAAAACCTGATGTAACCTTCTTTGTTTCAATGCAAGTAATTTCCACACAAAAAAAAAATGATTTAATTATGTGAATTGCCTAATGTTTTGTATATTGGTGGCAATGTGCAACAATTGTGAACTGAACAACGCTTGTAATAAGTATATGAAGTTTGTCTTTTCTTTTTTCTTTCAAGCATATTCTGGTATTGGTGTGTGCATTACAGCTCTTAAGCTTGCCTAATGCAGCAAAGTTTACGGCTAACGCAAGAGACTGACTTCACATCAGCAGTTAAGTATGACAAAAGCTTCCGTGTGCAAAAATTATCAGTTCAACGAACGAAAGTGGAACTGCAGATGTACCTTCCTCTTTCATATAAGATTGATAAAAATGGTACCATATTGTTTCTATTCCATCAATCATAAGGCTGGTAACATTTAGATGAATATTATGTCAAACGTCATACCTCAGCTCGAGGTCTTTTCATCCCAGAGGTCGCAGTTGACTCAACATCCGACAATTCCGTCCTAACTAACTGCTTGAAACTATCGTTCACACTGCCAGCTGATGACATGGCATTCAAGGGAACTGCAGTTGTGTGAAGCTTCATTTTCTTTGTTGCTGAGCTTCCATCTTGTTGAATGAAATTCCTTGCTTGTATATGAGATTTTGTCGTAGTCACCAAATCCTCACCTACAGAAGCTTCGGATCCAATACCTGGTGCAGATCCAGCTATCCTGTCGATCATACTAATGACTGACTCAATGCCACTGGCAGAAGCACTAAATGCTTTAGGAGACATGGATTTTACCTGAGCAAAGATGAAGATGCACAATGATGTTAAACGATAAGCAACGATTACGTTTAATTCTAATTGGATGGTATGTGATGTTACTAATGTCTATTCTGATCCTTACTGGTAATAAGCCTTTTTTTCAAGCTGTGATATACTTTCAAATGCATTATAGTGTAAGACTACATTAATATTCCAACCGATTAACAAAAATAAATAAACTCTAAACATAAAATCAATTTCTGATTTTGTCATTTAACATCACATATTAAAGCCACATCTAATTGTTAATATTATTAGAATTATGGAATTTTGAAGTGTGTTTAATTGCTAACCTAAAAACAATCGGATAATCTACCCAGACGGTAACTTATAATGAGGATAAAAAACTGCATACCTCTTTTAATTGGCACTCTAAAGGCTGCTCTGTAGCACTTGGATTAGTGATTGTGGAGGATGTGGCCTGATTACCATCTAGACCAGCGAACTCTGTGAGAAAGGGGGAGGCTGATATCCCAGGAGTGCCGATTGCAAGAGACTGCACTTGACCAAGTGAAGCAGTACTATGTGACTCCCCAACGTTTCCTGCATTTGACAGAGAGGAAACACCAGAAGTCTGTTTCTCGGGATCCCCAGGTATTAGAGAAGGAGCCAGGGGTGTAGAAGGAGAAGGGACAATTAAGGGTGGGTTTGCAGATTGCAGAGGTGTTCCTGTTTTTGTAAGGGATGATGAAAGGCTTTGCTGGTCAATTTGTGGTGAACGCTGAGAAAGTTGTGGGGATGCTACTGAAAGCATTTGAGGGGAAGATATAGGAAATGGAGAACCAAGCTTTACTTGATGGTTGTATGGTGCCCGAGGGCCAGCAGCAGCAAGGTGTTGCTCAGACATTCCTTCTTTGTAACCCATTCCCTGTCTAAATTTCAAATCCTCCCTCATCTGCTGAAGCACAGAACCCGGACTGCTGGAACTGTGCACCAACTGCTGGAACTGTTGCTGCTGATTATGCAAATGCATCTGGCGCTGCTGTTGCTGAAGTTGTTGGTTCAGATGTGGATGTTGTTGAAGCATGTCTGGGTTCATCTGAAGGGAATTAACATTACTCTGTAATCCATTAACAATATTTTGTGACATTGTGTTCAAGTTTCCCTGTTGGAGTGCATTTCCAGCGCGTTGGTATTGAAGGGCTGAACCCACACAAACCGGTTGCAATGAAACAGAATTGTTACCTTGGCCCGACATCATAATAGAGCCAGGTTGCAAAGAATTTAGCAGGTTAGATTGTGCCGTTGAAACACCTACATGGTTTGGAGGCAGGGAACCATGATTCATGCTTGTCACAGCAGTTGGTTGCGTAGATAATACAGAATTTTGCAGGATCGTTGGTTGCATATGGGAGTTCATCTGGTTTTCGTACTGCTGCAACAGAGGATTTTCAGATTGTATCTGCTGCTGCTGTTGTTGCTGCGGCTGGTTTTGTTGCTGCAGTTGTTGTTGTTGTGGCTCCTTTTCTTGCTGTTGTTGCTGCTGCTGTTGTTGCAGTTGACGTTGCTGTATAGAGAGTGACTGGCCACCAGTTGGCTGAATTTGTTGCTGCACTGGATCAGATTTCCTCGGGCCGTTCGAGTTCAGAATATTCAAGATCTGTTTCTCATACAAAGCCAGCTTATCCTTCAAACTAGGTATCATACTACTTTTGGGAAGATTCAGGAACCCTATCATCCTGTCCAACACGTTTTTGAAAATTTGGAGCCTCTCATGTTGTTCAGACTTTGGTGCATGGGGAAGAGAATCATGCTACCACATGCAAAAGGAAAACAAACATTTATCAAGCGCGAGTACCCAATACAAAAATGAGAAATGTTGTAAATTAAGAGAACTGTGGTTTCTAATATATTTTACACAGATTACACAGAAAGAGAAACCAAATACTAACCTGATGGCATTTTTGAGAGATCCTCTGGTGCATGTAACTAAGATCCGGTAAATATTTTTCTCTCATGGACTTAATCTACAATTATAACAAAATTAAATGGTCAAGTGGTTTGATTTGGTCAAGATGGTACGTTTTCGCAACTCAGCTAATCGTGTCAACTGACAAAAATTCTAATGGCTAAGATTTGACAGGCTGAGATGCAAATGACATTGTAAAGAAATGAAAACTTAACGGAAGCTAAAAGGGGTGATTAGAACTATACTGTCTGATAAACTTCCTCCTGCTGGTCGGCCGCATTTCCTGTTGCGATTGCATTCCCTGTTATTGCTGCATCTATTGACGCTAAAAGAAAAACAGGCAATGGAACCAATTAGACTACTAGTGTGCCATTCTTCTATAGTATAAAAAAGAAAAAGAAAAAGGCAGAACTGAAAAAGCGGAAAGGAAGGCAACAGAATAATTGTATCCAAATTCACTAAAGCAGTAAAAGTGGATTTTCGACCAAAATGGCATACTTGACGAGGGAAGTTGATGTTGATGTTGCTGCTGCTGCAGTTGTTGATGTTGCTGCTGCTGTTGTTGTTGCTGCTGTATAGAGACTGTGTGGCCACCAGTTGGCTGAATTTGTTGCTGCAGTAGCCCAGGATTCCAAGAGCGATTTGAGTTAAGAATATTCAAGATCTGTTTCTCATACGAAGCCAGCTTGTCCTTCAAACTAGGTATCGCACTACTTTTAGGAAGATTCAAGAACCCAATCATCTTGTCTAACATGTTCTTGAAAATTTTGAGCCTCTCAATTTGTTCAGACTTTGGTGGCTGTGGAAGAGAATCATGCTACCACATGACAAAAGGAGATACAAACATTTATAAAGAGCCATTACCAATAAAAAAATGAAAAATGTTGTAAGTTAAGAGAACTGTGGTTTTTAATCAGTTCAAAAAAAAACTAATACTGACCTGTTGGCATCTTTGAGAGATTTTCTGGTGCATGTGACAAAGATCTGGTAAGTACTTTTCTCTCATGGACTTTATCTACAATTATAACAAAATAAAATGGTTAGGAACGTTGTCAGCCAACAAAAGCTCTAAATCTCTAATGGCTAACAATTGAGACGTCTCAGATACAAATAACGCTAGAAAGAAAAAATAAACATAATGAAAGCTAAAAGAGGTGATTAGAGCTATACTGTTTGGTAAACTTCCTCCTGCATGTCGACCGCATTACCTGTTGCGGCTGTATTTCCAGTTATTGCTGCAACTATACTAGTCTGACATTCTTCTACAATAAAAAAAGAAGAAGATCGAACTCAAAAAGAGGAAAGGAAGGGAACAGAAAATAATTGTATTTAATCCTTAAAGCTGAAAAGTTCTATAGAAGAAACAACCAAACGAAAGCAATGTAAAGCGGATTTTTCAACCAAATTGACATACTTGATGAGGCCTCTGGAGGTGGTTTTTGTGAATGAAACACTTGCTTCTGGTCCAATAAACTTTGATGGTCGAGCATTGAGCCACCAGATGTCTGTATTCTTTGTTGAATATCCCTTTGTAATGAATTTGGCTGGTGCTGCAATCCCAGTAGCTGATACATTTGCATTGTTTGAGATGGATGCTGAGACATAAGTTGTTGTTGTGCTGGATGGGATTGTGCATGTTGCCCTTGGATTTGTAACATATTAGTTGATACTTGGGCATATTGTTGTTGCTGCGCCTTTCCCCCTTGCTGATGCATGGTATAAATTGGCTGCTGTTGCTGCTTCTGTAACCCTGACATGTTACTTTGTTGACCAAGCTGCTGCTGATGACAGATATTATTTACAAGTAAATGTTGTGGCATGTTTGCGACATTATTCTGTTGGTTTAGCAACCCCTGTTGCTGTTGCTGCAAATCGGATACATTGTTTTGGTGCCCAATTAACTGATGCTGCTGCAAGTTTGGGGAATTTATTTTCTGTTGCCGATGCTGCTGTGAAGGAAAAACCCGTTGCTGTTGCTGATGCAGAACAGGAGCTTGTTGGTGCATAGACTGCTGAGACTGTTGATGTGGTTTCCTGAAGACACTCTGTGGATGTTGTTGAAGAACATTTGGTGTGGACTGTGCAGCGGAAGACTGCAGGTTCTGTTGAAGACCTGAAGACAATTGCATCACAGAGTGCTGAGTCTGTTGAAGTGTGGACTGGCTTGGCTGAAGACCAGATGACATTTGCATATGAGGTTGTTGAGTAGATTGCAATTGTGTTAGCTGCTGTTGTTGTTGCTGCATGTGTGCCTGCATAAAGGAGGATGAAATGTTTCCCAGTAGCTGCTGCTGCGGCGGGTCCAGCTTCAAAAGGTGTTGTTGCAACTGCTGTTGCAACTGTTGCTGCGGATACCAACACTGCTGTGAACTTTGAGACTGCTGTTGTTGAGAACCGGTCTGTTGTGGAAGCTGACATCCTTGCATCTGGGTTGTTGAGTTAGCAAACATATTCGATGCTACACCTCCTTGACCAACTAGATTTCCAGAAGAATTCTGTGTCATTCCAGACGGTATGTTGGATCCCTGATTAACGGCATTGGGCATCGAGGAATGAGTGAGACTGGCCCCAGAAGGCAATGCAGATGACAATGCCACAGGTTCATGGATTCCAGAATTTCCGATATTATTCTGAATGTTCTGGGATAATAGCTGCTGCTGTGCTTCATACTGGTTCTTTAAAGGAATTTGCGACTGCCCTGGGTTGCGCACTTGGGACTGCATCCTGTGAGATGCTATTTTGGGATAATGACAGAAAGAAAAAACAAGTAACAAGGTGACATATAGTTAGCAACAAATGAGAATAAGTAAAGCATCAACAAATTCCTGATAGGATGTATTTTAGCAATCTATCTAGCTTGGAAACTCTAACCTGCATCTTGAGGATTTTGGCTACCACCACCAGTATTTAAGGTAAAAGAATTAGCACCTTCATTTGTCTGAGATTTTGTCTCCATTGCCAGCATCTTCAAAGATAATTTTCGTAGATAATCTGTCTGAATTTACAAATTTAATTTGGTTAGATTCCATGAGTGCTGCATGTATAAAGAAAAGATTACTTAGCAAAATATCACCAAAGAATACTGACAAATATAATATATGATGCGGAGATGATAAACAGATTTCAGTAACGATGATTTACACAAGATGCACCTAATCTTTACCCAGTTCTCAGCGAAAGATCAGTTTTCTACATAGAGGCCATCTAAAGAATAATTATTACATGATTCTACTCTTTTAGTACATCATCTGTTCCTCTGAAAACAACTTATCAACCTGAAACTGCTTAGCACTTATACCTTCCAGAATGCAATGTGGCAAAATCAACCATCTATGAGGATAGTGGCACAAAAGGGGGGTCAATATTAATTATGTAAACTAAAACAAGGATGTGCAGAATCAAACACTACCGACAGAGTGACAGACCATGGAGCTTTTTTCTTTTTTTGATCAGACCATGGAGCTTCCTAACAACAGAAACATGATTTTGCATTTTTGCTATAAGCCACAGCTAAAGATTCTGGTTTAGAGAGAGACGGGGAAGGATAAGGAGATCTCGTCATAGCGAAAAGTCAGATCATATCAAAACTAATTACTAGCCAAAAGTTAGAACGGCAATGATGATGGTGCTGGATTACACAGTTATGTGTGTGTCCTTTGAACTCAACGGAACCAATTAATACGAGGACATACCAAAACGGTAACAATTCAGTTGGATATCATATTTAGCTAAAGCTTTGAGATCGACCATCTGCAGTCAGATATTCCCAAGAAGTTTAAAAAAAAACAGGGAAAGGCATACTCTCGCAAGCAACCCCTACAATTTAGCTACTCCTACTCAATTCTTTCAGGTAATAAATTGCTTTCTGGAGTGAGAAATCAAAGACATTGAGAACCAGACAAGTACTGATCTAAAAATAAGTGGTTTTGCACAATTGAGGTTCTCAAATAAGTTTTGTAACAGAAGAACACAGATACCTTTCATTCCTTCAGTTCCAAATAACTTGATGAGTTCAGCAAGCTATGCACATGAAATGTCATGTGCACTCCTTAAAGGTTATCATATCAATTAGGACAAGAAATGACATGTGCAGTTGACAATCACGTGAATTACACCAGAAGTTTGGCAAGTAACAAATTAAAAATCCAATTATTAGTGCACCGCAAAAGAGCTCTATGACAACAATGGCTTGAATCGTATCAAATGATCCTACAGTCCTTAACTAGATTACGGTTATGTAACCTCGAAACTTAGTTGTCAATCAAAATAATTAAAACACCAAATAAGTGCTAGAAATTTGACTTCTACACGATGGAAAGTGAGAAAAACTCTGCTAGACAAATCAATGGTGAAAAAATGGAAAATTCATGCTCACTCATCAGTGGACAAACTAGTAAAGCAATACAAATATACAATTACTACCAACAGAGTGAGTGACAGACCATGGAGCTCATAGCGAAAAGTCAGATCATATCTTTAATGGAAAAACGAACTACTGGTCAGAAATCAGAATGGCGGTGAAGATGGTGCTGAATCACACAGTTAAGTTTTGAGTCCTTTGAACTCATCGGAACCAGTTAATAAGAGGACATACCAGAAGCGTAACAATTCATTCGACTTATCATATTTATCTAAAAAGCTTTTAGATCGACCATCTGCAGTCGGATCTTTCCAAGAAGTTAAACAAAACCAGGCACACCAAACAGGATGCATATTCAAAATTGGCTTATCTGTCAAACTCTCGCACGAAACCCCTTACAATATAGCTACTCCTACTCAGGTCTTTCGGGTAATAAAGTGCTTTCTGGAGTGAGAACTCATTGAAATTAAGAACCAGATAAGCACAGATCCAAAAGCAAGTGGTGATAACCAGATAAGCAGAAGACATACACCTTTCATTCATTGAGTTCCATACAACTCAATGGTTCAGCAAACTGTGTACATGAAATATCATTCGCACTCCATATATCAGGATTGTTCCAGGTAAAAGGTTATGATATCAAATTGGACACATACATGGGAAAATTATGCTCACTCACCAATAAACAAAATTAGTAAAGTAACACAATCACAAAGCCGAATAGAAATACTATACCTGACTTGTAGCAATAGTAAATATTGTGTCCTCCAATCTTACAGCAACTTTATTAAGCTCTACCAATACGTCTGGTCCAGAAATTGGAACTTGTCTCTCCAGAGTTTCCAATCTATGGTAATCAAACGCAATCAGTTCAATCCAAATATGAAGTGATCAATACCGAAATCGGAAAAAAAAAAATACAAACAAACAACAGATAATGATCAATACTTACATCTTAGTGACAATTCTCTGTCGAGAATCAGGTTGAACATGTGTTCTCCAATCAGCAGCGTCCTCCATGTTAGGCGGTTCAACTTACGCAGAATCACGAAGAAGACGAGGAGGATGAAATTCTAAAATCAAAGTGAATGAAAAATGGGATTATCCCCTGGTTGAGTAAAAACCCTAGAAACTAAAGTCGATCAAAATTGGGATTGTTTGGGAAAGAGAAAGTGAAATTTATAATATGGAGATTTACAAAAGAAAATAATTAAAAAAAACCGCCTAGGACTGAGTCTTTGTCTTGTTGGAACGACGAAAATCGGTGATGAAAGTGATTTAAAATAAACAATCCAACTATTAAACAGTGACACCTGGCAGTTACTTTCGTAAATTGGGCTCCATAGGTTGAGGCGGTCACTTTTTTTTTCGTTTTTCTTTTTTTTCTGTTTTAGTTGGGAATCAAATTGTCCGACAAAAGATGACCCTCAATGACACTAGGAGGATTGTGTAACCAAGTCCTAGTAATCTAAACTTGTTGCTGAGCTTAGCAAGTTTGTCCGCAATTTTATTACATTTCTTTGAGACAAAACAACATTCCCAATCATTAATAGTTTTTAAATTCTCAGTGGCGTAGCAGAATGGTTTCATTCTCCCATGTTATTGTCGGCGCGTTATTCTTGATGTAGCTTTCAATCCCTTAAGATTTGTCTCCAAGATAACTTGTGTCAGCTGCAACTCCAAACTTCAACTAACAGCATTGCTGAAAACAACGCATTCTGCTCGCTCTGAGTTTTCTATTCCTGCATAGCATTTTGCGAGACCTTCACTCCATTTTCCTGCATGATCACGCAGAACACATTCCCAATCATTAATAGTTTTTAAACTCTCAATGGCGTAGCAGAATGGTTTCATTCTCCCATGTTATTGTCGGCGCGTTATTCTTGATGTAGCTTTCAATCCCTTAAGATTTGTCTCCAAGATAACTTGTGTCAGCTGCAACTCCAAACTCCAACTAACAGCATTGCTGAAAATAGGGCATTCTGCTCGCTCTGAGTATTCTATTCCTGCATAGCATTTTGCAAGACCTCCCCTCCATTTTCCTGCATGATCACGCAGAACGAGAGCAATTCCAGTTAGACGAGAATTTGAATCATAAGATGCATCACAATTTAGTTTTAGAAAAGGGAAAACTGGTGGTTTCTACTTTGGGTTATGGGGTACAGTAGGAGGAACTACTGCTCTAGCCACTAAGTGTTTATTGTTGAGGCTTTCCATATAATTTATAAATCTCGATGCTTTTCTTGCTACCCCTTGTGGATATGCTTTGATGTTCTGCAACTGTATTTCACATCTAGTGTTCCATATAGGCCACGAAACTATCATTGCAGTATGGAGCCAGCTGATCTGACATGTTTGTTGTTGATGCAGTTGAAACCAATTTCCAAACATGGTTTCAATATTGTTGTACCTTTCAGTAAGAACTCTTGAACCACCTGGCACCAGCAACCAGACTGCTTTTGAAAAAGGGCACGAGAAAAACACATGCATCAAGCTTTCATCAAACTAATTACATAGAGAGCATTGTTGATTGATATATATACAAACTCTTACAGGCCTTTCTTTTGTTGGCAGAATATCTAAGAAGCATTTCCAGAAGAAATGTTTTATTCTTGGCCAGACTTGAATGTCCCAAAAATCCTTCCAGCTAATGTTTGTTCCTTGAATGAAGTTAGATGTATGTAGACTGCCCTTGTTAATATCAAAGAGCCTGTTATAGGCAGATTTCAAAGAGAAATTTTCATTTCTTGTAAGACTCCATATGAGATTATCTTCAACTGAAGTAGGGATGCTCATTTTTAAGATGAAATCTGCAGTGGAAATACCAAACAGACGCTGAACCAATGCGGTATTCCACTGCCTGCTATTTTGAATTATGAGTTCTTGGACCCATATGAAATTCTCAGAGTCGGGCACATCACTTCTTGGCTCTGGAAGGTTATCTAGCCCCGTAACCCAAACATCTAACCAAATCTTTATGTTGTTCCCCTTTCCTAATCTCTAACGCTACCTTATGAAGTTTACATGTTTTTGAATCCAATTCCATGCCCAAGAACAATTGGTTTTAATATTAGTATGTAGCAATCTGGTGCCTGGGAAATACTTTGTATGCATTGCCTTTACCCATTGTGCCTCCATATTAGTGCATATCCTCTAAGCTGCTCTAACTAAAAGAACTTGATTTAGGACCTTCAAGTCCCTAAAACCCTGCCCACCAAGGGTTTTGTGCACACTTAAATTTTTCCAGAAGTAAAGTAAGTACCTCTTTTCTGTTCATAACCCCACCAAAAATCTCTTTGTGCTACATCAATTTTCTTCATTATATCTACTGGTATTTGGAGGAAACTCATTGAGTATGAAAGAATAGTATTTGTAGCTGTCTTTATTATTAAGTATTTGCCACATTGATACATGGTCTTACCATTCCATGCTGAGAGCCTGTTTCTAACCCTGTCATATAAGTGAGAAAAACACTGCACTTTATTTTTACCAATGATGAATGGTATGCCCAGATATCTCTCATTAGTGTTCATCCTTGGCACCTTTAATCTTCTTGTTAAGATTATGCAGAAGCGTTGTGGAACATTTATGCTGAAGTGCACACTTGACTTATTTAAAATTTACCATCTTCCCAGAAGCTCTACCAAAATCATCAATAATTTTGAGAGCGTTATTGACATTATGGAGATCTGCATTTATAAATAGTAAGCAATTGTCGGCAAAAAAAAAAACAAATCAAAGATAAATGGAGCATCATGAGCAATTTTAACACCCACAGTCTGATTCATATGTTCATCATGGTAGAGTTGTCAAGAAAATGCCTCCATTACAATAATAAATAGATAGGGTGATAATGGGTCACCCTGTTTCACCACCCTTGTTGGTTAATAAGCATCACATGGAGCACCATTTAGAATAATGAATATCTTAGTGGTGTTGATACACTGCAATATGAGGTTTCGGAATGTTGTGCGAAAACCCATCTACTCCATAACATCTAATTAAAAAGACCATTCAAGACGATCGAATGCCTTTGACATATCTAGCTTAAGAGCTAAATGTTTAGAATCTTCTTTTTTATTCTTCATAGAATGAACTATTTTCTGAGCCAACTGAATGTTATCTGAGATTTTACGACCCGAAACATAAGCTGCTTGAAGAGGTGATACTCCCTCCGTTCCATTTTAGATGATGTTTTAGGGTTATTTTTTTGTTCCACAATACTTGAAGGTTTTCATATTTTTCCAAAAAACTACCAACATCACCCTTATATTTTGTTTTGGAAATATAAGTATATTTTTAAATGCACTAATAACAATTAATGCTTGAAGACTTTTCTTAAGGGCATGGATATCTCTCTTTATTTCTTAATCTGCGTGAAAACTCCAAAAACATCATCTAAAGTGGAACGGAGGGAGTATAATTTTTCCCATTAGCTTATTCATCCCCTGGTAGACAGTATTTAAGAGATAATTTTGTAGCTTGTGTTACACAAAGCAATAAGGCGCAGATCAGAAGGGAATTGCTTGTTCTTCATTTTTGGGACAAGAGTAATATTAGTAGCCTTTAAACATTTCATCATATAACCTGTACTAAAGAACTGATGTACCATATCTACCACATCATAACCTATTATATCCCAATGGGTTTAAAAAAATCCCAGTGGAAATCCGTCTGGTCCAGGTGCCTTCCATGACTTCATTCCTTTCAAAGCTCTAAGAACCTCTGCACCATTTGGTATCTTCATAAGTTTTACATTGCCCATATCAGTTATAACATTGGGAATGCACTGAAGGATTTGATCATTTTTGACTGGTGAAATGGAAGTGTGTAACGATCTATAATGATCTGTGAGTAAGTTCTCCAGACCTCTTCTTGGTGTACACCAATTCCCATTACAATCCTTTATAGCAATAATAAAAAAATAACTGAGTGACTTTTAAAAATAAAAAATTAACTTTTTGTGAACCAAATTGTTTGGCACCAATTGTTTTTACTTATGATTTTGGAATCGGTTTCTGTGTTTGCTTAATAGTGTGTTTGGATACAAAACTGTTTCTGACTTCTACTTTTCTAGAAGTTAAAGTCATAAGCAGAAGTCAAAACCAAAATAGTTTTTCTTCACAAAAAAATTAACTTTTCGACTTCTAGAAGTCGTTTTAAAATTTTCCACCCAAACTGACTTCTGACTTTCCGACTCTACGATATTTTTATTACAAATCTGTGGATGAAACCTTATGAACTCCCTAGTAATTTCCCACTTAATACCATCTAGTATAGTCGCGGCCTCTACCTGCTCCTGATCATCTACTGTTGTTAGAGATTTACATATGGTTCCTCTGAATGAACCTTCACAATTCCTTTATATTAGTCATATGCTTGTTGTTTTATATATCTTATCAAAAGAATTGCATCAGCATTTATCTTTCAAAGTGTAATGCTAGCTACTTCCATGTTTCCTTGCTACGTATATCGCAATATTGGCTTTCACCGGATTTCAAAATAAAAGATTCCTAATCAGATATCCCCTTCTTAGCTTTGTTAACAGTATATATTGCCAAACAAACAAATATTACAAATAATTTGGTGATTGGTGTCATGGAAATTATTTTCATTATAACAGCAGTAAGCCATTGTCCAAAAGAAGAGTTAGTTACTGCTTCAAAAAATAAAAGAAAAAGAAGAGTTAGTTACTCCAGCAAATAGATGACCATTTACTGCCAACCAAACTGGTTGTATCTCTTTTGGGATACAACCTTTAGTCATCCAAGACTAGCGAACCCTTCCCAATCACCATGATGTTTTCTTTGTCATGGATAAGACGACATGACAGTGCTTGAGTATCCATAACGCTTGCGTTTACATATATAATTTAAAATAGTCTATTTAAATTAAAAAAAAAAAAAATTTGATCATCAAACCACAAGTATTTCATTCCAAAAGAAACATTTACATGATGGTTTTAAAGAGAAACAAGTACATCATAACATGGAAAAAATACAAAGAAAGATACAAAACGTAAATAAATCGCGAAGAGAAAGAGCGATCTACCACGATAGCACCCAAATCTTGTACTATGAGATTGGAGAAGGAATAGTCTATTTAAATAATTGGTGTTCTTAAATTGTACTTTAATAAATGTGTATAATTTGACAGGTACTCATTGTATCTTTTAAGAATCTACAAATTTTTGTTTACAAGTTTGAGAAACACGCCGCTTCAAAATTTCTTCAATCATTACTTATAAGGGTATAGACGAAAATAAATTAAAAATCATAATTTTCCTTTTATCTCTAGGAATTTTGCAAATAGAAAAATACTTACATAATTAGAGACGAAAGGAGTAAAATTGATTTTAGACTGAAACGCATGTGTTGGATATTGTTTCTTTTTTTTAAAGTAGAGTGTAAAGAACTGATACTTCGAGCACAAATTACAATGCATGTGTATCGAGAACGATCTCCCTTCTGCATTAGGATCTTAGACAGCTCTAAAAAGGATAATCCACAAAATTTTATAACCTCAATGAAATTTCCATAGTTATTTACCTAATGTTATGAGTCTAACTTTTATTATCAAAACCATCAATCATGAAAAGTAAGTGTCTCTTTCTATTTAGGTTATTTCACTATCTAGCTACTTTCTAATCTTGTTCGGAGAAAATGTTATAGTATTCTTTTAAGAATCGGTTGGTTTTCTAAAGGGAAAATTTGTCCAAAAACATGTGAGTAATGAACTTATTTTTTTTACTTGAAAAGATGAAGTTGCAATCTATCTTATTAAAAAAAAACTGTATCTATTGGGAGTAGGTTCAATAAAATTTTCTAACTTAAGTTTAATACATGTCTAGAGATTAATTGGTACATTTAGGCGCCCGGAGAAACCATTCCGAAAATAAGTACTTGGTGTTCTGATCGGTTTTTTAGCAATCCTCAGAAATGATGAACTTGATAACGTTTCAGTGACTTATCGTGGCGCATTTAGGAACCGACTTACTATAGGAAGGAAATATACATCCGAAGAGTTTTGTAGGCAACAAAATTACATATCAGGATACTCAAATCATGTTTTATATTAGTTTGGATTTTTCAAACACAATGTTAAAGTTTACCACATCTCTAAATATTTTACTTGGATTTTAAGATAACTAACTGATAAAGTTTACCACGTATCCGAATATTTTACTTGTATTTTACGATAACTAACTAATAAGTCATATATGTGAGATTTCCTCATGAAGTTTATTCGTAGATGTTGGGATAATCAGATTCTAAGGTTAGATGTTTCATTTTTTAAAACTATTAATGCAATCTTTATATTATTTTTGTTTATTATATTATAATTTAAATTAATATATGATAATATTTTGTTTCTTACTTGTTCTAAAAGAGTTAAATCATCGAAACATTTCTCACGAAAATTTAAATGTTGATAATGTGGTGATTATCATTGTCTTGTATAAAATCTCGGTTTGTTTATTAGAAAGGAAATGATGTGCAATTTCACATTATAAAATATTAAACTTCAAATATTGAAGGGTCTAAAATTTGCATAGGTTAGTTTTCAAGTGTAACTATCATAAATTTAGGATAGGTTACCAAACGTAGTATTTTCATATTTTTATCAAAGATAAATCAATAATATGTTATTTTGTTTTAAAATATTTGAACTTCAAATACTATAGGGTCTAAAATTTTCATACAACTTATCAGTTGTCAAGTGTAGTTTTGATAAACTTATAATTAGTTGTAAAGTGGGGAAAAAATGTTATATTGTTTTAATAGATTTGAATCTCAAATATTGAATGGCCTAAACTTTCCATACAAATTATTAGTTTTCTGGCTTCATCTAATCTGTGCAGAAAATTATCTATCCCACCATAGTGTTCGGCTAACCAAAGCTGTTAAAATCAATCATACATTTAGGATTTGTGCATACATTTAGGCTTTTTTATAATTTATGATAAGAAGGAAGTTGACATACCAACAAATACAGTGTGCATCCGCCACAATTTCTCCGACTGAGATTTTCTTTTTTTACTTTTCGTATGCTACTCATGAGGTGATTGTGGACTAAATAAGGAAAAGAAACAGAGTCCATAGTCGCAATGTCTTTAACCAAACCCATGTAGTTGACATCAAATGATGTTCCCGTAGGTGTTGTGAAAAACACCTCGAGAAGGATGTAAAGGCAAACAAGGGAAACCACCTGATTTTCCTTAGCTTTCTCTTTAAGATTATTATTCAATATATCAGCTTGAATTTGAGATTTCTCTAAGATGCTAACTGGTATATCTTTACCTGCCTTTCCTTTTATCACAAAGTTCTGTTTCACAATTTCTAAATTCTTAGTATTCTCTCGATCTTGAAGAAGCTTATCACCTATGTCTCCTAGAATTAACCTTATCATCTTTTTATTTATTTTTTACGACATTTCGCTAATTAATTGAGTTTTTCTCCTCCTCCTATCAAAGTAGAGTGCCACAATGGTTTATCCAAATCGTGGAACTCAATTTCATGCAGTTTACTTAAATAATTCTTTGTAAAATCGATGAATTTATTCATAAATTTAATTTATAATTCAATTTATATTTCTGAATTGAATCAATGAACCCAATTCAATGGTAAGAATAATAAATAAGATTCTTTTTTCTCCTTATGATTTATCAGTCCATCAAAAAAACTGTTTTTTTTTAAACTTATTATGATATTATGAAATTGAATTTCTTCAATAACCATTAATATTCATCAAACACAAATATTTCACTCTTGGAACATATATTACTAGTTAAGAAATAGAAGCTAACATTTTTACTTCTAAAGAAACATGGATCTAATCTGCATCCCCTTTAATAATACACTCAAAACCTCAATTTTAAATCCGAACTCCTGGCTTCTAATACCACTAAAATTATATTTTTCATTGCATCTTAGAATTAAATATAGATTACTAAAAGGTTCGCCTTTGTCTCATTATATGCTAGATATGGAGAATTAGAAGTTAATTTCATATTTTGGAGTACAAAGTAAGAGATGAAGAAGAAATAAATGATTAACAGTTTTACACCAAAAAAAAAAAAAACAAGACATAGAAAATAAAATAATTGTAGCACTTTGTAATAGGTTGGGACGGGGTGACAGACAATTTCGGTACAAAGGATCCCAACCCTAGTTTCCTAGTGTAATTTCCATAAATTTATGATCAGTTTTCATGTGTAATATCTCAGCTTGTTATCTAAGCTAAATAAATAGAGATGTCTCAATATGTCTTTTTTTTAAGGAAAAAAACTAGTTGTTCGGTGTAATTCCATCATATAAAGGTTTGGATGTTAGTTTGATTTGCAGGTCTATAGGTTTTTCTAGCTAATAATTCAATCTCCTTATCAGCGGACCTCGGCAAAATTATAATTTTGTTCTACGATATGTCGGATTTGTCTAATAATAACAAAACATTATAAGTTGAACTTTACTTTGTTATTTGAATGAAAAACTATATATGTTCATTCAATAAATTTAATTACCAACACATAAAGGTGTTGGAAACCAAGCCAAAGTATACTTAAAAAACTTAACATAAAAAATCCAAACACCAAATAACTTAGTATAGTAGAACCTCTATATAAGAATATCATAGGGACCACAAGAATTATTCTTATATGGAGGTCTACCTTGAAGAGGCAATAAAAATTTGCTATATATATATATATATATGTACCTAGGAGAAAACATAATTACGCACAACAAACATCACAATATACCTAGTCAATACTATTTAAATTTTGTTTAGTTTCACATGTATGATACGAAAGTTAAATATATGAAGTTTGCTATGCAACACAATGGACCTATGCAATATCTAAGAAATGATAAATTTTATTTAGTTTCACATATGAAATTTGTTTAGTTTCACATGTATTAATTAAATATACGAAGTTTTCTATGTAACACAATCCGCACGAAATTCAACAATGATACATAAAATTGACAAATAAAATCATACGATCAAAGATATTTGAATGAGTCATTAAAAAAAAAACATCACACCTGCTAAAAGTAAAAGGATTTTCCAAATTAGTTAAAAGTATCCATTTGTCTTAAACTGATGTATGATATGACCTATATTATCTATATACAATTGTGAATTATTCTTATATAGATGGAAGTTCCTTAAGACATGGTACCGGAAAAAAATATGACTTATTCCAATATGGAGTTTATTCTTAAATATAACTGGCCCAAATCGGGACCAGAGATTTTTATTCTTATATGGAGGTTATTCCTATATGGAGTATTCCTATATAGAGGTTCTATTATATACTCATTGAGAAATATAGAAAACTACGTTTTGATATAGATTGAAATGATAAAGATTACATGACTAGACACTTGACTATTTAAAGGAAACAAACAAAAGAGAAAGGCTCATCGGCTCTACTGGTTACTAGCATGCATGTAACCTACTGGTGGTTGTACAACAACATCATTAACTGATTCATTACAACTAACACAGATTTTGGTAGAGACTCTTTTATAGATACTAGTCCTAAGACTCCCACTCAAGCGGTAAATTAGAAAAGGCTTGAACTATGGATGAAACTCTTAGAACATGAGAGTTGGTAGAAATGGCAACATAAGTGTTTGGCACTTGAGTAGTGACCCCAGTGAAAGGACAAGCAATTACTATGTGTCGGTTCTTGCATTCCAGTAAAAGAAACATGTTTCGAAATAAGTAATTAACCTACTTAACTCAACTGTAGCATCTTCATACGAACTCATATTTTGATGGTTGACTCCACCATTCTTATCAGAAGAGAATTTCTAATCTTCTATTGCGGTAACATTTAGATTTTGAGCTACTTTAGGAAGTGAAAACGGCTCGACAGTAAAAACTCATGAAGAATTCATGAGGAATTTTGTTAGTTTTCAACTATGACCTTGCTCGCTCTTTAAGTTTTATCTTTTCTCTAGTTAATCCGATTGATATGATTTTTTAGTATATGTTATACTAGATATCCATACAAAATTTTTGGCATATAACTCATACTTAATTTTTTTTACGAACTGCGGCCAGCTGTTAGGACAACCTTGGGTGACCTTTTGGATGTCATTTGACCAAGTTAAAGAGATGTGATTGGTCGGAAAGGAAGGAGGGATGTCGAGCAAGATGAAGATATATGATTGGTCAGACATGTGAATTGGGAGACCGACCAAGTTGGAGGATTATCTTTGAGCATTCTGATTGGTCTGAATGGAAGGGGTGACAGGTAAACACCATGAGACATGATTATTCAGTCATGACATGATCTATACTAATTATATTTCCCGGAGCGCAGCAGGTAGGCTATAAGCGATCTGATTGTCCATAACAGAGATGGTAGGATATAAGCGATCTAATTGGCCAGAGCGGAGCATGTAGGCTATGAGCGATTTGATTATCCAGAGAGAAGCATGTAGGCTATGAGAGATTTGGTTGGTCGATTAAGAAGGGGGTGTCAAGTCGCCAATATGGGACATGCTTGGTCATCCATGGGAGGCGCGGAACATACTATATTGGTCGGCCAAGTGGCACGGTCGATCCCCATCCGTGACTGATCTAGTCAGTCATGGCTTCCTCTTATTTCGATTTTTCAACTTTGGCTAGGGTTTTGTACCCACCATCCACAATATACATTAATTCGCAGCTTGCCTAGTATTTGTCTCGACCAATAGGAAATAATATATAGTGTTTGCTCTAGTTTTAGGACAAAATAATTAATTTATGTCATTCAGCTGAGTATGAACATAAATGTCAAATAAGCTTTGTTAGGAGCTCAGCTAGGAACGTAATACTAAAATATTTTGACAATCAAGTATTGTGGGGAAAATCCCAAAATAATTAATTTATGTCCAAATTTCATGAATATGACTTATCACTTTGAATTATAAGATTACCATTTATCCCCTGATATGTAAAATTATAATTTTATCCCTGAAAATTCACCCAAAATGGTTGTTTTACCCTTTGTCAAAAATTCACCATCAGCATTAAGTCTCATGCTTAACGTGGAACAGTAACATGGTTGTGTGGTAAGCACTAAATGGTGATTTTATAAATAAGTAATTTAAATTTAGTCGTGAGATTTTTACCAGAGGCCTTGTAGTTGAATTTCCTTGATACTTTCGGACTAGTGATGTCATTAGTCATCCAAGGAGAAATGACAATAGAGAGGGACTAGAGAAACATCGTCTGAAGGGCATGAACCAAGATAACTGTTGGGGCAGCAGTTTGTCAGAACACTAAAGTGGGTGTTGAGGCGATGGTGCCAAGAATACCGAGATGATGTGTCGAGGCAGCGGAGCCTAAACACCATGATGAGTGTTGAGGAAGTGGAGCCTTCAACACTATGATGGGTGTTGAGGAAGTTGATCCATTAACATAGTAATGAGTATTAGGAAAGTGATGTCGTCTCACCACTAATGATGATGTGTTGAGGCAGTGAAACCTGACAACAAAAGTGAATGTTGAGGAGGTATCGCGTCTCAACATTGATGATGATGTGTTGACACAGTGAAGCCTGACAACACAGGTGAGTGTTGAGGAGGTAGTGCATATCAACACTAGGATGAAGTGTTCAGGTAGTGAATCCTGACAACACAGGTGAATGTCGAGGAGGTAGTGCGTCTCAACACTATGATGATGTGTTGAGGCAGTGAATCCTGACAAAACAGGTGAGTGTTGGGAAGGTAGTGCGTCTCAACACTAGGATGATGTGTTGAGGAAGTGAAGCCTGACAGCGTAGGTGAGTGTTGAGGAGGTAGTGCGTCTTAATATTAGGATGGTGTGTTGTGGAAGTGAAGCCTGAAAATACAGGTGAGTATTGAGAAGGAAGTGTATCTCAACACTAGAATGATTAGAATCTGAACATCGATATACACAACAAGTTTAAGGAATTTAGCCGTGGAAGTTCTGCTACTTGAAGCAAGCTCAATATTGTTGAGTCTAAATATTGATAAATCCATAGAAGTTTTTTCTTCTAAGAAGATTGGATTTACAGAAGATTAATTTTGTAGATGCTTCTATAATATTACGTAATCAATGGAAAATAGTTGGAGATTGCAAGATTATTCCGTTGGGAAGAGGCTTTTTCACAACTAAGATGGATAATAAAATTGATAGACAGTATAATAAATATAGAGTATGGGAAGTAACAAATCAGGATTTATGTATCAGGAATTGGGTTCCTAATTTTTATTCGGATAATCAAATAAGTTCAAAGGCTATGGTATGGGTTCCTTTTCCTGGGTTAAGTTTGGAGTTTTGGAGTGATGAGATACTATTTACTATTTGTAAGGAATTTGGTGCTCCAATTAAAATTGATATTGCAACTGCAAAATGTGAGTTGGGTTATTATGCTAATGTTCTTGTTGAAATTGATTTTACTCAATCAGTTCCTAGTAAGGTGTGAATTGGTACTAAGTTTGGTGGCTTCTTCTAAGATGTATTGATCCTAGACTGTACAAATTTTTGTACTGGTTGCAAGATAGTTGGGCATTTGATTACTGAATGTAGGGTGGAGAAAAAAAAGAAAAGAAGTACCCAATATGTTGTGAATGTTCAGAGGCATAAGGATAAAGAAATAACAATTCTAATTCCTTTTGATAACTGTGAAAACTATGTAATGAATGGGACAAACTCAACTTTAAAAATTATGAATGGTGTTTTAGGTAAAAATTATGATGAACCATTATCAAAAACATCATGGGTTAAGGTGGTGGAGAAAGGAATGGTTACATCAAACTCTTTTATTTCAAAAATTCAAGATTATAAAGATACTTCTATAGATTCAAGATGAATATTGATACTAATGGTGTGAATGAATATATTTCTACTATCTAATACTTAGATGGTCAACATCTTAGTGGAATCAGTAACACAAGAAGATCTAAATTTATTGTCTCAATTTGGTAATTTCCATAATATAGAAACAACCCCACACATGCCTCATATTTCTTTTACTGATAACCAATTTGTAGCCTTACAAGACTGTGAAGCAGTATGTGAATTTAACAGTTCTGAAGATGGCGAAATCAAAGGGGTTAGTATAACTTCTATGATGAATATTGCTTATCTTCCTCAACAGATAACTATCATGGAGAATAATTCTATGGATCCTAAAGGTTAGTATTACATCTGAAAATGTTGTTGAGGAGAAACCTCCTAAACTGTTAAACTCAATAAAATGCATGTTACTAGAAGAACAAATAGGGAAATAATGAAATCTGTTAATAATAAGGGAAGCTCCTCAACTTCCCAATCTCCTTCCTTCAAATGAAGATTCTTTTTTGGAATGTCCGAGGTCTTAAAAGAGATAAGTCTAAAGAAAAGTTAAAATCTTTAGTTAGACAAAATAATCCTTCTTTAGTTTGTGTGGTAGAACCTAAAATAAAGCATTTGGCTGCTAGAAGAATAAAATGTCCCGGTATGCACTATAAAATAATTCACAACTCATGTGAGAATAAAAAAGGAAATATTTGTTGTTGTTGTTTTTTGGAATTGTTCTATATCTGCTCCTACTATTTTTTTCTATGTCTAGACAATTTATTACAATTGATATTGGTTGAAATATTGTAACTGGTGTTCATGCAATAATTATACTATCAACCGAAGAGAATTATGACAAGATATTTGTGGCATTAGTAATATGAATAAGCCCCGAATGGTGATTGGTGATTTTAATTTTGTTACTTCAATAAGTGAGAAGAAGGGGCAGATGTCTTTTAAATATTTCAATGAAATATTTTAATGATTGCATTGATCATTGTGGTCTTCTCCATGCTCCAAAAGGTGGTTTAAATTTCTTTTGGTCAAATGGGAGAAGTGGTAATAAAATAATTCTTTGTAATCTTGATAGAGCATTCTATAATTTCAAATAATTAGAAAAGCATAATGGTTGGAATTATTATGTTGGTGCAAGAGGGATTTTTGACCATAGCTTCCTAATTGGTTCTGATGTGACTATTTCCAAACCAAAAAACATTTCTTATAAATTTCAAAAAATGTGGTTGTCTCATCCTGGTTTTATGAAGGTTGTTTAAGATTCTTCGAATACTCAAGTGGCCTATATTTCCTTTCATGACGAAGTTGAAGAATCTTAAAGTGGTTCTTAAGTAATGAAACTGGGAAGTCTTCAGAGATGTAAATATCAAATTGAAAGAAACTGAAGATAAAGTCTTGAAAGAAAGTATCCTTTCTGATGCAGATCCTTTCAATATGACTCTTCTTAATCATTTGGTAACTACAAGGTGAACATGAAATCACTACTAAAAATGTTAATACCATGTTAAGTTAAAAATTAAGGAATAACTGGATTAAATATGGGGATGCAAATATTGCCTTTTTTTCATACTACTATAAAGTTAAGGAAGATAGAAATTCCATCACTGAAATTGAAGACTCTACTAGCAACATTGTAACTGATCATAATGAAATTTCCAATTTCCTTATTGAGCATTTTAGTTCTAAATTGAAGTATCATCCTATGACTATGGTGGTCTCTTTTCTAGATGATGCTACTCTTGTAGTTACAAAATAAGACTATAAGATGCTTGACAATATTTCTTCTTTTATATAAATAAAGAAGGTTGTTTTCGATCTAAAACCTGAAGGTGCTCCTGGTCCTGATGGTTTCTCTGGAGTTTTCTATAGAGCTGCTTTGGACATCATTCATCTTGATTTGATTACTGCTATCAGGTATTGTTGGGAAAATAAACTCATTCCTAGTGGTCTTAATTCCAATTTCTTATTTTTGTTTCCCAAAACTCAAGGTGCAAAAAAAGCAAATATTTTTAGACCTATAGGGCTTAGCAATTTTTGTTTCAAATTTTTTACCAAAATCATTACAACTAGATTGAGTAGTATTATACATAAGATTGTGTTTACTCAATAATTTCCTTGATCAAAGGAAGGTGCATCCAAGAACAAGTTTTACTTGCTTCTGAATTGGTCAATGAGATGCAAATTAAACGAAGAGGGGGAATGTTGGTTTAAAACTGGGCATATCTCAAGCTTATGACACCTTGAGTTGGGATCTCTTAGACCAAGTTCTTCTGAAATATGGTTTTTCTATGGGTTTTTTTTTTAATGGATCATGATCCTCCTTAGTACTTCAATTTTTTTTATCTTAGTCAATGGTGGACCAGTTGGTTATTTTGGAGTAGGAAGAGGATTGAAGTAAGGGGATCCTATTTCTCCTTTTTTATATAAATCATTGCTGAGGATATTCTTAGTAGACAGATTACTTAAATGGTTTATACTAATAAAATTATTCCTATGGTTATAAGGCATGATATTATTCCTATAGTTATAAGTAGATATGGTTATTTTCCGAAGGTATTTTCATTTTTTGTAATGGTGGGGAAGAAGTCTTTGGATAACCTCACTACTGAATTATCAAGCTTCATCTGGTCAGGTGGTTAGTGCAGCTGGAAGCAAATGATTTTTGGGTGGCACATCAGATGATAAGAGAAAGAAAATTGTTGAGAGTATGAACATGGACTCGGCTTATTTTCCTGACAAATTTTTGGGGGCCTTTTGTTGAAATGCTTCAAAAAAAGATTAGCTAGTTGGATTGGTCAGCTTCTCAATTTTCAAGCTATAATTGTTGTCATTAAACATGTTCTTAGTAGTATCCCTATCTACAATATGTCCATTTATAGATGGCCAAAAAAATGTTATTCCAATATGTGAGAAGCTCATTCAGAAATTTTTATGGTCAAGAAATGCAGAAGATAAAAAATGTGTTACACTTGCCAGTAGGAAAATGGAGGATGTTGATAAATCCCTACTGATCAAACTTCTTTGGAAAATTCAAGATGCAGACACTGAAATGGCTAGATTTTTCTTATCAAAATATAAGCATAAGAAAGGAAAATGGATATCTCATTACAAGCAATCCTCAATATGGTCTGGAATTAAATGGGTAATTCAATATGTTAATTATTATACCAGATGGAGTATAGGGTCTGGTACTAATATGTCAGTCTGGAATGGCATGGATTCTTTAATTAGAGACTTCCATGATCATGAATTCATTAAGGAAAATCCTAATTTGAAAGTCTGTGATCTAATAGTTGAGAATCAATGGTTGATCCCAGCTGCAATGATGAAATTCTTTTCTGATGATCAACTTCCTCTTTGTCATTCTGGTGATGATATTGTGATTTGGAGTGAGAGTCAAGATGGTTTTTTTTCTGTCTCTAATGCTATTGAAAATATCATAATAAAAGTGCCTAAGTTGAAGTGGTATAAGAAGATCCGGAGTTCATGTGTTCTTCCTTCCACAAATAGTAATATCTGGAAAATTACAAGAGGGGTTTGTACTAATGATGAGAATTTGAAGAAAAGAGGTTCCAATCTGGCTTCCAAATGTTTCATTTGTCATAAAGATCAAGATACTATGGACCAACCCCTATGGCATTGTGAATTTTCTCAAATCATTTGGAACGAGCTTGATATTTTCTTTTCTGGATCCTTATTCTTTTGAGTGGTTTACAAATCTTTGCAAACATAAAAGTCATGTTCTTCAAGAACTTTGGTTGATAGCTAGTTTCAATGTTATGGTAAGTCAGTGGCTCATGTGAAATAAAATATACAAGACTTTAGAAGGATTATTCGCAAAGTACATGAATGTGAAATTTGGCTTAAAGAAGATATGCAAAATATATAGCCTGCAGAAAGGTCAAAACGGTCTTTGTTATAAAAGTTTTCTTTCGATTACTTAATGCTCGTAATATCTTAATTTGTTATGATGCAGTATCAAGAGAAAATCCAAGTATTTCTGGATTTGGCTTTGTGATTATGACATTGGTGGATTCATTTTTGCACTGTCAGGTGGTCTGGGTGGTACAACAAATTATAAACTTCATCGCTGAATTTATGTCTATTATATGTGGTTTGGAGTGGGCAGTAGATAATCATCTCCTCCAAATTGTTCTTCAATCAGATTCTTCGGCAACGATTATGCCCTTCATGAATAACAAGCTTCCCTGGATTGTGTGGTCAAAATGGAGAAAGATTTGTTTCTAACTACAAGCTCTCCGGTTTAAGCATGCTTACAAAGAAGTAAATTTCTCTGCAGATTTTTGTTGTTTTTTCTGCGAAAAAAAGGTGTTCATCTTGCTAATAGTCAAGTGACGCAATTCAATTCTCGACCTAGTAACTTGCTTAGGATTGAACACGTTGATTGTATTTATTTTAGGTTTACTTATGTATCTTTTGTTTCTTTTTGTATTTTCTCAATAATGGGCCTTTTGGCTTGTCATCCTTCTTTCTTTTGGGCCCAGCTGGTTGCTAGGCTCCCAACCGCCTCCTTATAATTGTTATAAGTGAAAAATACAGTGAGACCCATTCTCACAAAGTTTTCCACTGTGAAACCCACGCTCCCAAAACTAAAGGCGCGCACCCATTTTTTAGGAAACAATTATTCCCAAACCCATAATTTTATAAAATTCTGTTTTTGTCTTTTTTTTTTTCTTCTTCTTCATCTTCTATTCCTTTTCTTCTTCCTCTCCGCTATACCGACACCTAAAACTCAGAAAAAGGGAGAGATTCATGGGGTTATGGAATATTTCGGTTTAAGATTGAGAAGAACAGATGGGTTTAAATCAGATCGAGACGGTGATGGTTCTGTTGTTTTCCGGAGATTAGGGATTAACGATGAGTACCAAGTTGATGAAATTGGGGATGGTGTTGATATTGATACCTTGTAAATGGTTGAGTTCTCAACAAATCTGGAGATCAACAGATCGAAAAATTGATGGCGCTGTTGGTGGGCAAATCCATGGGAAAAGGATTGGTTTGAGTTCATCGGAAGATGGAACTAGAGATTGAATTGAGATAGAGTTATTGGTGATCGAAAATTAATACATTTTTTCAACAATCAAACAACAACCCATGTTTAAATTCCGTACCTTTATATGTTTCCTGAGTTCTAATCTTGACGGAAGCAATCACTAGTCCAAATCTTAGTTTTTAGGACACTTCAGGATTGGAGAAAAGGACGGATTAAGCATGTGCTTAAATATTCTACAAATGAGATTTGAAAAATAATTTGGGAATGATTATTGACGGTAGAGGTTGCAGCAGTAGTGGTAGCCATGATTCTTATTCCTCTTCTGTAAGAAATTGGAAGATGAGAAGCTTATTAAACTTATGGGTTTTGGTTGAGATGTTACTTTTCTACTTGAATTGAAGAAAATTGGTGAAGTTGCAGCAGTAGTGGTAGCCATGATGTTTCGATAAAATGTCTCGGTGAAAAATAATCAGCGAAGAAAAAGGAAGAAGAAGATGATTTAACGGTTGGGATTGTTTTCTTGTATCTTGAGATTTGTGTCGATCAGCTAAACTAAAAGTCTTCTTCGGTGGTGGCTGTGGAAAAGTCTTCTTGGGGAAATGGATGCATAATTAATTATGCATCTACAAAATTTGTTGCATAACTTGTTATGCAGTCCAGAAAACGTTTGCATAACACGTTATGCAGCTACTTTTTTCTTAATATTGAAACCAACAAAAAATAAGACTGCATAACTTGTCATGCACCTATAATAATATCTGCATAACATATTATGCAGTCGTGAAAATGGATGCATAACTTGTTATGCATCCGAAAATATGGTTGTATAATGTGTTATGCATCGAGAAAATTGATGCACAATCTTTTATGCATCGAAAAATAGATGCATAACCTGATATGCATCCGTAAATATGAATGCATACTGCATTATGCATCAATTTTTTTTTTATGTACGCACTAAAATCAACCAAAACAATGGTTACATAACTTGTTATAGATGCATAACTTTGTTATCCAAATGCATAATTTTTTATGTAGTGGAGAAAATGTTTGCATAATTTGTTATGCGTCTGCAAAATGCGTTATGCATCGTTTTTGGTGACTGCATAATGGTTATGTATGAAGTTATCGAAAATTTTCCTTAAAATGAGGATCACCTCCGATTTTTTCGTGAAAAACAAAAATTTGATATTCTTGTTTGTACTCGTTGCGTAGCTCTTTTAAAAAGATTTCCAACGATATAAAATTTGTAAAATTCTAAGGCGCGGATTTTTAGATATGTTATGTCCAAGTTGTGCTTCCAATTATACCCCTGAAAAATTTGGCTGCATAACGAGTTATGCCTGAAAAGATAGTATACATAACGAGTTATGTATTGATTCATTAATAATTTCATATAATTATGGGTGTCACCGTACCAAAAATTAATTGTGGGCTTGACAATGAGAATATTATAAACGTATAATTATACTAAGAATATTTAGGACAAACCCCGTTTATTAATGGGATGCCCTTGTCCTTGTGTCTAGCCCTATAAATAGAGGCTATGTTAGTCTATGAAATACATCTAATAGAAATTCTCTCTCTTTCTCTCTTTATTTTGTGCCTTTGCTTAGATTCACACTAGTAATACATTTATCTATATTATTTTTGTTAAAAAAAAAAGTTGATCAATAAAAAGAGCAAATGACACACTAATCAGCAAGTTCCCTTGGGCGATTCAAGTTCAGAATATCTAAGATATGTTTCTCATACGAAGCCAGCTTATCTTCCAAACTAGGCATCACACTGCTTTTTGGAAGATTCAAGAAGCCCATCATCTGGTCCAACAAGTTTTTGAAAATTTTAAGCCTTTCAATCTGCTCAGACTTCGGTGGTTGCGGAAGAGAATCATTCTACTACATGACAAAAAGGAGAAACACACATTTAGCAAGCGATTACCCAATCAAAAAAAAAATAAGTTGTATACAAACCAAATACTAACCTGTTGGCACTTTTGAGAGATCTTCTGGTGCATGTTACTAAGATCTGGTAAGTATTTTTCTCTCATGGACTTGATCTACAATTATAACAAAATAAAATGGTTAACAACGCAGTTGGATTTGGCCAAGACGGCATGTTTTTCGCAACTCAGCTAATCTTGTCAACTGACAACATCTCTAATTGCTAGGTTTGAAACGGCTCAGATGCAAATACCATTCGAAAGAAATGAAAACATAAGCTAAAAGAGGTGATTAAAATTATACTTTCTTATAAACTTCCTCCTGCACATCGACCACATTTCCTGTTGAGGTTGCAATTTCTGTTATTGCTGCATCTATTGACGCTAAAAGAGAAAGAGCAAACGGTAACTCATTAGACTACTAGTCTGCCATTCTTCCAAAGTAAAAACAAGAAGAAAGAAATGAGAAAGTGGAAAGGAAGAACAGAAATAATTGTATTTAAAATCATTAAAGCCATACTTGATGAGGGCAATTGATGTTGCTGCTGCTCCAATTGTTGATGCTGCTGCTGTATAGAGAGTGGGTGGCCACTAGTTGGCTGAATTTGTTGCTGTGGTGGACCAGATTTCCTTGGGCGATTCAGAATATTCAAGATCTGTTCCTCATACCAAGCCAGGTTATTCTTCAAACTAGGTATCACTGTCACACTACTTTTTGGAAGATTCAAGAAGCCCATCATCTGGTCCAACCTGTTCTTCAAAATTTTGAGCCTCTCAATTTGTTCAGACTCTGGTGGTTGTGGAAGAGAATCATGCTACCACATGACAAAAGGAGATACAAACATTTAGCAAGTGCGATTACCCAATAAATAAATAAAAGAGAAATAAGTTGTAAACAGAAAGATAAACCAAATACTAACCTGTTGGCATATTAGAGAGATTTTCTGGTGCATGTCGTTAAGATCTGGTAAGTATTTTTCTCTCATGAACTTGATCTACAATTATAACAACATAAAATGGTTTAATAATATAATAACGTAGTTGAATTTGGCCAAGATGGCTTGTTTTTCCCAACTCAGCTAATCTTGTCAACCGATAAAAGCTCTAATGGCAAAGATTTGAGACGTCTCAGATGCAAATGATTTTAGAAAGATAAGAAAAACTAACGAAAGCTAAAAGATTAGGACTATACTGTTTGATAAACTTCCTCCTGCACGTCAGCCAGATTTCCTCTTGCGATTGCATTTCTTGTTATTGCTGCTTCTATTGATGCTAAAAGAAAAACAGCAAATGGTAACTCATTAGACTACTAGTCTGCCATTCTTCTATAGTAAGAAGAAGAAGAAGGAACTGAAAAAGAGGAAAGGAAGGCAACAGAAAATAATTGTATCGAAAATCGTTAAAGCAGAAAAGTTACACACAAGAAACAACCCAAATGAAAGCAATGTAAACTGAATTTTTCGACCAAAATGACATACTTGATGAGGGCATTTGATGTTGCTTCTGCCGCTGTTGTTGCTGTATAGAGAGTGGATGGCAACCAGTTGGCTGAATTTGTTGCTGCGGTGGACCAGGTTTCCTTGGGCGATTCAAGGTCAGAATATTCAAGATCTGTTTCTCATATGAATCCATCTTATCCTTCATACTAGGCATCACATTACTCTTTGGAAGATTCAAGAACCCTATCACCTTGTCCACCAGGATCTTGAAATTTTTGAGCAACTCAATTTCTTCAGACTTTGGTGGATGTGGAAGAGAATCATACTATCACAATTTCCAGAAGGAGACACAACTTATCAAGCGTGATTACCCAATACAAAAATGAGAAATGTTGTATGTTGAGAAAACTGTGGTTTTGAATGTATTGTAAACAGAAAGAATAACCAAATACTAACCTGTTGGCATATTTGAGAGATCTTCCGGTGCATGTCACTAAGATCTGGTAAGTATTTATCTTTCATGGACTTAATCTACAATTATAACAAAATAAAATGGTTAATAACGGAGTTTTTTTTTGGCCAAGATGGTATGTTTTTCGCAACTCAGCTAAATCTTGTCAACCGACAAAAGCTCTAACGGATAAGATTTGAGACGGCTCAGATGCAAACGACATTAGAAAGAAAAGAAAACATAGACGAAAGCTAAAAGAGATGATTAGAACTATACTGTCTGATAAACTTCCTCCTGCACGTCGATGGCAGTTCCTGTTGATGAGGGAAGTTGATGTGGCTGGTGCTGCTGCTGCTCTTGTTGTTGCTGTATAGAGAGTGGGTGGCCACCAGTTGGCAGAATTTGTTGCTGCGGTGGACCAGGTCTCCTTGGGGGATGCAAGGTCAGAATATTCAAAATCTGTTTCTCACATGAATCCAACTTATCCTTCATACTAGGTATCACATTACTCTTTGGAAGATTCAAGAACCCCATCATCCTGTCCACCACGATCTTGAAATTTTTAAGCAACTCAATTCCCTCAGACTTAGGTGCTTGTGGAAGAGAATCATACTATCAAATGACAAAAGGAGACACAAAATTTATCAAGCGCGATTCCCAGTAAATAAATCAGAAATGTTGCAGGTTAAGTGGTTTCGAATATATTGTAAACAGAAAGAAAAACCAAATACTAACCTGTTGGCATATTTGAGAGATTTTCCGGTGCATGTCACTAAGATCTGGTAAGTATTTTTCTCTCATGGACTTGATCTACAATTATAACAAAATAAAATCGTTAAGAACGTAGTGGGATTTGTCCATGATGGTATGTTTTTCGGAACTCAGCTAATCCTGTCAACCGACAAAAGCTCTGATAGCTAATATTTGAGGAGGCTCAGATGCAAACGACATTAGAAAGAAAAGAAAACATATATGAAAGCTAAAAGAGATGATTAGAACTATACTGTCTGATAAATTTCCTCCTGCACGTCGATGGCAGTTCTTGTTGCGGTTGCATTTCCTGTCATTGCTGCATCTATTGAGGCTAGAAGATAAACAGCAAATGATTACCCATTAGACTACTAGTCAGCCATTCTTCTACAGTAAAAAACAAAAAAAGAACTGAAAAAGAGGAAAGGAAGGCAGCAGATAAATAATTGTATCTAAATCATAAAAGCAGAAGAGTTCTACAGAAGAAACAACCCAAACGCAAGCAGTGTAAAGTGGACTTTTCGACCAAAATGACATACTTGATGAGGCCTCTGGAGGTGGTGTTTGTGAACGTTTCACTTGCTTCTGGTCCAATAAACTTTGATGGTTGAGCATCGAGCCACCAGATTTCTGAATCCTTTGTTGTATATCCCTTTGTAATGATTTTGGTTGTTGCTGCAATCCCAATTGCTTATAAATTTGCGTTGTTTGAGATGGATGCTGAGACATAAGTTGTTGTGCTGGTTGGGATTGTGCATGTTTCCCTTGGATTTGTAACATATTTGGTGATACCTGTGCATTTTGTTGTTGCTGCACCTTTCCTCCTTGCTGCATGGAATGCATTGGCTGCTGTTGCTGCTTCTGTAACCCTGACATGTTACTTTGTTGACCTAGCAGCTGCTGATAAGGGATATTATTTCCAAGTAAATATTGTTGCATGTTTGTTACATTAGTCTGTTGGTTTAGCAACCCCCATTGCTGCTGCTGTCGTTGCTGCATATCCAATACATCGTTTTGTTTCTCAATTAATTGATTTTGTAGCAAGTTGGGGGCATTTATTTGCTGCTGTGGATGCTGCTGTGAAGGCAAAACTGGATGATGTTGCTGATGCAGAACAGGAGCTTGTCGGTGCATAGACTGTTGAGACTGTTGCTGTGGTTGCCTGAGGACACTCTGTGGATGTTGTTGAACATTTGGTGTGGACTGTGCAAAGGCGGACTGCAGGTTCTGTTGAAGACCCGACGGTGATTGCATCACAGAGGGCCGAGTCCGTTGAAGAGTGGATCGGCATGGCTGAAGACCAAATGACATTTTCATGTGAGTCTGTAAAGTAGATTGCAGTTGAGTTGACTGTATTGGGTTTTGCTGTTGTTGCTGCATGTGTGACTGCATTATGGAGGTAGTGTTTCCTTGTAGCTGTTGCTGTTGCTGCTGCTTCTGCTTCAAAAGGTGTTGTTGCTGATACAAAAACTGCTGCGAACTTTGAGACTGCTGTTGTTGAGAAGTGGTCTGTTGTGGAAGCTGCCTTCCTTGCATCTGCCTTGTTGAGTTAGCAAACATACTCGACACTACACCTCCTTCACCGACTAGATTCCAAGAAAAATTATGTGCCATTCCAGACTGCATGTCGGATCCCTGATTAACGGCATTGGGCATAGAAAACTGAGTGAGACTGGCCCCTGAAGGCAATGCAGATGACAATGCCACAGATGCTTGGATTCCAGAATCTCCGATACAACTCTGAAAATTCTGGGAAAACAGCTGCTGCCGTACTTGAGACTGGTTCGCTAAAGGAATATGTGACTCCCCTGGGTTGCGACCTTGGGACTGCATACTGTGAGACGCTATTTTGGTAGAATGACGGAGGAAAAAAAAAACAGATAATAAGGTGACCAATAATTCAGAACAAATGAGAGTAAGTACAAAATTCCTTACAGGATATATTTTCGTATCAATAAAATATTGTGTACTAGCAACTCTTACCTGGATCTTGAGGATTTTGGCTACCACCACCAATATTTAAGGGAAGAGAAATAGCAACTCCATTTGTCTGAGATTTTGTCTTCATTTTCAGCATCTTTGTAGATATTTTTTGTAGATAATCCAGCTGAATTTACATAATTAATTTAGTTAGATTACATGAATGCTGCATCTGTGTAAAGAAAAGATTACTGAGCAAAATATAACTAAGAACACGGACAAAAATTAATATGTGATGCAGAGATGATAAACAGCCTTCAGTAGTGATGATTTACACAAGATGCACCTCATCTTTACCCAGTTCTCAACGAAAGATCACTTTTCTATGTAGAGACCATGTAAAGGATATTTTATTACATGATTCTGCTCTTTTAGTACACCATTTATTCCCCTGAAAACAACCCATCAACCTGAAACTGCTTAGAAATTATACGTTTCGAATGTAAAGTGACAAAATCAACCATCTACGACCCATAGGAGAATGGCACAAAAACGAAAAACAAAGGTTGTGCAGGATCAAACGCTACCAACAGAGTGACAGACCATGGAGATTCCTAACAGCAGACATGATTTTGTATAAGCCACAGCTAAAGATTCTGGTTGGGAGATAGAGGGAGATGGATAAGGAGATCTCCTCACAGCAAAAATTCAGATGATATCTATAATGAAAAAACGAATTACTAGTCGCAAGTCAGAACGGCGATGAAGATGTTCCTGAATTACACAGTTAAGTGTGTGCTATGAACTTACTGGAACCGATTGACACGAGGACATAGCAACACGGTAACAACTCAGTTGACTATCATATTTAGAATAAAGTGTTTAGATCGATCATCTGCAGTCAGATCTTTCCAAGAAGTTTAAAGGGAAAGGCATGCCACACAGAATGTATATTTACCATTGGCTTATCGGGGCAAATTCTCGCATGTCTTTCGGGTAATAAAGTACGTTCTTGAGTGAGAACACAATGGAATTGAGAACCAGAGAAGCACTGATCTAAAGATAAGTAAGCAATTGGGGTTCTCACACAAGTTCTCCAACAGCAGAACACAAATGAGTTCAGCGAGCTGCGTACATGTAATGTTATGTGCACTCCATATGTCAGGATTGTTCTATGTAAAAGCTCATGATATCAAATTGGAAACAAAATGACATGCGTACTTGACAATCATGTAAATTTCACCAGAAGATTCGCTAATAACAAATTAAAAATCGAATTATTAGTGCACTGCAAAAGAGCATTATCACAACAATAGGTTGAATGTTGAGCACTTCTATCAAATAATCCTTCGGTCCTTAACTAGATTCTAGTTTTTGTAACCCCAAAACTTAATTATTTGTCAATAATTAAAAACACCAAATAAGTGCTACAAAATCTAACTTCTACACAATGGAAAAGTGAGAAAAATCTGCTTATTCTGACGAATCAATGGTGAAAATGGGGAAATCATGCTCAGTTATCAGTAGACAAAACTAGTAAAGCAATACAATGGCAAGGCCAAATTGAATAAGATACCTGACTTGTAGCAGCAGCGAACATATTTTCCTCAAATCCTACAGCAATTTTCTTGAGCTCTACCAATCCCTCTGGCCCAGAAATTGGAATTTGTCTCTCCAGAGTTTCCATTCTACAGGGGTGAAACCCAATAAGTAAAATCCAAAGTATGAAATGATCAATACCAACATAGCGTGATGATTTTGACCTAATAATTATAGTTCTCTAAGTTAAAACCAAACAACAAAAGAGTAATTGGCATTGGCTTACATTAAAGTGAGAATTCTGTGTCGAGAATCAGGTTGAAGTTGTGTTCTCCAATCAGCAGTAGCTCCCATCGTTAGGTGGTTCAAGTTAAGCAGGTGAGGTCACACAAAGAACGCCAAGAATGAAATGAAATCCAGTGAAAAATGGGATTATCCCCCAAATAATTCAATAAAAACCCTAAAAACCAAAGTCGATAAAGTTGATTTTATTGAACCATTTGGGGAAGATCGTCGACTCTGTAGGACAATACCATTTTTCACAGCAGTGAGATTGTTTGTTGTCCTTGTTTGGGAGAGAGAACGAGAGAAATTTATGAGCTGAGATTTCGCTCTATAGAGCGAGTTTTACAAAACACAGCCAAAACCGACACAACCCTTGGTAGCGTGTGGCGGGGTGGGACCCTAGTTAGTAAGTTCGCGAATTTTTCCGTATCACGAATTTTACCGTTTTATTCGCGTACGTTTGCAACTCCGAACCCAAGTCGCGTATTATGTGGCATTCCCGGATTATTCGCGAATTGTTCACGAATTTTACGTATCCCGAATGATACACCCGCTTAATTCGCCATAAATTCTTTAGCTTTTACGTTTTTAAAGGCCCCACTTTTTGGGGTTTACTGTCTCTCGGGCATACACAACCCAATATTAGATGCTGTTGTAATTTTTATGAAATAAAAATGACTGAAAAAATTTGAAGGTGAAGGTGAGAGATATCTCAAACTCACTGACCAAGCATCTAAACCACTATACCACGTCATCTTGGATGACTAATGTTGTATATATTATTAATATCATCATATTAATTTTATTTTTTCTTTAAATAACTCACACATATACATAAAAATTGGTCTATGACCTTATAAATATGAATTATTTAGTATATATAGATACTGAATTTTCAGAGCCGAACTCACATTTATAAATCGAATTATACACGTACGTATGCTGTTCCGAATTACTGACGAATCATGTCCGTTGACCGAATCTTGGACCGAATTTGAATTTTACAAAACCGTATAATACTCGTACATTTTCCGTTCTGTACGTTTTCCGAATTTCGAATTTCTAACTAGGGGTGGGACAACGCCGGCCTACCAACTAAACTGAGAAAGCCGGTTCACGGCCAAGATCCACGCGCATTAACGGTGGTTTTGGACAACAGAAGTAGAAAGAAGCAGAAGTAAGAAGCAAAATTGTTTTGCTTCATAGAAAGCTGACTTTTCTTCTTTTAGAAATCATTCTGAAAAATTATTGCCGAACCGACTTCTGAATTTTCGACTTTCAAAATCGAAAAGCAATTTCTGAATGTACATCCAATCACCCTATAAATCGACCTCCTTCTAGCCTCAGGGGTAGGGACGAGCCCGCCAACTGAACTATGAAAGTCAGTTTTGGTGCTGTCTAAAACTCTGAGTCTGCCAAGAATAGTTGATAAGAAGTACAACCTAGACTGAGTCTCATAAAAACATTCCTATCAAACAGTGACACTTACATATGTCTTTTGTTATTTTAATTTTATCGGAAAATTGATTAATGCAGGTACTAGTTTACAAGGAATGATAGCAAAATCGCTGTAATACATATTGAAATTAACAGTTATAGAATTAGCGTCCCTATTAGTATCTAGTGATGGAATTAACTGACTACATTGCCCGAGTGGTCTCTAAATTAACTAGCAAGAGATGTGGTGGATAAGATAATTCCACATTTGCTAGTTTGTTCTTCTTAATATTCTTCTTTTTTAATATGAGAAACTAAACTTTGTTGATTAATGATGAATTCAATGTTTTAATCTGACAGAGTTGCAAAATCACTCTTTCACTAACTCTAATACAAAAAAATCTTAAATAAGACTAGAAGTAGTCCACTTCGCATTATTTATGGACCCAATACATGACTGCTAAAGGTTGATACCAACATTAGCCGAGCTGGTGCCATTTGACTGATTCAACAGTCTAGATCGCTTATAAATTTTTGTCTTATATAAAATGGTATAAGTCACAATAATGCTTCTACCAGCCTTTAGCAATCGTGACTCAAGAGGCAATAAATTAAAACTATTTACGAACCCAAGAGAGTGCAAATGAATTAAAACTTGGATTAAAGAAGCATAGTGACATCACATATCACTATGCATGTGTATCAAGTATAACAATTTCCTTACTGCATTAGGGTCTTGGAAAGCTCCAGAAGGGGGCTGAGATATAATGCAAATCAACTATATATTTCATCCACAAAATTTTATGACCTGAATGAATTTCGTATAGTTATTTGCCTACTTACTGGCATTTAGAGACGATTTTTTTTTATGTAGTTGAAAAAATGGAGGTCTAACAACCACACCCAATATTTCGTTTTGGCAATCTATATGAACTAACTCCAATATACTTCCAAGAAAATCAACTAGAAAGTCAGACTCAATCAAGGAAAATACATCCAAGAGTTACATCTTTGTTTCTCAATGTAATCAGCAAATCAAACAGATAGAAATCCGCGAGCCTGATTATTATGAGAAACAACTTGAACAGTACCAAAGACCAATGTTCAAGTGCCAATAAATTTATATCAACAACCAAAGGTTGGATTATCTAATTGATTGAACTACGCATGACCTGTGATATTTTAATTATATAAAAATATAATGCGGAAAATAAATAACACAGATACCAGAAATTTTGTTAACGAGGAAACCGCAAATGTTGAAAAACCCCGGGACCTAGTCCAGATTTGAACACCACATTGTATTAAGCCACTACAGACTCTAGCCTACTACAAGTTAACTTCGGACTGGAATGTAGTTGAGCCTTAACCAATCTCACACTGATTAAAGTACAGTCGCGTTCCTTACGCCTATGAATCCCAGCATGACTCTACGCACTCGATACCCTTAGATGATCTCACCCACAACTAAGAGTTGCTACGACCCAAAGTCGAAGACTTGATAAACAAATCTGTCTCACACAGAAACGTTTATTGAATAGATAAATTTGTCTCCCACAGAAATACCTATAAGATTTTGTTCCATCTTTTGATAAATCAAGGTGAACATGAACCAATTGATACACCAGACTTATACTCCCAAAGAACAGCCTAGTAATATCAATCACCTCAGAATAATTTTAATCATATGATAGCGAAACAAGATATTGTGGAATCACAAACGATGAGACGAAGATGTTTGTGAGTACTTTTTATCTTACCTATCGGAGATTGAATATCGAGCAAATCTTAGAGAATATAATACTCAATACGATAGTATAAAGTAAGATCAGAACACGCAACTATAGAGAAAATAGTTGGGTTTGATTTTAGAATCCAATGAAGTTTTTAAGTCATTAACATATAATGGTTTTAGAAAAACCTAGGTTAAAGGAGAATTGACTCTAGTCGCAACTAGTATCACACATGATGTGTGGGGATTAGGTTTACCAGTTGCTAGAGTTCTCCCTTATATAGTCTTCAAATCAGGGTTTGCAATCAATATTACCTTGGTAACAAAGCATTCAATATTCATCGTTAGATGAAAACTTGATTAGATTCAAGCTAATATCTTTCTGAAAAGGCGAGGGTACCCCAAATATACCTCAAGATATAACTTTTCCTTCATATAAGTCCTTTCCCCGAAAGTGATTGTCTATGGACTAAGTCGAGACTATACAACAAATCGGTTCACACTTTGTGTGATCGTCTATGAATACGAGATCGAGACAATACGACCACAAAGTGTGTTTACTTGATACAATGGTTCGGACTTAACCAAACTCAATAGGATTCACGTATCAAGTAAATAGGAATTAACGTTTGTGCAATTTACTTTAATTATAATAAAACAGTTATAATGCGGAAATATAAAGTAAATTGCACAGCAAGATTTTGTTAACGAGGAAACCTCAAATGCAGAAAAACTCCGGGACCTAGTTCAGAATTAAATACTCTCAAGATTAAGCAGCTATACAAAATAATACCAACTTCATATAGTTGAGACCAAGCAACTAAACCTATAGTTCACCTAGTTCCTTTTGTATTGCCACGCCTCCATCCTGTAAACAAGTCACGTACTTGGACCAATTCCTTTGGATCGTATTCCAAACAGTAAAGGAACAACAAATATGTTTGGTATCAACTCTCTTCAACCAAGTGATATGAGTTGCACAAAGGTTCCCTTGTTTATCTTAACATAAACTCCTTTGCGAGGTTCCAATATCTATCTCATGTTCAATCACCCAAAAGTAATCGTTAAGATTAAGCCAACAACACTCTTCAACCGAGTGATATGTGTTGATGCCGATTTTCCTCAATTAATCAATCCAATCGACCACAAGGATAAACCGATTATTAATTAGGTAATCTTTTTCCCAAACAAGTATTTTGCACACCAAAGATTGTAAAAACCAAGTCAGAAATATTCAATATCTTCTTTCTATTCAAATCTTCTTAAATCTTCAATAAACATCTGCACACAACTACTTGAATCTCTTGTGATCAGTCACATACAGAACAGAGTCTGTTAACAATGGATTATCACAAGATCGTCTTTAGATCTAACAACAGTCTAAAGATCCATGTCGAAACCTTGAACTAGTTTCAGTGAATATTATATCAGAAGAGAAGATTATCAAGCATAAAAAAGCTAGGTGCATTCAAATTTCAACCACCGTTAGTCAATCAAATCAATACGAAAACTAAAGATAACCCGCAATATCTAGTTTCCCACCAACGGGTCGCGCTAGAGCTTCTCAATCCCAAAGAAGACTTTAAATTGAGAGGCCATAAGAGATTTCACCTAATTAGATTACTCTCATCTCCGATAGGCGGCTTCACCAGTAACAAAGACAAAATAGGAAGTCTATGTCACGCAGGATTAGTTTGCTAGAAATGCAAACTCAAAGTATTTATAGACAAGGAAGTTTGGACACCAAGGAATTTCAAAAACCGAAAATATTCTCAAGATATTTTTCATTATTCCGCAAAATTCGGTTTTCATAATTCCTTTGAATGCACTGTCCAAAAATAATGATCGAAATCTCCTTGGAAAATCTTTAATTAGCAAATGCACATTACTAATTCTTATTTTCCATATATAATTAAAAACCCTTAATTAAAAAGATTCTTAACTTATTTAAATTCGATCTTGGGATTTACTTCCTTCTTAGCCTTTAAGGAATATCTTTGAACAATAAGGAGTAAGCATTAATGCACCGTGTTCAAAGAGTGACGACATCTTACTCTTGCAAGTCTTTTCCATGCTTGCTCACTTGAAACCGATTTACCACACTTCCAAACAAGTTTAGAATTGGTTCATCTGACTTTCAAGAACTATGTGATTGATCAAGTACCACTCAATCACAACTCTTGGGTTTACGGTTCTACCAAAACAAGTTTCGGTTCTACCTCCATGTGATTACTGTGCATAGTTACACTAGCTTACCAAATATACGGCTGACTAGATACTAGGATTGGTTCCCCACATATATTCGGTATCTAATTGTATGTACTGCACATGTCCATAGGATCGGTTCCCCCTTCCCAAAAACGTGTTGCACATGTTCATAGGATCGGTTCCCCTTTCTTCCATAAACCTTGATGCACATCATACAAGGATCGGTTCCCCATGTGATGCACTGCATATCTTACTAAGATCGGTTCCCCTTCTCCCATTAATAAGTTCAGACACTCACAACCCAATCATAACCCAGGTGATTACTTAAGATCGGTTTCACTAATAAAATTCATACCAATACATAAGTCAGGCCTCATGTGAATAGTTTTACCAAGAACACAAACAAGTCATGAGCGGTTATACTAATCACACATATTGGTCGTTCATAAGATATGCAATGACGAACAGCCCCAATAACACCTAGCGATTTCTTTTTCGGTTCACAACACATATCATGAACTTACTTCCTTAGAACACATGTAAACATTGTTCCCTAGGATGAAATCCTCACCTCATACACATACATAATCATAATAGCATCCATACGATTATGTCGATGTCTTATATACAAAGCTTAATGGTTAAGCAAGAAACTTCATATTGTATTCCTTAATACTATGTCTATATAGAGTATTCATGCTTCACAGTTTTATGTTTTCAATATGCACGACTTGAAAGATACATTAGGAAATGAAACAGTTCAATTCAAATATCACTAACCTCAAGTGGAAGGATGATGTTGTCGTTGTAGCTCCGTACTTCTTCACTTCTTAAAGTCTTCGCAATACTTGTAATATCTCACCCTAATACTTACAAGCTAACCTATACTAAGTTGACTCTAGTACATTTAAATCAAGCGACTCTTAAATGAGTTTTGGCACACTAAAATATGACAACCAAACTTTACATACCAACGTGTGGGGGGTTCAACCGAGCAATGCTCTAACACTTTCAACCGTTAGATAGAACTTAGCTTGTTACACACAAATGAATAGTGAATTCATTTAGATATGGGTAATCGTACCTAAATGTGTACACTTAGTTAGCGTAACAATAGTTAACCGAAGTTAGTTATATGAACACTTTCATAGCAACCTTGCTCATCTCAATCATAACTAGTTAGAATGACTCAAATGAAACCAGTTCTAGAGTTGTTCGATTGTTTGTATTCTCATAGAAGTATACATGACACAATTGAAGAAAAATCGATTTTGATTCACTTGAATCAATTCATGAACATTATATCCACGGTTTGCAAAAGATTGCATTACTTATTAATTATTCATGAACAAATCGATTTTAGAACTTAACCCACTCAAGTATGCAAATGGGTACGCATACCTAAGTAGCCGGACTTGGTTTGGGTTCGCCAGTATGCGAACGGGTACGCATACTGTCGTATAACCAAATTCAGTTGAATTCTCGGACTTGATGAAAAGACGAGGGTACCCAAATATACCTCAATGTAAAACTTTTCCACCTATAAATCATTTTACGAAAGTGATTGACTATGGACTGAGTCGAGACAATACAACTAATCGGTTCATACTTCGTGTGATCGTCTATGGATACAAGATCGAGACAATACAACAATGAAGTATGTTTACTTGATAATAGGTTCAGACTTAACCAAACTCTAGGGATTGTCTATCAAGTAAAATATGAATTAACGTTTGTTTATTTTACTTCTAATTATAATAAAACAATTATAATTGCGGAAATAAAAAAAGTAAAAGACACAGCAAGATTTTGTTAACGAGGAAACAGTAAATGCAGAAAAACCCCGGGACCTAGTCAAGAATTGAATACTCTCATAATTAAGTCGCTATACAAAATCAAACCAACTTCGTATAGTTGAGACCAAGTAACTAAACCTATAGTTCACCTAGTTACCTCAGTATTCCCACGCCTCCAACTTGTAATAAGTCACGTGCTTGGAACAATTTCTTTGGTTCGTATTCCAAATAGTAAAGGAACAACAAATCTGTTCGGTAATAACTCTTTTCAACCAACGTGATATGAGTTTGACAAAGGATCTTCCGTTTAACCAAGAAACTCCTTTGTTGGGTCCTTAGATCAATCCCTCAACAATTACCGAAGTAATTGTTAGATTATGCAATCAATACTATTAATCACAAAGAAGTGTATTAATGCCGATCTACTCAACTAATCAGTCCAATATATCACAAAGATAAACCGATTATAGTTGGATCCATTTCCAGCCGGAACAAGTATTGTGCACACCAAAGATTATGAACCCAAAAAGTCTTCTTGTCTTCAAATCTTCTTTAATATTCAATCAGCACCTGCACACAATTAACTTGAATCTCTTGTGATCAATCATACACAGAACGGAGATTGTTAATGTTGGATTATCACAAGACATCTTTAGAACTACAAATAGTCTAAAGATACCCGTCAAAAATTCGATCTAGTTTGAGTGAATCTTATATCAGAAGAGAAGATTCTCAAGCATAAACAAACTAGGCGCAATCAAAGTTCCACAACCGTTAGTCAATCAAATCAATCGAAAACTAATAATAAACCGCAATTATCTAGTTTCCCACCAACGGTACTAATAGAGCTTATCAATCCCAAAGAAGTCTTTTAAACTGAGCGGTCGTAAGAGATTTCTCCTAATTAGGTTACTTTCCTCTCCGAATAGGCGGCTCCACCATAAAAACACAACTAGGTAGTTTTGATGGCTTCGAGGATTAGTTTGCTCGAAATGCAAACTTTAATATTTATAGACAAGGAAGTTTGGACACCAAGTAATTTCCAAAACCGAATATTCTCAAAGATATGCAATAAACACAAAATCGGTTTTCATAATTCCTGGAAATGCTTTGTCCAAATATTAACTGAAATCCAATAGAAAAATCTATAATTAGTAAATGCATATTACTAATTATTATTTTCTAAAGATATGCATTTATTTGTTGGAAAATAAATAACATATAAAAACTAAGAAACCTTAAATAAAAGATTCTCAATTTATTTCGATCATGGGATTTTCCTTTAGCTATTAAGGAATATCTTTGAACAATTAATGATAAGAGTTACTGAACACGTTCAAAGTATGTCGAAATATTTACTTTACAAGTCCTTTTTCATACTTACAATCTTGGAAACGATTTTCCACACTTCCAAACAAGTTTAAAATTGGTTCGTCTGAATTCCAAGAACTATGTGATTGATTATCATATCAAATCACCAATCATGAGTTTCACGGTTCTACCAAAACAAGTTTGGGTTCTACCTCCATGTGAGTATTGTGCATAGTCACACTAGTTACCAAAATTCTGTTGACTAGGTACTAGGATCGGTTCCCCACAACTTATGTTAACTACTTGTATTCGGTTGCACATGTACATGGGATGGGTTCCCCCAAAACTACAAAATTATCGCACATGTTCATAGGATCGGTTCCCCCATCTACTAAAAACGTGTTGCACCTCTTACAAGGATCAATTCCCCTCTTGTAAATTTGTTGCACCTCTTACTAGGATCGGTTCCCCAATGACTAGATAAAAATTTCTATTTATTACAAGGCATCGATCATACCATCTTGAGTGATTATTTAAGATCGGTTTCACTAATAAAAGCCATAGAAATACATAAGTCAGGCCTTATGAATAGTTTACCAAGATACATAAACAATTTTATGAGCGGTTATACTAAACACACATATCGGTAATTCTAAATAGATTTGCAATGAATAACAATACCAATAATCCTAGCGATTTCCCTTTCGATTCACAAAACAAGTTTATGAACTTACTTCCTTTAAACGAATGTAAAACATTGTTTCCTAGGATGAAATCTTCACTCACACCCATACATAATCACAATAACATTCATATGATCATGTCGATATCTTATATACAAAGTTTAATGTTTAAGCAATAAACTTCATATTGTATTCCTTAATACTATGTCTAACTAGAGTATCATACATAGCTTCGTAGTTATGTTTTCAATATGCACGACTTGAAAGATACGTTAGGGAATGAAACAGTTCAAGTCAAATATTACTAACCTCAAGAGGAATGATAATGTTGTCGTTGTAGCTCCATACTTCTTCACATTATTCAAGTCTTCATGTAATACTTGTAAGTCTCATATCCTAATACTTTCAAGCTAACCTATACGAAGTTGACTTTAGTATATAATCAAGCGACTCTTTAAATGAGTTTTGATTCGCTAAAACATGACAACCAAACTTGACATACCAACTCTTGGTGGGTTCAACCGAGCTATGCTCTAACAATCTCCCCATTTGTCAATTTTAGTGACAAAACTCTTACATCATATGGATAAACAAATTACAAAAATTCATATACACATACGCTTGATTCCAAGTTCAGCATCACAAAACATGCATTAAATTCAATCATTAAATGCCGATGCTGACATTATAATAACAAAGCTAATACTCCCCCTAAAGGTAAGATAGGTAGATTTTCAATCTACACGTCTTTGTTATTTCCATGTAGTTCCTCATAACTACACATCATATGGTATGTGACTCCCCCTTAGTCTATGCTTTCACTCTATTCGTTGAAATAAACGTTTTAGTACAAATGTCCTTTCCCTTAGTGATACCAACTCATAACAAGTCAATATCACTTGTTTACTCCATATATTTCTTCCCTTTTTTGTCACAAAATGACAAAAAACGAAAAAATAAATAAAGAAAAAACCTAAAGGATCTTACAAATCTCACAAAGAGAAATTGCAAACCTATAAGAGTTGAGCACGAGGGTTTTACACACCATTTTAGGTAACCAATATGAAAACCGAAACTACAAGTAATTTGGTTTTAACATGTTATCTAGGAAAAAATTTCCCGAACCAATTTTCCCTAATAGTTTAGCAACTCAAAAATTCACTAAGCACCTTAGTTCTTTTGCTAAACCGATTGCACAAGTACAATCGCTTGTTCGATAAGACCAAAATAAAGGTCAGAATTAACTTTATTTTCCTCATCAGGCTCTAATTATTCTCATCAATAACTTAGACCTTTCACTTTTGAACAAGACTAATACTAGGTTAGTTAACTAGTAATTCTTGTTAAGGAATTCGGTTAGACTTGAATAACCGAAACCTTCACATTTGATAAGTCTAACTAAGATCCGAAAAACTTAATTTCTATTATCCGGAAATCACTTGGACTAAAGAAATGTTCCCGAAACACTTTTTTTAATCCATAAATAATCCATACAAACCAAATAAATCAACTTGCATAATCATTTATCTTAACCGGAAGCAATTGAAACAAACATAGACACTATAGTACCGCAATTGCACCTAATTTTGTAAGCCTAAACAATTGATACCAAACAATAACGAAAGATAACAATAGTTTTTCTTAACCGGAAACAATTGAATCACAATAAAACATCCATACACAAGTAATGGAATAAACATCAATTATACCGAAATTTTGTTAAGCAAAAGCAATAAAGATATGAAATAAAATCATGCTTTTCTTAAACAGGAAAACAATTAACTAACAAGATTGTTACCTCAAATTCTGCATCATATTCTCCCCTTAAGATATGCCATTAAGCGCAAGTACACTTAGAACTCTTCCCATTGAAGTTTTCATCCTCCCGCCAAAACAAAATAACAACAACAAAGAACAACCTTTACCAGAGAAAGGTTGAAAACCGGTTTTAACTATTGTGATACAAAAGTTGAAACCTCGAAACACATATGCTTTTATGCTAAACCAAAAGATTCAACATATTGTGACTTTTTTACATATTGTTTCTACCAGAACCCCTTATGATCCTTTGATAAAGCCTACCAACATGGGCTAGAACTTAATCCCGCTAAATCAAAAAGTCACCCAAACCATAAGGGCTCACACATTATTAGATCGAATATCAAGGTAATAAAACCGAAATCAAACATCCCATAAACATACATAGCAATAAAATAAAGCATTCAAGCACAGACTATGTAATCAAAAACTATCACAAGAAATATTATAAAATAATAATTTTATTCATAACTAGATAGTTTTATTCATAATAAACTTTACAATTATTGAAAGAAATCAAAAACTGAAGTCTATTTTCCTGGATTAAGTATTACAACATATAACTTAAATCTCCAGTGGTGCTCTTGTTGTTCACTGAGGTTTCTTTAGTGTTCAAACTTTTGAAGCATGTCTCAAGAGACTTGTCTGCACTCACTTTCTATTTTTCGAGATATTTAATTTAAAGCTTTAAATCTCCAAGTTAACCTTTCATCTCTTTTATTTTATCTTTCAGTTCACCCCGATCTTGAACCAAAGTAAAGAGATTTCCTACGAGTTCTTCAAACCTATTCATAACTTCACACATACCATCTGTGGGAAACCACTTGATAAGGTCTAAATCATTGAGAACAAAAAGACATGACTCTTCTTGAGATTGATCAGAGTTAGGATCAGGACCAATTATTGAGGCAATCTTCCTGATCCTTCGTTTTGAGACAAAACCTTGACAGTTTCTCACCTTTCGTGCTTCCCTTTTATTACTCCTTGTAACACTGCGAGTTATAGGAGACATACTTCGAAAAATTTTACTAAGGGAAAGTAATATACCTAAGAGAAGATTTTTTTTCTTCTTATTTTGATGAGAATATATGTATATCTAGTTTTTGGAAAAATAGGGTTTACGAAACTTCACGACATATTTTCGAACTTCTCTTTTTATTGAAAGGAAGATATTCTCTAAATATATCTTAATACTGAAAATAGGAGCTACCATGAACCTGTGCCCTTGATTTTATGTGCTTTTCCCATCCACTAATTATGAGCACGGAAGAGGATGAGAATGCACAGTACTGATACAACTAAGTTGTATCGCGGTAAGCTTTTTCTAGCTTACAACGAGCATTATAAACATAGTTCATGTTTCTCCTTGGGAATTTCTGCCCAAAATATTTTCTCCCAGAATAATGATCTTTTCTAACTCTAGAGATATGTTCATGTGGAGAAGATGTACTGATCTGAGAATCTTCAGGGATAGTTAAATCTCTCTTAATTATATCAATGAGATTTTCATAATATTTTCTCATTCTAAGGATTTCCTTATGATGCACATCAGCACGATTTTCTGAACCAATTATCGGGAATTCCTGATTATTTCTTTTGGAAGAGATTCTTTCTTTCCATTTCTTCTGGAGTCGTTCTTCATAAAAAAAGGAATAGTTTTGATATGGATGAGGATGAACCTTTTTCCAGAAGCGATCATCAACTCTTTCCTCTGATACTTTTGAGTTGATCTTATCGGGTAGTGGTATGATCTGTCTTTCTACTGAGGAATAATATTTCAGTTTTTCAAGAAAAGAAACTTCTTTGAATACTTTTACCACCATATTTTGAAGAAGTATGAGTTTCCTATCAAGTGACTGAAAATTTTATTCCTTAGGATCACCTTTACGGAATCGGTTCAAAGTTTCCTTTGGACAAGATTTTGTTTGATCATCAGTAGATCTAGAAGCTAGTTTCTTATCCTCTTTTGACTTGGTGTAGTTCGGTAGACTACCATCATCATGATCTGTTTCCGCCGTGACCAGATTATCACAATCTTTAAAAGTTGAGATAGGACTTTTTGTTTCCTCATTATCAGAAGAAATTAAAATAATATCATTAGTCAGGATCATATGATATTTCTCTTTATCATGAGTAAGAGATTTACCTAGAGCTTCTAGTTTGACTGTGAGATCCATATTTTCTTTGGATAAAAGATTTAGTTGAATATCTTTATCTCTGATCTCATGTTTAAGAAGACTTGAGTCTATCTTTAATATCAGCATTCTTGTAGACATAGATTTGGCTTTAGGGGTTTTACCAACTCTTTATTAGCATCTTGTTTTCCATCAGAGATAGATTCAGATATTCTCTCAATTTTCGTAACTCATGGATCATGAGTTAACAAAATAGGAACATCTTCAACATTTGAGTATTCATACTCTTGCATTACGTTAACTGAATCAGACATGGATTCAATTTCTTATAGTCTGGATCGCACCAAACACAGATTGTTAGATCTTTTCGTGTTTTCCTGCTCTGATACCAATTAAAAAGACAAGGGTACCCAAATATTCCTCAATCTAAAACGTTTCCACCTATAAGTCCTTTTCCGAAAGTGATTGTCTATGGACTGAGTCGAGAGAATACAACTAATCGGTTCACCCATCGTGTAATCGTCTATGAATACAAGATCGAGACAATACAACAACGAAGTATGTTTACTTGATAATACATATGGTTTTAGGATCATTATGTAAGGGGCAGTGATTTTCATGTGAGATGAAGTATTGACTAATGGGGAGTGATACATATCACCATCGTATTGAACTTTGATGTTGCGTAATAGTACTATGACACTGTGTAACAATGAATGAGAGCTTTTGTTTTCTCATTGTTATGGCTACGGATCTTCAACAATGGTGATGCTGATTTGAATATCTTTGGAATCATTGGAGCACTTAGAAGTGATGAAGATTTCGATTAATATTGAAGAACCAAGGATATCATGCATGTGGAAGAGAAGCTGCAAAGTTCATTTATTTTGTATTCCATATGTATTAATAGTTTTGTCACTAAAATTGACAAAGGGGGAGATTGTTAGAACATTGCTCGGTCGAACTCGCAAGCGTTGCTATCTCAAGCTTGTTGTCAAGTTTAGTTTCCAAAACTATAAGTCTTGATTTCTAGTCTACTTATAGCTAAGTCTCGGACTAGGATAGAAAATGTAGTTGAGCTCTAGACTCCTCGGCATTCATCATGCAAAGACAAAGAACTACTCAAGGAACTGGTGGATCTTCATCGAAAAAAAAGGTATGTAGAGACTTGAAATTATCTATCACTCAAAAGTATATCTACTCTATATCCTATCTTGAGACAAAAGTCGTATTGCTATATAGACTTCGATTATACACATTTGTTATTTTGAGCCGAGTTTATTTCGCCTATATATTTCTCGAAATATGTGTTGGTAAGCTTTCGCTTTGGCCAAGTTCATATTTAAAAGTGACGAGAGTCATGTTGATTATTTCAATATATTGAAAATTGCTTTGATGAAAAATAATGTGTGAATAACTTCTATTTGTTTGAGTTAGGATTGAATCGATAAATGGAAATATAACTCTTTGATATACTTTTTATTAAGATTGAGTCTGACTGTCTATTTGATTCTCTTAAAATTATATTGGAGTTAGTCCATACAGATTGCTAAGCGAAATATTGGGTGAGGTTGTTAGACCCCCGCTTTTTCAACAAGATCTTCCTTCATGGGTCTGTTAAAGATGGTCTTTATCATTTGGAGTTCAAAATATCTCAACCGAAACAAGCTTTAGAAAAAAATATCCCTTCTATATCAAGATGGCATCACAGGCTTGGACATCATGCATATCATACTCTTAGGTATTTTTAGCTTCTGTCATTCATGATCACTTATCTACTATTATATGTTATTGTTGTCGGATAGCTAAGAGTCATGCCTTACCTTATCCTTGTGTGTCTAATAATATTATGTATGGTCATATGGACCTAATTCACACTGATGTATGGGGTTCACCATTATGTTCGATTAATGGATATAAATACGACGTTTTATTCATTGACTCCTTTATTAGATTCATCTAGTAATATCCATTAGCATACAAGTCTGAAGTAATACCAACTTTATCAAGTTCAAAGAACATGTAGAAAACTTTCTTGCTAGAAAGATTATGTGTGTTCAATCTGATTAGGGAAGAGAATAAAAGACTGTTTCAACATATTTGGACTCTTGTGGCATAGGACATAGAGTATCTTGTCCTCATGATCATGCTTAAACCAGAATTGTAGAGAGAAAACATAGTCATATAGTTGAAACTGGATTAGCTATATATTCTTTCTCATGCTTCTTTACCCTTGTATTATTGGCCATATGCATTTGAGACTGCAAATTTCCTCTCAACAGATCACCTACTCCTACTTTACAACTTTCTCCCTTATAGTGTTGGTTTCACCTTAAACCAGATCACAAGTTCTTAAAATCATTTGGGTATGCTTGTTATCCATGTCTAAGACCATTTAATAATCATAAACTGCAACAAAGGTCTGCAAAGTGTATTTTTCTTGGTTGTATTCAACTGCACGAAGGTTGCAGGTGTTTAAATCCTTCTACAAATAAGATTATCATTTCCAGGGATGTCAGGTTTGATGAGAAATATTATCCTTATGCCACATTTTTCACTTATGAGAATTCTAGTAATGTAGTACTATCTTCTATGACAGTTGCATCTAGTACTTCAAGTCAAGACTACTTCTGATTCTGCACCAGCTCATTCCACTAGTTCTATATCAACTTTAATTTCTAATAAAGTAGATATTACTTTGGTAGATATTACTACCACTTCTTCATTACCCAGCTCTGCAATAACAATAACTACCAATGCTCATTATATGACTAAAGGGTTAAATTAGGCATTTCAAAACCAACTGTGTATGCCTCAGAGGTTCAAAAAGTATGTGAAGATATTACAGTTCCAACTTGTATTTCTGAAGCATATAAAGATCCTAGATGGATGGATGCTATGGATGAGGAGATAATCGCATTATTACATAACCGTGCATGAACTTTAGTTCTTACTAGTACTGGTGTAAATGTTAGTGGTTGTAAATGAATATTCAGGATTAAGAGGAATGTTGATTTCTCTATAAAAATATTTAAGACTAGATTAGTTGCAAAAGGATATAATCAGGTTAAAGGTGTTGATTATTAGGACACATTCAGTCCAGTAGTAAAGCCTACCACAGTGCGCATGGTTTTATTCATTTCTCTTTACAAGGGTTGGAAAATCAGATAGCTTTATGTAAAGAATGCATTTTTACATGGTCATTTTACTGAGGATATATATATGGTGCAGCCACCCGGTAATTCTGATAGGATACTTCATAAATCATGTGTGCAAGCTCCAAAGATCTCGTTATGGACTCAAACATGATCCAAGGGCTTGGTTTGAAAGATTAAGTCATTTTTTATTGAAATTTGGATTTACTTCTTCAAAGACTGATACCTCTTTATTTTTCAGAGTGACTCATTCTACTGCTATCTATATTCTCATCTATGTAGATGACATTTTGATTACTGACATCTCTAACTCTGATGTTGACCTTCTCATTAGTGCTTTGAGAAATAAATTTGCAATCAAAGACTTAGGTGCACTACACTTCTTCTTAGGTATTCAATACATACAACTCTGCTGGTGTGCTACTTTCTCAGGAGCAATACATTTTTAATCTCTTGTCCAAGACTAAGATGAGTGTTTCGAAGGCCTTTTCTACTACTATTGATGTTATTCCTAATGATGTGCCTTCTTCACTCTTTGATGATCCAATTTTATATAGAAGCACAGTTGGGGCTCTTCAATATGTTACGATTATTATTAGGCCGGATATTGCCTTTGTAGTCAATAGAGCTTGTCACCATATGTATAATACATTTGAGGCCCATTGGATAACAGTCAAACGTATTTTGAGATATCCTCGTGGGCAACACTTCTTATGGTATCCAATTGAAGAAGTCTACCTCTCTTCAACTATAAGGTTTTTCAGATACAGATTGGGCAGGTAACCTTTTAGATAGGATATCCACTAGTGGTATGTCTATATTTATGGGTCCTAATTTGATTTCTTGATGTTCTAGAAAGAGGAAAATTGTATCTCGTTCACGCACTAAAGCAAAGTATCGTTCTCTGGCACATGCCACTTCTATATTAGTCTAGGTTCAATCTCTCATGGCTGACTCAATTTTCATTCTACCACAGCTCTGGTTTTGTAGTGTGATAATATGGGTGCCACATATCTAACTTCCAATTAATCCCATTTCTCACAATCGAATGTCCACGATATCTAGGAACTTGTAGCTGCAAAGGCTTCGAAAGTCAAATTTCTTTGTACTCAGGAGAAGGTTGCAGAGATCCTAATTCATTAAGGGGTTGTCCACTACTCATTTCTCTCTGATGCACCTTTGCGTACCAATATCAGTGTCTCTGTTTCTCAGTGACACTGAACTTGCATACATGTGTACCCAAAAAAAGACATTGTACTTGTGGGAGGGTGTTAACAGTCAGTTATTTGTTAGTAGTGTAACTGGATAAAGATGTAACCGGTTTTATTCTATTATCTATAATAGCTTAAATAGATGTCCTACATCTTCTGTAACCTTTGAACAGAAAATGAAATGAAATTGAAATCTGAGAGAAAGTTCAACGATTGTAACTCTCTCAACACTTCTTAAGCCACCTCACATCTGCCAAAAATATGGCAAATCAGAAATTGTCTAGATACATCTGCAGTGATATTTGCCACATTTTAAAGGAAGCCTATTGTAGGGGTGACCTAATTTATAACAAAAGTTCAAAAACACCCTTCAATGATTAACCTAAATCTAAATAAAAACTAAAACTAAAACAAAATCCTAAACCAAATCTAATTCTAATTCTAATTCATCTCCTCTTCTTCATCTCCATCATGATGAATAGGCTAGATGTGATCAAATTATGAATTTAGAAATTAGTTTTAAAAACTTGTCCTTTTCCATCATAATGACTTCAATCACGTAAGAATTGAAAATTTCACCATTGTTTTTGGTTTTGATTGCATAAATAGGTTAAATTTGATCAAATTAAGAATTTAAAAATTAATTTCAGAGCAACATACATCATCATGACTTCAATAACGTAAGAATCGAAAAATCCACCTTTTTTTTGGGTTAGTTTTGATTGCATAAATAGGTTAGATTGATCAAGCTAAGAATTTAAAAATTGATTTCAAAGCAATATACAGAGGGAAATCAACATTTCCATACTGTAAATCAACTATACGTTTTGAAAAATATGAGCTACCAACTGTAAACCAATTCTACTTTTTGAAAAATTCCATACCGTAGGTGAATTGTTAACCCAGTTCTACGGTTTGGAGTTCTTACTATCTACGGTTTCGAAAATTATATAACCGTAGATGAATTGTCAGGTCAAAATCAAACCCAATTTTCCCCACTGTACGTGCTTAATTCCCGACCGTAGACGACCCTGAATTTGACTACGATTTGGAATTCCCCACCGTATATTTAGTTTACGGTTTGATTTCCCATTGTATCCTATACTTACAGTTTGATTTTCATACCGTAGATGCTTCTTGACGATTAGATTTTCGAACCATAATTGGTGCTTAATTATTACGATCATGATTATCATTTTTTCATGATCATGTTTTTTTTTTCTTTTGAAATTTAATTTTCAAATGCTAAGTATAAATCAAATCATTAATCTAATTTAGTTTAGTTAATTTAATCATTAACACTAATTAATGATTTTGTGGGATTAAAAAATGGTAGATAAGAGATTTTGGAAATTACTAGTTCATGATTCTTTTTTTCGTTAAGAAAATGAATATTATTACTAAAACAGAGAGCTACATAGAGGGATTGAGAAAATCTGGGACATTCCCCAACCATTCTCCGGAGGTTCTAGACCTTCTGCTAATCTTAGCTGCTTGGTCAATTAAAGCAATATGGTTCCTTCTTAAAAATTCAAACTTGACATACTGAAAACTAGAAATGAGAGTTTTATAGTCATTTAAGACTGATTTATTATACAAGTATAACTGGTTACTATTTAGATTCAGATTATCAATCACAAACTTAGCATCACTAATGAAACACTCTTTATCCAGGACTTTTCCTTTAGCCCACTTTACTGCTTCCAATAATGCTAAACATTTTGTTTCCCCAGTATTCCTCACGGACCCAACTTTGAGTTTGCATCCAATAAAGGTACCTTCTAAATTATTCATGATCACACCATTTCCAGATAAGTTAGAATCTTTGTCAAAAGCAGCATCACTAATAACATACATACAACTCTCAGGCAGAGAATCAATGACAGTGTTTAGGGATCTCTCTTCCACATGAACAGGTGTAATATCAGGATGGGCAACATTATTACACAAGATTAATTCAGTATCATCGATAAACTTGAGAGCTAGTCTAGAAGTATTCTGAGAATTCAAATGTTTTCCTTGAAAAATACATGAGCATATATCTTTCCAAATGCTCCAGGCAATTGAAAAGACAACACCAGCTTTCTCCTTTAGGTTATTATTAGAAATACACTTAGTAACTCATTGTTGAATATTAATGGCAAAGTTATAATATCCTGATCAATTAAATCTAAATAAGGAGTTAGAGACCAGACAGACTTAGCAAACCTACAATAAAGTAAAATATGCTAAGGAGTTTCTGACTGACCAGAGTTACACATGATGCAGATGGGGTCATGAATAATTTAGCATGTACTTTTATTGGATGCCTGAGCGTGTTTTGTTGATGATGAAGGAGAAGGAAAAGAATAAGGTTTTTTATCAGGGTGGATATGTACTGTCAAAATTCACAAACTGTACTTGCGTACCAAATGTTTTTATTTTCATCATCGGTCTCAGCCTCAACGTGTTTTGTTGAAGTAAGCAATTTTTACCTTCTCTAAGAGCATCTCCAATGGAATATGGGTTTTAAAAAATATTGATATGCCACCTAGTGTATGTGTGTCGTAACCACAACAAATTAATTAATACTTTACTTCCTAATTAACAAGTAATATAGGGTAGTCAAGATCGATCCCACGAGGAGCATGAGATTCTAGTTGTAAAATTGTCATACAAAAGGGGGTATTGGTTAAGAATTTAAGAAAGTAAATAAAATAAACAAAGCAGTTAAAAGGAAATCAATAAGAGAGATTAGATCAAGGAATCCTTCTTCATTGCAAAACAATGATTAAAGTTATGTTCTTTTCCACTTTTTATTAGTCACAAATTATCACCAACTGTAGGTATAGCAGATAGATCAGTGCTAACCCCAAAATCCCTTATATCACCGGATACGGAAGTTCTCGACTACCGGATTCTATTCACCAAACCACCTAGTAGTAGATCACTCAAGATGTAATTTAGTTAAACGCATTAAGATTTATGAATTTATTAGGTTGATATTAGTAGTTAGACTCTTAGATCAAGGTCCACTTGCTAACGTTGTTTTTACACAAAATTGCTCCACGGAATCCCTCCGCAAGGTCTTGTGTTTTCTACTTATGTAAATAGTCAAGAAACGATTACTTATCCCCTAACTTTCACTAGCTTTAGATTGGATTAAAAAATCAATTTAGCGTGCACTCTAAAGAACCTATCAATCAATCATAAACATTAATATTAGTAAAAAACAAACGATAATCATATGAAAAACTTCAAAGTAGAATTGAAACAAAAATTCAAACCATATGTTAAGAACTAGGAATTCATCCTCAATCAAATTAGTTACTCATATTAACGAGTTCACACAAAGAATAAAGAAAAGAATTGTGTGTGTAGAAGTGTGCAAAAAGATGTGTATCTAAGTGTGTCAATGTGTATGGAAGTGTGGAAGTGTATATATAAAAGTAGAGAACTTCTCTATTTATAGGCTTCAATGCTCTCCATATCTTCCAAGGAATAGAATCCCTTTCCTTTTGTAGCTCAATTTCCAAATCCAAGCCTTTCTCAAATCTCCCATCTTCTCTTTCCATATTCAAACCAAGTTCTTCATCCAATTCCAAGTCTTCACATCCCATGAGAGAAATCCACACAAAATTCTGCAACTTTTGCTCGCCGGAAAACTGGTTTTTTGGCCGGAAATAGGCCGGAACCCGTTGCCGCCGGTCACCTGAGATTCTTCCCCGGTGAAGGTATATTCCGTCAGTCCACCGTTAGGAATAACGGTCAAACAGGTCAACCGTCAGTCAGCGGGTCAAAGAAGGGAGCAGTCAGACACCGAGTAAGCTCACTCAGCTGTCTAACTCAGTCTTAAACACTCGTCTGGATCGGTCTTCGGACTCGTCTGGATTGGTACTGAGTCAACTCGCCAGAGGAGAAATTTGGCCGAGTTTCGGCTGATTACAGGACATTCTCGGCCGAATTTAGGCCTCATTCCTGTCTTCACCTGTTACAAGCCTAGGCATACATCTAACTCATTCATATAGCTTCATCTCAGGCTTCAGCTGCATCATTTCAAACCAGCATTACCAGTTCTAACCTGTAATCTGGTTTTCAAGCCAACACAATCCAGTATCTCATTGCACCATTCTCTCTTCTAGCTTCTTTGTACAGCTTCTGGATCTCTTTACTAACTTCAATCTCTAACAGCACAACTGCCTTCTCCCCTTGTTTATCTCATCTCAACTCACTGCAAAAACAAACCAACACAGAACTCAATTTATGACTATGCTGTAGAACAAATTTGACAATTCTTTAATTTCAACTCAAACCCCATCAATCTCTTCTCCATCAAATAATCTCCCAGATTCAGTTCATCTCCCAGATTCAAAATCAACAGCATCAGTTGAGTTCTTCAATTTAGATCTTCTCTGACTGGTTTCTTCTCAGCATAATTAACAGCCCTGTGAACTTCTTCTCTCGAATTCATCCATTTCTCGATCTCAATTTCTCTGCATCTCGATCTTTAGCAGCAGCTTCGTCTTCTTCTCTCGAACCCATATGTTAATTCCTCCTTATAAGCTTCATCAACATCTCTCTTGCCATAATATCTCGATCTCAATCTCTAATATTCACGATTTTCTCTTGATATTCTCTCGGACAGCAACACCCTATCATCAATTTCTTTCGATTTTGTTCTCTCGATGTCTTCTCGGAGACAGTAGCAGCAGCTGCTGCTTTTTGATTTCAGCTACAAATAATTAGGGTGAGAAATGCCTCTTCGACTTAGGGTTAGGGTATTATTAGGGGATGGCTAACGACACCCCAATGAATAAGCTAGGGGACACCCCAATGATAATTACACCCTCTAATAAATGATAAGGGATATCCTAGATGACAACCCCTTAACCATAGCTGTCATGTCTATAGTTCTCTTCCAAAATAATTGTCCCTTAACCGTGGCTGGGCTCCAGATAGTGTTTACCCCGTGAAATGACAAATTTGCCCTTTTTGCTCAATTTTGGTGATTTCTCCTTCTTTTCGTCCGTGCGACTCCAGAGTACCTAATAACTCAAAAACACGCGTAAAATACATAATTTACTAGAAAAATAACAAAGAAAGCATAAACTCTTAGATAGTAAATTAGGTGTATTCTACACCTATCACCTAGGATTTTAGAAACTCTCAAAAAAAAAACCTCTCTAGTGGTGGTTGGATAATCAAAATTTAATATGACGTGGAAGTTTGAGCTTGGAGGAGAGTATGGGTTTTTGGAGACTCCCATCCATACCCATGTCATCAATTTGTTATTATTTTAATTAATCTTTTAGATTTTGTTTATATAAATAAGCTACAAGTATATCAAAATAGATACGGATACAACGGATGTTGATTTCGCTATGACAGGATGGAAATTTCTGTTAGAATGAAATTAGAGAAGCTTGATATGCTAGGTATACAATATACATGGTTATTCTTGTAGAATTTGATATTTTGATGGCCATCAGCATTGTTCTAAGTTTTCCAGTTGAAGCTATAAGTAGTATATCATGTGTTTGTAACATGCACAGCTCTAGTCACTTCATCTGTTGCACTACTCCATCTGTTGGATTTCACTTGGAACTTAACAGGTACATACTTTTTTTTTATTGTTCTGCATATCTGACTTGCGTTTTTTCTTCTTTTGCCTTCAGTTTGTTGTGTAATGTTCAAATTAAGTTGATGGCGCCAGTGGCATCTCAGTATCTGAAAAGATGATGGTTTCCAACTGAATCTCATGCAGGCTTATCTGCTGTTTTATCTCTGCCTCTCTTTATCTGTAGGTTAGTAGACATAATGAGATATATTGAAAAGATAGATTGAGCAAGACTTACCACTCATGCAAAACATTGTGAGTTTCTAACACTTTCATATGGAACATCACATGGAATTTTGTGCTGGAGATTGTGGAGGAGATAAGGACATGGAGAAATGAAATGTAAATTAGGGTGGGAACATAGGAAATATTCTTGATTGAGAAAACAATTACGAGAAGCAACGGAACCAGGAATTTGTGTTCGAGTGGGCTATTTTTTTTTTCCGTACACCTAGATTATAGCAATCTAAATGCCTCAAATATAAACACATTGATAAAAGCACTGCATGATGCTTATCATTTTCTGTATAGTAAGGTTCAGCTCAGTGACAATACTTAAAATTGCGAAGACAACATATATAACAAAACTATTATTATCTGAAATGCGGCCGAAGGCCGCCCGAATTTTTGAATTTTTAAAATGTTACTTCTATATCTTTGTATGGTTTTCAAATCAATTCATGAAATTAAAAACCGATACATCAGAACAGTTAAAATGTCAATTTTTTTGTCATTGTTTGTGAAAAGAAAAGAAAAGGAGGGAAATATTATGTAATAGATTTTGATATTTGGGCTAATTTTTAATTTATGGACGCATGGACCAAGTTTTAGAATATTTGGAAACAACATGGGCTGAATAGATCAAATTGTGATGGAGTGGGAGTAAATTTCACCGTTGAATTTAATTTCTAAGCACTAACCGAAACAGAAGAGGACGCAAAAAAAATTTTTTTAAAAAAAAACGCAACATAACAATAAAATTGGTATAGAAGTCGTATGAATATGTCATACTAATGGGCTAATGAAAAGTTTTACCCTGGGCTAATCTATAGTTATATGAATCTTTTGACCCTCACCTCCGTCACGGGTGTTTTAAGTTTTAACCTAAAAATTAAAAAGAAACACAAGATGAGAAGAAAAAAAGGTAGGAGGGAGTCAACATAAGACTTTTCTTGCACGTTTGTATAGACATAGAATTATTAGTGGGATACGTGGCGCGTGGTTTCTCATTTTTGTATAGATAGGGAGCTTATTTTGGGCTAACTATAATTTTGACATGGGTTTTTTCATTTTTTTTTCTCACGAATAGGCTGGCTAAAAAGGAGTTTCTCATATTTTGGGGGGCTGCAGCCTGGGTACCATTGGCCGTCGGTCCTATTGAGAACATAAAATGGGTCATTTGTCTAAAAAAAATTAAAACACGGTTCAAATGGACGAGTAAAAAAATTTATGGGTGAAATGGACAAAAAAAAAAATAGCAAGGATGAAACTGGATTCATCCTGGCTTAAACTTAAAAAATAGCAAGGATGAAACTGGATGCATCTTGTGTAAAATAAAAATAAGAAAAAGTATCTGAAAATGGGCAGGATGAAACTGGTTACATCCTGCCTATTTTTAAATTTTTGTCCATTTAAACAGTATCTAAATCTAACTGTCCTTTTCACCCTGGAAATTTTGATTTCGGTCTTTTTAACCAATTTTGTGTATTAAGAACCACTTGTATCAGTCGGTTGTTTAGTCTTTGTTAGGTTATTTAGTTAGAAATCATTAATTTACATATCAACCAGATTGGGTCTACAAATTTTGTGTTGTTATCTTCTTAACAATTGTCTAAAATTTCAGCCGAACATTATAAAACTTTGTGGTTTTCAATCCCAATTAAAAGCTCTTAAGACTTTTCATATTTCTACTCCTCATGTGATCCTCTCAGCTGTATCTTGCTGTTTGCTTATAGCGCGTTTGGATACACATCCAGAAGTAGATTTTTGACTTCCAGAAGTCAAAAAGCAAGAAGTCAGTTTGGGTGTGAAATTTCAGAATGACTTCTAGAAGCAGAAAAGTCGACTTTTTTTGTGAAGCAAAATATCTGGACTTCTGACTTCTACTTCTGGAGAAGCAGAAGTCAGAAGCATAATTGTATCCAAACGCGCTATTACTCACTGTGCAAAAATGTTATTTATGTGTTACTTCCCCAGCTGCACGTTGATCTGAAACCATCAAGTGTGTACATTGCACATTACTTGTCCCTTTAGTACCTTTTCACCCAGAGATATATGTATGGTTGGTACCTTTTCTGATTAGGTATTTATGGCAATTTTAGTATTTATGATCATACTTCTGATATTTGTTTAGAAAACCTCCCTGGTATTTTGGCCGTTGGATAAAGCTTAAACTTGTGACCTCAACAATTAGACTAAATCATTTTCATGATCAACAAACAGACGATTTTACCATAGAAAATTCCAATTTTATATCTTTGGGGGAAGAATTACATCTTTGGCTTTATATTACATCGACTATGAGGTACAATTACAATCAGACATTGTTAACTATTCACCGTTGCATTTGGCTTTCTCTAAGAATTTAAACCTTTTTTCAATGTTGCTAATAGGGGTACCAAAATGCTTAGGTGGTGTAACAAAATGCAAGAAATTGGTACACCCCAAAGCAAAACTGGTACCCCTATTAGCATCCGTGACTATTTTTGTTTTTTATTTGGAGACAAAAGTAAGTTTATGGTTAAAATCTGTGAGGTTACTATCTACCCACTCCAAATATCATCAATTCTTGTAATCCACCATCAATTCGTTCAACTTCTTGTTACCAATCCTTTGTTCAAAGATCCCCAAATCTTCATAGCTGTTAAACACAAGAAAGAGTTAGAGTTGAGTGTAAGAAACAATGTAATAGTGGATGAGGTATCAGAATCTTAATGATCCCTGCACTGCATTCAAGTTCATTTCATTTAGTCATGCTAAAGATAAAAGTATCCTTGACACCACCACTAACCTTGGAGCAGCTGATAAAGTTGTTGTTGCCGTTAATGGAGTTAACATTTTCGCAAACTCAACAACGGCATCATCAGGACGATTAACCACATGATCAAAGCATAAGTATCGTCCGTAAGACGAAATATCTTCGAATACACAGATATGAGCATCTAACAAGAGTCTCAGGTCTACTGTAACTAATACACCATCTTCATACATCTCAGCTGCACCTTTCAAATAAGACGTCTTCATTGAAATTTCTGGTCCTACTAATAATCCTGCATTGATGCTCACCATATTTACTTCTCTGTCCATTGCCAATGCCCAGGCTGTTTTCTCTGCTAGTGTCTTTGATAATCCATGCCACAGCTGTAACAAATTAACCATTTAACCATATGTCACATGCATTAGTATTACTTCTTACTGAAATATTGGACGGATGTAAAAAATTTTTTTTTATTAATTTTCATTTTCAATTTATAATTTGAATTTTTTACAAAAATTGAATTCACTCCAATCCCTTTCGGAAAGTTCGTCGGCGGTGGTGGATTTGTGGTTTTCTCTCTAAATAACTGCTGTTACTGACGATGTGAATACAACTTTCACCATTGTATCTGTGTGGGCACATGCTTCTACTACGTTATGTGCAGCTCTAACCTCAATTTTAGCCATAAACTCCTTAGAAAAAGCAAGAAATGAAAATGAAGATCATCAGACATCTAATTAATGTTGGAAATTTTGGGTATAAAACAGAGGATGATAACACTAAAAGAAATTGTTGTTGTACTCAAAAGCTTTCAAGGCTCGGGTGATTTCTTTTAGACGATTATTTCTACCCTCCCAATATAAATTGGCGATTACAAAATGCGAAATAATGCCTTGAGGATACAATGAAAGCCCTACAACAGAAATTGGATTCAAGGTTTGCACCCCTTGACCCAACCAAGAACACCGATAGAGATTTACGATGATGCTTTAGATGGAGAGAAAACAGGTTGAATTCATTCTTAAGAATGGGAGAATTCCTTCACTACTTATAGGGTTATTCATGCCTATTGAGATGCCTCTTCACTTCCAAAAGACACATAAGGTGTCCGTTGGGAATGGTTGTGTCCTTTATGAACCATCACACCTATTAGAGGTGTCCTTCATCTCCAACTAACATCCATTGTGTTTATCCAACACAAAACACTTCCCAACATAGTGAAAAACCAAAAAAGAAAACAGCTTTTATTTTATAAGTTATTGAAAATATCCAACAATCTCCCCCTATTTTCAAAAACCAAAAACATAAAATAAAATAAAACTTATAAAACCGAGTGGTCGCATCACTCAAGGATCGCCTCGTGCCCGAGTGGGATCAAACCAACGTAGTTCAAGCACAATTGAGACTAAGCATCATCGTTGAAATCAATACATAAATGATAGGTACCTTCCGGTTTGAACCTTCACTTAGTGTAAGAAACTCAAAGCTTTATCGATATTCTATGGTGAAACTAGTCTTGAACCAAGAATCCCTTATGACAAAGCCGAGTCTCCACACATATTGATTCCATAAGACATGTGTTCTCGTAGCTAAGCACTATAAAGGCCTTGTGCTTATATCCTTATTCATGAGTCTTCTTTAGAGAACTGGAAACGCCCACATTTCCATACTCATATAGGTAAGTCTCGAAGGTGTTTCTGCCAGACACCTTTTACTAATCACAGACTCATTAAGGATTTACATCCATCCTATTTTCTTAAAAAACCAAGACTAACTTGAAATGGGAAGTTTTATGTTAGTGCTCCATAATCTAAACCATAACTTGTTGGTACCACATTGAACCTTGTTTATCTTTTTCAAAACATAGGTTGGGTTTCGCTATGGGAGATCAACCTTCCTTCACAGCACCTTAGTCCCATTTCTATATACTTCATTGAAATTAATTCCTTTGGGAGACTCTTCATAAGTAGGTCTACCAAGATTTTCTCCGTTTCAATGGTTAACTACAATTACTCCTTTCTTGAGTAATTGACTTACCGTTCCTTGTCTAAGACTTGTATGTCTTGACTTTTCATTATAAGTCTTGTTAAAGACGTTATAGATCATATCCCGATTCACAATTAATCAAGACCTCCCCGAGATGGCTTCTTCCAAAATAGGATCTCTACAAGTTAGGTTTTAAGCCATTTCTTCTCATTAATTGCATCTACTAATGCAATCAATTCTGAAAACATTACTAAAAATGTTCCTCTTTGATTTTACAAAATAATTGTAACTTCTCTAGTGATCCTAATTAACATTTACGGTTAATTCACAAGAAGTCATTATAGACTTGCATACACTAGAGGCATAGAAAATTTGTAGGCAACTTACTTTCTATTTCAACAAGCACATTATTACGATGAGTAACTCCTCTACTCATGCCCAATCCTCTACAAATTTATACCCAATTACATAGACAATGTCTATTTAACATTTTACATTATGTAATGCAAATGTTCATAATTTATGCATCGGTAATATCATAACACCTTATCGTTGGATCTTTGGTCGGCCGCCCAATCTTCCAATATGTTACATATTCACCGGTATTCCACTTTTCTTTCGATGTCATTTAAGACATGTCAATTTCCAAATTTTGGAACCTATAATTCTTATCACAAGAACTATGCTCATATCGCGCAATTGGTATATCGACAATAATGACGATCTTGGTTGTAAAATTAACAACCGGAAAATTTTATGACATTTCTACCCCCGTTCACGATAATTCTTAAATGTAGAAAAGAAAATAATTTCTTATCAAACATTCACCAAAGTGTGAGTAAATTCATATATGAATCATTAATCATGTCCGACCATGCCGTTAGCAAGCCCAATTACTCCAGATTACGCATGTGATTGTTTTCCGAAAACTTTCATATTCCCAACTCTTAAAGCAACTTTGAATATGGAATCAGAGATGTGCATGCCCCGTGAATGCATCCCTTCCCATCCCTTCTTCAAATTTGGCAGTATCCTTTCAGGGATTAAATTGCGATCTCCGCGGATACATCTAGTACTATGAGGATCACTCACACACAAATGACATTCCGCCATTCCGCCTCTTGGACCATATTGGTCTCTAGTATGGATCAATTAAACAAGATCCCTAATTTTGTAATCAAACTCACAAATCCCAGTGAGGGTGATTAAGATTACTTCATGGATGAGAATGCACCCAATTGCTCGTTTTGTAAATCCACATGATTACAACAACCTTTCAAGTTTGAAAACTTCTACGAGTACTTGACACCAAATTTACCCGTTTAAAGTCATCATAAAATATGATGATTCCCCTGTTACTTTAAACGATTGGCGTCTCACTTTTGGGTGTCATCGCAAATCTGAAAAAAATCACAAATCGAGATACTCAGAGAAGCACTATATTTTCTGCAACTGTCTTCCATAACTGTGCCTTTCATCTTAATTACAGATTCGTATAAGAGATATAATTTCTCTAATCACCCGAGCCTTGAAAGCTTTTGAGTACAACAACAATTTCTTTTAGTGTTATCATCCTCTGTTTTATACCCAAAATTTCCAACAGTTTTAGACGATTATTTCTACCCTCCCAATATAAATTGGCGATTGCAACAGGTATGCGAAATAATGCCTTCAGGATACAATGAAAGCCCTACAACAGAAATTGGATTCAAGGTTTGCACCCCTTGACCCAACCAAGAACACCTGATAGAGATTTCTGATGATGCTTTAGATGGAGAGAAAATAGGTTGAATTCATTCTTAAGAATGGGAGAATTCCTTCACTACTTATAGGGTTATTCATGCCTATTGAGATGCCTCTTCACTTCCAAAAGACACATAAGGTGTCCGCTTGGGGAATGGTTGTGTCCTTTATGAACCATCACACCTATTAGAGGTGTCCCTTCATCTCCAACTAACATCCATTGTGTTTATCCAACACAAAACACTTCCCATCATAGTGACAAACCAAAAACGAAAACAGTTTTATTTTCTAAGTTATTGAAAATATCCAACAATTAATTAAGCCATTGAAAAGGTATAGAGAGTAAATTTAGTAGTACATACATCGAAGATGGGTTGATCTTGAGGAGTTTCGAAATTATAAAACAAAGCAGAACAATCTTTCAATGAGTTGGTAATACTTTCGTAATCAAAAGGATCAATTTCAAATATCTTCAAGTTCTTATTGTTTAGACAATTAGCTAGGCCTTTTAATGGCTGCAAATTACCTGTGCACACAAAAAAAAAAAATATAGAAAATTTCTCAGACCAAACCAAAATTGGTGTGAAATAATTGATGGATTTAAGGGACTAATTACCATAGGTAGATACGGCAGCATGAACGATATAATTCCTTTGAAGTGGAGTTTAAACTAAGATTGAACCTAATCTTCCAGATGCATCCATTACACATACCCTTTTTGAGAATTCTTCTTCTTCTTCTTCATGAATTACTGAAGTTTGTATTACAGCTGCCAGAGATATTATTTTTTTTGCTGCTGTTGTTTCAGAGAGAAATAGAAAGTGCAAGTTGTTCGAGAATAGAAAAATATGTTATTTGGATTATCAGGAAAAGGTGTGAGCGAGTTGGTATTTAAAAGGAAGAAAATAGAGAAAGAGAAAGCGCATTCAAAGTGTGTGGGGGAAAGTGGGAGGGTCCGTTATCATTATACCTAGCAAGGGGCCGATTTAGCAGGCATGATATTTTCATGACATTAGATAAAAAAGAACATGCAATTAGGGGATACATAAACTAATTGAGGATATTTTACTGTAGATGTCGGCATGGTTTTTCAATGCCAGAAATCGATCGACCATGCTGGCAACATCAAAAACCCATGCCGGCATATATCCCCCGATTAATCCATATATCCCCCAATTTGGTGTTCATAAAAAGCTGTACCTTGGGAAGAATAAGGAGTTTCCATAAAGACTTGTAGAAAGGATTACTTACATAATTGCTCATATGGTGAGTCTCATCAGATTTTATTTTGTAAGAAGACTTTACCAAAAATTGGCCATTTTTAGAGTATGGCCAAATAAGTCTATCATTCCCCGAGAGAGGGATCCTAGATTCAAGAATGTTCTTAGAATTTTGAGGGGTAAAGAAAGCATTAACCAGATCTGGAATCCAACTTTTAGTGTCATTATCAATAAAGGCAGAGACATTAGGATTAGGATTAGGATTAGCAACATAAATAGGATCACAAGAGTTTGGAATCAATTTATCTTCAAAAACATAAATGCTCTTACAATCCCGAACTTCACAATTAGAGTTTTGAGATATGAAATCAAGACCATGACATATACTCCTCCAAGCCCAAGAACAGTCGGACTTTTTAGAATAGTGAAGAGGGTGGCAGTTTTTAAAATACTTGAAAAAGCGAGGGTATAACAACCTCACCCAATATTTCGCTTAGCAATCTGTATGGACTAACTCCAATATACTTTTAAGAGAATCAACTAGACACTCAGACTCAATCTTAATAAAAAGTATATCAAAGAGTTATATCTCAATTTCTCGATTCAATTCAAACTCAAACAAATAAAAATCTGCGAGCCTGATTGAATACAAGAGAAATAACTTGAATGGTACCAAAGACCAATGTTCAAGGATCAATCAATTTCAATCAACAACCAAATGTTGGATTTACCAATTGATCGATACAACGCACAACCTGTGATATTTCAATTATATAACAAAATATAATGCGGAAAATAAATAACACATACACCAGAAGTTTTGTTAACGAGGAAACCGCAAATGCAGAAAAACCTCGGGACCTAGTCCAGATTGAACACCATATTGTATTAAGCCGCTACAGACACTCGCTTACTACAAACTTACTTTGGTCTGGACTGTAGTTGAACCCCAATCAATCTCACACTGATTCAAGGTATAGTTGCGCTCCTTACATCTCTGATCCAAGCAGGATACTACGTACTTGATTCCCTTAGCTGATCTCACCCACAACTAAGAATTTCTACGACCTAAAGTCAAAGACTTTAATAAACAAATCTGTATCACACAGAAAAGTCTAAGTAATAGATAAATATGTCTCCCACAGAAATACCTACGAGTTTTGTTCCGTCTTTTGATAAATCAAGGTGAACAGGAACCAATCGATAACCCGTACTTATATTCCCAAAGAACAGCCTAGAATTATCAATCACCTAACAACAATCTTAATCGACTAGCGAAAATAGATATTGCGACGAAGATGTTTGTGACTACTTTTCTATCTTGCCTATCGTAGAAATTAATCTCAAGACAATCTTATAATTGCACTCAATCACGATATAAATATTAGTATCAGATCATGCAACTATAGAGAAAATAGTTGGGTCTGGCTTCACAATTCCAATGATGTCTTTAAGTCATTAACCTACAGGGTCTCGGTAGAAACCTAAGGTTAAAGGAGAATCGAATCTATATTACACAACTAGTATCACACATGAGATGTGGGGATTAGGTTTCCCAGTTGCTAGAGTTCTCCTTTATATAGACTTTAAATCAGGGTTTGCAATCTAAGTTACCTTGGTAACAAAGCATTCAATATTCACTGTTAGATAAAAACCTGATTAGATTCAAGATAATATCTTTCAACCGTTAGATCGAACTTAGCTTGTTATACACAAATAAAATATACGTAATTTTAGGTTTGAGTAACCATACCTAAACGTGTACATCTAGTTGGTTTAACAGTAGTTAACCAATGGTTATCCATATGAGCACTTTCATATCAACGTTTTTCATCATCACCATAACTAGTCCAAATGACTCAAATGAACTAGTTCGAGAGTTATTCTATTGCTTATATCTTATTGAAGTATACAAGACTCAATTGAAGCAAAATCGGTTTTGATTCACTCGAATCGATTCATGAACACTATATCCATGGTTTTCAAATTTCATTCCTTAATATATAAATGTTTTAGTTCATGAACAAACCAATTTTAGAAAGTAACACACTTAAGTATGCTTACGGGTATGCATACTTAAGTAACCGGATTTGAGTTTGTTTTGGGTTCCAAACTCAGCAGAAATTCACGGACGTGAACTTTCCTATATATCAATACGACTTTTGTCTTAAGATAGGAGATAGAGTAGATAGACTTTTGAGTGATAGATAAGTTCAAGTCTCCACATACCTTTTTGTCGATGAAGATCCACCAGTTTCTTGAATAGTTCTTCGTCTTTGCATGATGAACGTCGTGGAGTCTAGAGCTCAACTACACTTTCTGTCCTGTTCCAAGACTTAACTATAAGTAGACGAGAAATCAAGACTTATAGTTTTGGAAACTAAACTTGACAAGAAGATTAAGATAGCCACGCTTGCGAGTTCGACCAAGCAATGCTCTAACAATCTCCCCCTTTGTCAATTTTAGTGACAAAATTATCAATACAAATGGAATGCAAAATAAATAAACTTTGCAGCTTCTCCTCCACATGCATGATCTCCTTGGTTCTTCAATATTACTTGAAATCTTCGTCACTTCCAAGTACTCCAATGATTCCAAAGATATTCAAATCAGCATCACCGTTGTTGAAGATCCGTAGCCATAACAATGAGAAAACAAAAGATCTCACTCATTGTTACATAATGTCATAGTATTATTACACAATATCAAAGTTCAATGGTATCACAACTTTGACAACAATACTATGGTAATATGTATCACTCTCCCTTAGTCAATACTTCATCTCACATGAAAACCACTCCCCCTTACATAATGATCCAAAAATCATATGTATTTGTAGTGTGAACTACACATTAATTCTCCCCATTTCTGTCAATATAATTGGTAAAGGTACGAAAACTAGTGGCATCCTCATGAAATTTCCATAGAGACACTTCATGACCAAAAGAAAACACATATCAACTTTTTAGATGCAATCATATAGCCGAAACTAAATGCATTCATCAAGGAGTTTATAAAGATACAAGATAACCCCTATAATATTCTACAGCCGCACTTCCCACAAAGATTTGGCAATTAACCACAAGTTCAATTAAGAACTCTCCCCCATAAAATGTCATTCCCGAAAGAACAACAAGAGCGACCTTACTTTCACAAGAAAAGTAGGATTTCTTTGGACATTAAAAAATCACATAAGAATATGAATTTGTATTCAAAAATCTCAATTAAATTAACCACAAGAGAACCCATGATTAATTTAATCGAAAATGCTCACATAAGAGAACTTACGGAGCCGCATAGTATTCACATAAAGATATGGATCAGGGAAGATCAATACTGCGGAATAAACAAAGATTCATTCTATTTTTCATCACTATTTTCACAATGACATATGATATAATTTAATCTTTGTAAAAAAAAGTTCATCATATCTTCCATCAATATTTGCATAATGACATAATAGGCTTCACTTTTGTTTCTGAAAAGTTCATGCAATCTTTTATCAATACTTGCATACTGACATATGAAAGACTTAACTTTTGACAACGTATAGGACAATCAAAGTTCACGGACGCAAACATACATATCCCATAAAAAGTTGCAATATATAAAACCATAAAGATTAATACTGCAAAAACAATCTTTGCCCTTAGAAGGAGAATCAATCCTTTTCGCACGGATTTACACCAAGAATAGCTACCAAAGGCGTATAAAAAGATTTTCTTAACAAAGAAGAACATACAAAGTCATTACGACCATGTACCATAGTTCACATAAGATGATTGTGAACATTCAAGAATCCCATATCAATGCGTACTACTACCCATTTTTGAACTTCTTTCTTTGTGTTTCACCAACAACATTATTGTAAAGGCTACAAATGAGCTTATATGAGTAGTACTCTAAGATTCCAAGTACCCAAGTCCAAGAGAAGTGGAACAAGTGTGACGAAAAGGAGTAAAACACTAAAAGAAAAAAGACAGGACAAATACCAATATTAACTCATCCAAATTCAAGAATTCACATCTCAATTTTTAAGGGAAATCAATAAGGAAGATAATTCAAAAAGGATGAGGTAATTCCTATTTCGTACAAAGAAGTTACGGCCAAAACAAGTTTACCGAATATCGACGTCTACGGTCAAGTATGCATACCGGTTTGCAAAGGAATTTTCATGACCTGGAGAAGTATGCAAAAGGGTATGCGTACTAAAATCCCTGGATTTTGATTTTAAGTGATGATATGCATACCTGGTATGTGTACCATGAAGTCCAATCATCCCAAACTACTATTTTCAAACCTAAACATTTAAGAACCTTAAACACAGATCAAGTTAGGTAGAAATGAACGATAAGCAAGGTACATGGATCATTATAAGTACTCTAAGTAAATGATAAAAACACAAATCTTGCTCAAGTTTATATACATACCTTTTATAAGAATCCAATCGAATTCTACAACCTTACCGAACATAATATGTGTGCCCCAATTCTCGTGCTTCCCTCACCATATACATAGCAGGGCATTCCTTGGTCAGGATGCACTTACAACATACTCAAATTGTGTTGAGGTGAACTATGTATTGATCACCACAAGTGACTTTTGGATTATCATGAAAGAGATCGCTTTTAAAACCTTTCACATCCAAATCCATCTTTCCAAAGAACTCTTTAAGTTCCAACGTCATGGATACTGCCTTCTCCATAGTCATGGAATTTTTTGGGAGATCATTCCTTTTCACACTCAAAGCATCATTGTCTTTCTTTGGAACCCACTTATGAGTGCGTTTAGAAACAATCGGAACTTTCTTACCATTACTCTCTTCAAGATTTCTCGAAAGAGAATTGGATTGACTATTCTTTTGCAAGTTAGTCTTTCTCCAATTGGGAGCATTAGATCTTGTCTTCGTCTTTAAAAATTTATCCTTTTGATAACCATTACGATTGTGAAAAGGATTCGTATGACGTTTATAGGTAAATCTAGGTTTATCACACCACTGATTCCTTTGCCTAAAGGTTGGACAGTTTCAACATGTAACATTAAGGGGATTAGTCTTAACATATGATCTTGGTTTCACAACTTCTTGTGATGCCTAAACAAGAACATCATATGAAGTTTCTCATTTCTTATACGGAAACGACATCTCCTTTCCAAGTGACCTTTATTTCCGCAATAATGGCAAACATAAGGAATGTTCTTACCTCGATCCGTGTGTACTCACTTTTGAGGTTGATATACTTTGATATTTTGAACCTTAACTGCTGGTAAAGGTATTTCACTTTTTCCATCAGTTGAAACCTTTTGTTTAGAAGAACCACTAGCCTTAACAAATTTTACCTCTTTGCTAGTACTTGGAGAATTTATTCCCTTATAGCCCAATCCTCGTGTATCATGATGATTTTTACTTTCTCCTAGCATAGTGGTTAATTTTCTTGAACTAGTATTGACATCTTGATTTTATCAAGAGCAGTAGCTAAATCTTCAAGGCGTTTTTCTCGAGCGAGATACGCGCCTTCTCTGTCATCAAAACTTGCTTACTGAGAGTTAATCCTTGCTTCAATTTCTTCAAGTTTCTCTTCTAACAAGAAGTATTTTCTTTAAACACGATCACATTCAAGTGACTTTCTACTCAGGTTTTCCTCGGTACCTTTGAGGATCGATTCACAAGAGCGATTCCAACCATAAAGACCTCCGTAAATCCTTTTAAATTTCTTTTTTTCTCGACATAGAGGAGTCAGAAGAGGTGTGACATGAGAAGTTGTAATCTTTTTCATTTTCAATGAATCCAAAAACTTAACATACTTTGAGACTTCCTCATCAACATCTCTATCAATATCTGAATCACCTTCATCAGAAAGTTCATCCAACTGTTTTTCCAGATGTGTTTCCCAATTAACAGTTTCTACATTCAGATAATATTTAGATATTGACTTAGATGCGACAGTTCTCTCAGGTGAATTCAAGCTTTGAATATCATCTGGTAATTTCTGTCTTGGTAAGTTATTAGAGATAGACTCTTCCATAATAATCATATTGCTACAAACTCAGACTTATGAGGTCTTTAACGTGTTTGCCTGCTCTGATACCAATTCAAAAAGTGGGGGGGGGGGGGGGGGGGGGGGGGTCTAACAACCTCACCCAATATTTCGCTTAGAAATCTATATAGACTAACTTCAATATACTTTTAAGAGAATCAACTAGACATTCAGACTCAATCTTAATAAAAAGTATATCAAAGAGTTATATCTCAATTTCTCGATTCAATCCCAACTCGAACAAATTGAAATATGCGAGCCTGATTGAATACAAGAGAAATAACTAGAACGGTACCAAAGACCAATATTCAAGGATCAATCAATTTCAATCAACAACCAAAGGTTGGATTTACCAATTGATCGATACAACGCACAACCTGTGATATTTCAATTATATAACAAAATATAATGTGGAAAATAAATAACACAGACACCAGAAGTTTTGTTAATGAGGAAACTGAAAATGTAGAAAAACCCTGGGACCTAGTCCAGATTGAACACCACACTGTATTAAGCCGCTAGAGACACTAGCCTACTACAAACTAACTTCAGTATGGATTGTAGTTGAACCCCAATCAATCTCACATTGATTCAAGGTAATAGATAAATCTATCTCCCATAGAAATACCTACGATTTTTGTTCCGTCTTTTGATAAATCGAGGTGAACAGGAACCAATCGATAAACCGGACTTATATTCCCGAAGAATAGCCTGGAATTATCATTCACCTCACAATAATCTTAATCGACTAGTGAAAAATGATATTGCGGAATCACAAACGATGAGACGAAGATGTTTGTGACTACTTTTCTATCTTGACTATTGGAGAAATTAATCTCAAGCCAATCTTACAATTGCACTTAATCACGATAGAAACAGCAAGATCAGATCACGCAACTTCAGAGAAAATAGCTGGGTCTGGCTTCACAACCTCAATGAAGTCTTTAAGTCGTTAACCTAAAAGGTCTCGGTAGAAACCTAAGGTTAAAGGATAATCGACTCTAGCTTATACAACTAGTGTCCCACATGAGGTGTGGGGATTAGGTTTCCCAGTTACTAGATTTCTCCTTTATATAGTCTTCAAATCAAGGTTAGCAATCTAAGTTACCTTGGTAACAAAGCATTCAATATTCACCGTTAGATGAAAACCTGATTAGATTCAAGATAATATATTTCAATCGTTAGATCGAACTTAGATTGTTATATACAAATGAAATATACGTCATTTAGGTTTGAGTAACCATACCTAAATGTGTACACATAGTTGTTCTAACAATAGTTATACAATGGTTATCCATATGAGCACTTTCATGTCAACCTTTTTTTATCTTCAACATAACTAGTCCAAATGACTCAAATGAACTAGTTCGAGAGTTATTCAATTGCTTAGATCTTATTGAAGTATACAAGACACAATCGAAGAAAAATCGATTTTGATTCACTCGAATCGATTTATGAACATTATAACCACGGTTTGCAAATTGCATTCCTTAATATATAAATGTTTTAGTTCATGAACAAACCAATTTTAGAAAGTAACACACTTACATATGCGTACGGGTATGCGTACTTAAGTAATTGATTTGAGTTTGTTTTGATTTCCAAACTCAGCAGAAATTCACGGACATGAACTTTCTGCCAGTATGCGTATGGGTACGCATACTTAGGTAACCGGATTGAGTTGGTTTTGATGTCCAAACTCAGCTGAAATTCACGAAAGTGAACTTCCGCTAGTATGCGTATGGGTACGCATACTTACCCAGTCTCCATCAACCATTTAGTAGACACACAAGTAAGCATACATTTGGTTCCCGATTTTGGACTTATACACTAATGCGCAAACACATTATATGCTTATATCCAAAGATGGTTGCATGTTCTAAACTCTTTATTTCAATCATTGAAACATTCTTAGAGGATGTTAAATGAGGTTATTCACACACTATTTTTCATCAAAGGAATTTTCAAGATATTGAAATAATCAACATGACTTTCGTCACTTGTAAAAATAAACTTGGCCAAAGCGAAAGCTTATCGACACATATTTCGAGAAATAAATAGGCGAGATAAACTCGGCTCGAAATTGAAAATGTGTCTAATCAAAGTCTATATAGCAATACTAATTTTGTCTCAAGGTAGGAGATAGAATAGATATACTTTTGAGTGATAGATAAGTTCAAGTCCCCACATACATTTTTGTCGATGAAAATCCAACAGTTCCTTGAGTATTTCTTCGTATTTGCATGATAAAATCCGTGGAGTCTAGAGTTCAACTACACTTTCTATCCTAGTCCGGGAATTAGCTATAAGTAGACTAGAAATCAAGACTTATAGTTTTGGAAACTAAACTTGACAACAAGCTTGAGATAACAACTCTTAACAATACTTACATCTAAGGATGATCACCCATAAAGCATTAGGGTTATGCATCAGATTCCAAGCACTTTTAGATAACAAAGACAGATTAACATGTTTTAAATTTCTAAAACCTAAGCTATGTGCCTTGGTATTTATGAGTACAAATTCTAGGCCAACCTCTAAAATAAATGCCACCTACTCTAGACTTACCCCACCAAAAATCTCCTGAGAAGCTGCCATACTGTTGATAATATTATCTAGGATAGTAAAAGTGTTCATGTGGTAAATGGGGGAAGATTTTAACATAGTTTGGACCATAACAGACCTACCTGCTTGATTGAAGTGCTTTCCTTTCCATTTATAAACTCTCTTATCAAATTGATAATTAAGATAATTAAAGGAATCAGTTCTAGATCTAGTAATGAATAAAGGAATACCAAGATATTTTTCATTCAAAGTTATTTTTTTAACCTTAAGATCATTGATAAGGGACACTGCCTGGTCCGGGGGAACATTATTACTAAAGAAGCAGCCAAATTTCTGAAGATTTATCACTTGACCAGAGGCTAAGCTAATTTTTTTTATTAGACTTAATAAATTATGAGCTTCAGTATGTGAAGCTTTAGCGAAGATGAGAAAATCATCTGCGGAAAGAAGATGGCTAATACTAGGAGCCTCTTTATAAACCTTAAGACCATGAATAAGATTGTTGGACTCATCGTGAAGAAGATATCTAGAGAAAGATTCCATGCAGATAATAAACAGGTATGGAGACAAGGGATCGCCTTTTCTCAGACCTCTTGTTGGTCTATAAGATTTCCATGGGGATCCATTGAGCATTATAAAAATACTAGTGGTGCTGATGCATTGGTGAATTAAATTACACCAATGCTCAGAGAAATCAAAAGCTTTGAGAATATCCCTACTCTGTCAAAGGACTTAGACATATCAAGTTTAAGGCCCATGACACCCCACCTATCTTCTTTCCTTTTTCTTTCCATTGTATGAACTAACTCATGAGCAATGATGACATTGTATTGGATATGTCTGTTGGAGACATAAGCAGCCTGAAAAGGACTTATTATCTTGCTTAAAATAGGTTTTTTTTTTATGTACAAGAATCTTAGAGATGATTTTGTAATTAAAATTGCATAAAGAAATAGTTCTGAACTCAGAAGGAGGGGAAGGATTATCTATTTTTGGGATCAAAGATAAGAAAGCGTGGTTCATCTCTTTCAAAATAAATTTAGATTCAAAGAAACTATTAACAGTTTTCCATAAATCATTGATTAAGAGATCAATATTTTCCTTATAGAACCCAGGTGGAAAACCATCTGTCCCTGGAGCAGTCCAGGGAGCCATTTGGTTTATATATATTATCAATAATTTCCTACTTAGTGACCGGTCTAAGCAAGCCAAGATTATTAATATATGAAATACATAGTTCGATACAGTTAAGCAAATCAGGATATCTATAGGGAGAAGAAGTAGTACCTATAAAACTGAAATGGTTTACCAACAGGGTTTCAAGATCAGATCTCTCATTAACCCACTGTCCATTGTCCAATTTGAGAGCATTTATGTGATTAAAGTGCTTTCTCCTATTGGCATAGTTATGGTAAAACCCAGTATTCCTATCGAAAGATTTAAAGAACTTTTGTCTAGATTTTTGGGCATTAAAGTCTTCTTGGACTTTTTGCCAATTTTCTAGATCAAACTCTACTTGTTTAATCAATTCCACATTCTCAAAAGAAAGTGGAAGATTAGATAGATCATTGATCTGATTATTAAGAGTTTTAACTTTATGGTCTATATTACCAAAATGTTGGATGTTCCAAAGTTTAAGATCATGTTTAAAAAACCTAAGTAAATTGAAATGAAGAAGAACCCCTAACCTCTTTAGAGTAAGCATTAGAAATGACATCTTTGATGTTTGGGTCACTACTCCAACATTTAAAATATCTATAGGGATTACTACCTTGGTTAGACATGGGATTAGTCACCAAGATAATTGGAATATGGTCACTGCCTATGGTATTAATGTGATAAACTTTTGAAGAACCATATTGATTAAGCCAGTGACCATTGGCAAGAGCCCTATCTAATCTAGCATAGATACAATCATTGCCAGACTTCCTGTGGTGAATTGGTTACCAGTGTATCCTAAATCAGAAAGATCAACATCATCAATAATAGAATAAATTAAAGGATACTCAGTGGTAGAGGGAGTGGTAAAAGTGGATCTTTCATGGGCATGCATAGTAATGTTAAGATAACCTATGATAACCCATGGATGATTAGCTCTAGAACCAATTTCTCCTATATATTTCTATTGTTACATTTTCTCTTCATGGTATACATAACCATAGAGAATCGTGGATAGAAATTCAAGCTTACTGGGGTCATCAAAAATCATAACATTTATCATTTTATCAATATTTTGGACAATTTCACAATGAAAACCAAATTTCCAAAGAAGACAAATGCCCCCAGAAAGACCAATAGACTAAAAAACCCAAGAATTATGATAGTTGAATCTTCTAAGATATTGATTCATTTTAGAAGATTCATTTTTAGTTTCACATAAGAAAATCATGTCAGGGTTTTGACCTCTGATCAAATTCCATAGTGAATTTCTGGTAGTAGGGTTGCAAAATCCCTGACCATTCCACGACATAATTCTCATTGAAGAGAGATGAGAACTAGCTATTGAGAGCTTAATTCTACTTCCAGAAATTGGTTTTTTAAGGAGAGACTTCAAACAAACCTCAAAGTGATAAAAATTGTTACAATCACAATCACAGTTCAGACAACACTTATTAGTAATTGAAGAAATACTCAAACAACCAATAACAAAGGTATGGACAGGGAAACTATGATTCAATCTAAGGAGGCTTCTATTGGAATCAAAGAACAAAACCCTAATTTTGTAATAACCTAAATTCCCAAGAAAAATATTTAGATTCAGGTATTCCTAAAATCTGGGCCATATTTATTCAACCCATCTTCATATGATCCGTCAGTAGGACTGATCCCATCGAGTATCCGTCATCCTGAAGATGAATAAATCCCAAGCATGTTCTTCACACATCTGTTCATCGTGATTAATCACATAACAATCATTACAAATACTTAACGGTTGTTTTTCGAAGTGATACTTAACCCACACCATTTGTTTAATTAGCTGCATTCCAAAACCAATTGCCGCTTTTGAGTGGTTTACTCAGGTTCACTTCTACTTTAGCACTAACATATCTTCCTCTGATAATATAACCTTTTTTCCTTTCTTCATCAATCATCCTTCCCATATCTTGACAAAGTTTTTCGATGATGCCATTATCTAGATGTTCAAGATAGATACCCATGATCAGTACTTGGAAGATTTGATGAGTAAACTTATATTCATCTAGAGGAATGGATGAAGCATATCTTTGGAGAACTAGAAGATGCTCATTTATATTCCAAGGAGCCTTCTTTAAAACAACTTCCATATCTTCAGGTTCTTTGAAGTTGAATACATAGAGATTTCTACCCATAACATTTATCTCAACTTTTTTTCCTTCTCCACATGATTTTAGCTTCTTTCTTCACCATATCAGTATCCATCTCATCCTTTGAGATAATCTTCCCAATAAGACTACTGTTCAAACGATTGGCTACAACACCTATTTCAGCTTCCGAGATAAGGCTTCCTCTTTAAGAGTTAGGGTTAACAGCTCCTAAACTTGTACCTCTCATTCTTCTAGAAAGAGCCGCCAACTGTAATCTTGAACTTTGAGACATTTTATCTTTTTCGATATAATGGATACTTTGTACAAACTCTCTTCCCGTGGCTTATGTTATATAGGAACAATTAGGTTTAGGGTTTTTACTTTCGTACACTACAACAAAAACATACATGGATCATTCTTAAAAAGTGTGATCTAAATACTGGCTGTCTATAATCTTTGCCAGTATAATCTAAAGGGTGGTCTATAGATAAAAACTCTCCTGCAATGAAAAGTGTGATCTTACCCTATGCAAAGAACATAAAGTTTCGAAAAGTAGAGATCTAAAGACAGGATTTTTAAAAGACAAGGTTTTAAAAGTTGTGATATTTTCTCTAAGTTTTCAACCTAACCCTACCTTATACAAACATATAAACAACAACCCAAAGTGTGATCCCATACAATTTTGGCACCTGTAACTTAAATCCAAAAACGGATATAAAAAGTAACAGGATATACCTAATATAACGAGAATTGGTTGAATGGAAAAATGAGTTGTAAATTGATTCTCCGGAGGTAAATAAGGCTTTAATTTAGGTAAACTACTATAGAACGCATGCGCTATGCGCCTGCCGGTACATTCGTTACGTAATTTTGTTGTCTTCGTGCAGTAATTAACGGTCAAAGTCAACACTCGGTCAACAACAAGTGGTAAAAACTCATTTCATGTTAATGTCCAAAAGTAATCACAAATAAAATTGGATTTTTCATTTAATAATAATAATTTTTCAATCATAAATGTCGTTTTACATCAAGATTGTGTATTTGTAACTCGTATTTTTCTAAGACAGAAAGACTTCTTTATACACAACATTTTTTGTGTACGTTCCCTTGTTCTTTCCAATAGTGCCTTTAGTCACTAATACTTTCTTGTTGCTACTTGATACTCCTCTCGAGAGAGCAACGTACAGTTGACCATGGATGAACACATGCTCAGGAAAAAAAATACCCGTGTTTTCGATCGTATGCCCCTATGCCTTGTTGACTGTAAAGGCGAAACACAAACGAATCAGAAACTATTTACGTTTAAACTTGTATGGGAGCTTCAGATTATCAGGCGGCTCCAGTGGCATCCTGTGAATAAAAACTCGTGTACCTATGTAGTTCCCACAAATAATTACAACATCAATATAGTTTGGGAAGAATTATTTAATTATTAATATGGTACCATTACATAGACCATTTTTTGCATCAACATTCCTCAACAACATAATTGGTGCATCGATCTTCAATTTTAAAATGTGTGATGGAAATCCCCCAGGAGTAATGTTGTTCAAGTATTCTTGTTGGTAAATACCGTGAGTATCATCATCCATAGAATCAAATGAGTAGAATAAAACCTTTTTTCCAGGAAATATTCTAAGTACTCGGTCATTAAGCTTCTTGACGTACTCGTTCAATGGTGTAATCAACGCCCTATTGACCATGTAGTCTCTATCTCTGGAATTTTCCACCAAGTTTGGAAATGTTGCATCTATAAGCTGGGACAAAGAAGCACCACTAACCCATGGTATGATCTCTTCCGGAACCTTTATCATCTCATTAACAACGCAAGATTCATCCTCGTCACCAACATGAATCGAAAACTCAGAATAAGATGCATCCTCGGCCGCACGCATATTTTTCTTCAGATGCAAAACATGTACATTTTCCCACAAATGTGACATGTTAAGAATGTAGTGTAACTTAATGTCATTTCGAATTATCCGCTTAAAATTAAATTAAGTACCAGAGTTTAAGAAACATTAAGTATCACATATCAATATAAAACATTTTTTTTATCTTAAAAGGAAATAAAAAATACAATGTACCTGCTAAGACATACGTCGACTGTCTGTCCCCTTGTACTCCTTGGAATCACTGGTAGTACCTGGAGGAAATCACCTCCCATGATTAGAATCTTTCCACCAAATGGTTCAGCAATCCCTGTGATATATCTCATCGTCCGATCAAATGCTTCCAAAGAGTAGCGATGCTCCATCATAGCTTCATACCACATAAGGACGGTAGCATGCCTCAAAAGTTTAGCTTCCTCGGTTTGCTTCTTCATACGACACGTTGAAGTTGATGTCGGTGTCATCGAAAGCTGAAACCTTGAGTGTGCTTTCCTCCCACCAGGTAACATAGTAGAAGCTATTCCCGACGTGTCTGTTGCTAATGCAATACCACCATTTTTACTGACAGTCGCCAGAATACCACGATAGAGATAGGCCTTCCCAATACCTCCCGAACCATCTATGAAGAAGAATTTACTTTCCTTTATCTCAATTTCTCCCATGATTGTATCGTAGGCCCTAGACTGGTCTTCATTCAACTTTTATACAGAAGACTGGTCTTCGTCAGATATAGGAATCGACTCCTCTTGAATCAGACTCGAAATATCAACTTCCTCACCCAATGTGCCAACAATCGGCGGTAAATCATACATGGATATATCTTTATCGTGCTGCTTAAGTATCAAATTCAACTCACGAAGAAGACGAACTGATAAGAATATCGAGCTTGTATTGGTTGAACTCGAGTAATCCTCGACTATGCTGTTGAAAAATTCATCCCATAATTCTCTCACGCCCGATGGATTACAAAAGTTCAGGATGGAGGTGAATTGTCTTCTCAGAGAAGACGACATCTTGACTGTTGCTGCTTTATCCAAAGACGCTCTCGCACTCTGATTATTCTCTAAGAGTCCCAGTTTTTCGGCAGCTCTCTTAAATTTCCGGCATCTCTCTCCATCAAAAAACAATAGATCATCAAAAGAAGTCGGACCTCTAACGTGGTTTAAAATGTGCCTTAATAACCACACCTCTCCTGCACACGAAGGCACTGTATAAACCCTCCCTATCGCCTTCTGTGTACATCATCTTCTTCTCCACTCTTTTGTTTTTGTATCCCAACAGTAGAATTCAGTAAATTCACGGTATAACAACTCCCTCGCTCTAGGATCGCGAGCATATGTCACAAATAATTCTGTCAAAGTTTTTCTCAAATTCCTTTCATCGGACAAAATTTTATCTAACATTTGGTAATCATAGTACTTGACACTCTGTTGGTTGGGAAGGTGTATCTGTAATCTCACTACCGAAGGATAGACCTTGTAAAGAGGAAAGCTAAAGATCTTCCACATTGCCTCTTGGGAACAAACCCATATTTCATTAATATACCTTGTTATCTCGTCATGGTCTACTGGCTGCACTCCAAAAGATAATAATTCGGACCCTTGTACATATACTTGTAAAGATATTTAACACTCTCCACACTACTACAAATTTCTACGTTTATATGACAATTATACTTCTGTAATAACCAAGGGTCATCAGGCACAACCATCTTATTATCTACTACAAAACTTTCACTCTTGATTATGCGTCGTCCATCATTACGTCTCCTGTAAACAAGGTATGCATCTTTTCCTTGCACAGTACACTCAGAAAATATTTTGGAATATTTCTCTTACATTTACCATCTCTCATGCACTTACTACCACATGGAACGTGAATCATCCACTTTTTCACACACTCGTGTAGTTTTGGCTCTTCCTCAGGGTTAGGTATTTCTGCTCTTACTATCTTGTCATATTCATCGGGACCTTGTAATTTGTCTTCATCCCTCAATATAATTAACATATGAACATGAGGAAGACCCCTTTTTTGAAACTCAACAACATGCATATGGGCAGCTACTCTGCCAAATATTAACTTGGTAAAAGATCTTCCTTCAACACTTCGAGCTTTGCACGGAACACCCTTGTAATCAGATCGGGCCTATCCGATACATATTGACCCGGTCCTAGGTTGGACACGTTTCATCCCAAAGTGGTTACAGGTCATTGTAATGAACAAATCGGTCTTACCGTTATTTTGCATCAGTGCCATTGCATCCTTATACCTCTAGTACATGTCACGGGGGATGCCAATGTATGAGGAAGGAAGCACTTTCCTTTGACCAAGATTCTTTGTAATGCAAAAAAAAAAAAACTTCAAATTTCAAGGACTTTCCTTTAACTTTTTGTCGTCATCCTATAACATTGCGCAGTAAATATCTAAATATAAATAATAAAATGAATGTAGCTAAGGCTTAATTGGCACCAGGCCAAAAAAGAAAGTGATTATCAATTAACTTAATTGCACTGGTTTCGCCCACCATTCGTGCATCTTGTAGACCTTGATGCAACTCATCTCTTATCTCCTCTTGATGATTATATAACCATCTAAGTCTAGACGAATCAATCTTCACCCAGTTATCCATAACATATTATTGTAGTAGTCTTCCACCTCGAGGAAGAAGCGACGCGTCATTACTTAGAATCTGTTGAACAATATAGACAACAAGTATATAAATGATTTATATTATTTTTGTGTCAACATAATATGTGTAAGTTCAATTGTAAAGTGTAGTTATTAAACATTTATATCATATATACATGTAGCATGTAGGAGTAGTACTCAAGGCATGTAAATTGTATTTCGTTCTCATCCATACTATTCTGATCCCATCCATAACTCCTATATGGTAGTAAAAGTGGATATTGGAGAGGATCATGAAAACCCGATGTTTCTTGGATAAATAACAGCTTTCCTTCCATTGTTTGGACAATGTCTCGCTCTCCAGGTTTGATAGACCCATCTCCTTCAAATACAATTGCGGCGACTTGTGAGGCAGTTGGAAGCGTGTACTTCTTCTCGGCCGCAGGTTGTTCTTTAATGACCAATCTATATCTTTGGATATCTTCTTGTTGTTCAAGCGTCTTGATTACATGCAAGAACCTATTATGTGTATCCAAAATTATCCTCAACTTTTCCATCGCCTCCCTGTTTATATCGGCACCACCTTCTTTCATCCTCCAACCAATCTCGTTATTTGTATCATAAATATACATCTGTATATATCTTGGACGAACTGTTGTTGGAGGGTCTGTTTCATTTTTAACCACGGGAGGTAAAAGACTGCCTTTTTTATGGTAGATATCACCTTGAACACGAAATGTATATACACCTTCTCTATTATCAACTAATTCTCTATCATAATTCACCCCAATTGATGTTAATGAGAAACATTGATTGTAACGTCATATGTACCTCCGAAAGTGTTCCCCTACTTCTGTTTGATAATCAATCAACTTTAAAAGCTCAATAGGGGGTGGAACAAACGGTAAAACAACTTTCCCATCCGAACAACAAAATCATTTCGGTTCACGATAAAAAATCAACGCTTGGCACTTTGGACATGTTCCCAATGGAGGCAAATGAAACTTCTGGAATCCAACTTTATAGGTAATGCCTCTCGCACAATTCAAGATTGAAGATCTTCCTACAACACTTCGAGGTGGGAGACCTCTCCCTCTTCCGACTTGAACTCCTTGTGAATTTGCTGCACATAAACACAAACAGGTCAAGATCTATATATACCTTTGATTACAATGGCCAGTTCACAAATTCAAGAAAACTCCAAAACCAAGCTAAGCTTATAGGTGGGACGTCAACAACAGATCCATCTATCAAGTTTTCAAATTTTCATTACAAATTCATTTTGATAGCTTTAAGAACAATCAGTTTCACTCATCATATGCTTATAGGTTCAAACCACTTAAACTGCAAAAAATGTAAAAATTCTGTAGGGGTCAATAGGATTCCACTTGCCGGAATTACCCTACCTTTCCTAAAGAAAAAAATTAGCATGGTAACAAAATTATACGGCACTGTCAATCATCATTCTTAGTTTGTGTAGTTATCAATTAGTTAAGACTCTTACCAATTGTATTTTGTGCGTTCGCTTGCTGGAATCTCCCCGTGATTCTTGGGCTTCTACAGAGTGTTATTTCAGTTCGTGCTTACGAAGATTGTTGATGTTATGCAAGGTCGCTAAGTCGGGGACTTCGACGAAGGATTACATTGGCTATTGTCACTGAACTTGATTGTCTAACCACAAGAATTTGTTGATTTACTGCATCCAAGAAAGAATTGTGTTATCAATGTTATGACTTATTATCCATCGGCTCACTACATTTTTGTTACTCTAGTTGATATGAATATGTACATAAATTGGCAACAAAGTGAAATGCCAATAGAGAAACAAAATAATATATATTCTAGTTGACTCAATTATACTTTTAAATTTTCATGAAAAAAATAGTAAATCAACACACTTGGTTGATTATACCTCTGTCAGTTTGGGAAGTAGATGTTGTAGATGTCGAAGCTCTGGTAGTAGTACTTGGTCCTGGTCCATCCATTCTATCTCGGTTGAGGAACCTGGAGCTTCGACATATATTTCTGAATCTGGTGGGCAGGGTCCCATCAACTTGATCAGGTTCCCGCATTGACTTGCTCATGCATTTCGTAGCGTTTTCCATCATCGGAGCTGCTATCACAATCATCAATCGACTTATTATTGTTGTTGTCTCTAATATAACCAATAACTATACCTCCCACCGTGTTTATGCCAGGAACATAATTGTTTGCTCGACGTCGTTTCTGTCAATAAAAATGTGGCCAGCGGAGTTATCAGGTCGAATAATAGTTCTAATCATGAAACGATAACACGAAGTTCTGTAGTCGACGTAAACTTCTCATTAATTAAGAAACTACTTAATACATTACAACGCCAACAAATTCAGAATTAAATACACCACCCAATATATTACACATTCCCAACAACAAAGAAAGAGTGTGTATTTGCTAGAGAACTGCAGAACATAATCAATATATGGCATACCGATGCATCAATGGTCATCATCGAAAAGAGTAATTCGGAAACATCAACACTCGAAACCCTAACAGAGATAACATGATCAAGATATATAGTGAACTACATTTCTAAATACAGAAGAAACATGTTCAGAATTCATAAACATTATTCAGAAACATGGCAAATTGTGAACCACGTTTCATAAGTACACATACCTGATATGGTGCAGCTGATTTTCCATTTCTCTTTCTTGATGTCTCTGCGGCATCCTCATCTGCATGCTGAACTTGCTCTAAAATTCTAGGACTTCGACGTGGAATGAATATTGCTGCAATATTTTGAGAGAGATTGCTGCGTCCAGTTCCCCGATGGTCATCTCTTTCTTTCTCGATATCTATTTACTGACGTTGTACTTGCTCTGAGATTCTTGGGCTTCGATGGGGAAGGACTACGTTAGCAGCAAATACTCTTATATGATAATCTGTACATTATTTTTTAAGCATCTGCTGTCTTTCATTCTCTTCCATTGAACTCCGTCTCGCCCTTTGTGCAGCAAGGAGCATTTCTAGCCTCATAAAAACAAACAAAATTATTCACAAATATATAATTTTCTTTCAGAAATTCCCGCAACTACTTGTAACTCATGACCTGACATATAATTTATGTCTGATATGTTGATATTTATAAAGAAAAAAGAACACTGACCACTACTTGTTTCTAATTCATGGCAGCATTTCTTACCTCTTTATTTCTCAATATCAGCTAAATGTTCTGGACCCTGAACTTTCTCAGTAATTTTAGGGCTTCGGAAAAGAATGAATATTGCATTGCCACTAATTACGACATTACCTTGAGAACTGATGCTTCCCTTACCACACTAATCCGGTTCACCTACATTAGTTCTAACATCAAATTGTTCGTTTGCTGCATAACAGAAATAACCAAAAAGAATTTTATAACTGTTTTTTCCCTATGTGTATAATTGTGCACCGTGAGAAACTTGTACCATTAATTTGAACAAATGGAGAAACAAATTTAAATGAAACCATTATCTCAATACAAAATTTGAATTACATCGTTACTCTGCCATTGAGCCTCACCATCATACCACAACATGAAGCTATATAAGTGTCCACAAAATCTAATCCTGCAAAGCTATACAGTTGAGCTAAATTTATTGCATTTAGATGATTAAATGACTAAATGGAACCAATCCAGCCAAACACTTCGTTAGCTGATCTGGAGAATGTTCATAGCATTAGCCAAAAATCCTCATAAATGGAAAGATAAGTATAAATTTTACGTCATGAAGATTTGAACAAAAAGGATTCTACAAACCAATTTTTCATGTAACCATAGCTCAAAAGTGCATTAACCAAGTTAATATACAATTTTAAGTTCATTTATGCTAACAATTCAAGCTAAAGCAACAACATTTAATGACTTCTAACACACAACTCTAAATTGTAATCAAAGAGCATCCAAGCACTTTACATTACTTGACTGTAGCAGATATTAATCCCATCATGATTAAACACTCTACATAATGCTGTTAAAACTATTGTATAACTATTTTTATTTTATTTTCTTGCTGAGAGTTGTTCTCACGTAGCCATGTTATCTAGTTACCGTGATAAGGTTGCTGTTATATCTACTATATACTATATATGACATTTTGTCATAAACTTATCCGTATAAAGAGCTGAAAAGAAATTATTTTTTACATTATGGATGGATGCACGAAAACAGTAAACTATCAAAGAATTTATGTGTGATATGTATGTTGACATCAAATAAAGAAATATCAACACTTACCACTACTTGTTCCTGCTCTGCCCTGATTGTTAGTTCTTCTTTTTTTCACTTGATAATTTGTTAGTCGTTTTTCCAGGATCTTCTCTCTTTCATTCTTAGTCATTGAACTTCGTCTTGCCCTTTGTGCAGCACGACACATTTCCTTCCTCACTAATTCTTGATCCCGAACTTGACCAACAAATCTAGGACTTTGCCGGGGTATTAACCTTTCTTTTCCACTCCTATCCGGTTCAGTAACATCATTTTGATCTTGAATTTGACCTTGAATTTGGCCAACAAATCTGGGGCTTCGCCGGGGTGCGAAGCTGTCTTTGACGCTGGATTTTCCACTCCTATCCAGTTCATTAACATCATTTTGACCTTTAATTTGGCCAACGAATCTGGGGCTTCGCCGGGGTACGAAGCTGTCTTTGCCACTCCTATCCAGTTCATCACACCACTTCCAGACTAATTAAACCTATAGTACAATTGATCATGTTGTTTAAACCTTAGAAATTAGGTCTAGAGCTAAAAGCTTCAACTTTACCACTTCTTAATCTTGCACTTCTTTTGGCCAACTTGTCTGCAGAGACATTAACTTCTCTAAAGACATATCTAATAGATATTAAGATTTTTAAAGTGTGAAGCCACCTAGCCTTCACCACCCACAATACCTTATTTTTGCAAAAACTCTGTAAAACAGACAAAGAACCATATACCACATTCATAGCCTCAAATTCTTCGCAGCAAGCCCATACACATTCTGACAAACCAAAATCTCAATAAAAGAAAAATAGAGGCACGACAGGGTATACAACTACTGTGACATTTCTATAGTAATCTTAATCTTTAGTCGATTAAAAAAAAAGGAACTAATTCTTACATATGACTTCAAGAGATCAAGGGTTGATAGCAAAACTTACTGCTTTGAATGATTCACCCACTAATTGAATAGGACTTCAGGACAATCAAGAGTTAACACTTCTTCCTGAAGACTCATTACTATTAGTAGAAAATTGAACTAATGTATCAAAACTTAGGAACCAAATCACTGGGAAACTTAAGTAATAAGAACAATTAAACTTAAGATCAAATACATTAAATTTTTAGCAACAAATTTGCTCTAAAATAACCCTAGAATTTGAAATTACACAATCAAAAGAAAATTTCATCAACAAATTGGCCCAAAACTAACCCTAGAATTTTGAATAAAACAATGAAAATAAAATTTTAGCCACAAATTGGCCCTAAACTAACCCTAGAATTTGAAATTAAACAATCAAAGAAGTATTTAGCCACAAATTGGCCGTAGATCATGTTCACTTACTTGGGAAGTCTCTCCGAAGTTTCGTCGTTTTATCTTGTTCATCTACTACCACCTTTGTCATGGATGATTGGCAAGGGGGAAAAAACCCAAATCTTCGTTTTGCTGTAATTTTATTTCGGTGATATGTTAAGTTAATTGAGGAGAACGAAGAACACGAACGTTTTCACAGATTTTTTTCTCAATTTCATAGTTAATCGAGGAGAACGATGAAGAGACTTTCATGGATTAAAAAGTTTTGAGGAGAACGATGAAGAGACTTTCATGGGTGAAGAAGTTTTGATTTTCTGTAGAGATACGAAAGAAAAAATAGTTGAAGAAAAAGGAAAGGTAAAAAAACAAAAGAGAAAATAGTGACAGCGGGATTTGAACTCGAAATAGTTGAGTCGACATTTTACAGATCCAACCCGGTACATTTTCTCTTTTTTACTTGACATTTAAGAAGAAAAATGAAAATCTGGAGGGATATTTTAGTCATGTGAAAAAGCTTCACCAAAAGGAAGGCTTCACCAAACAATTACCTCTTTTCTTTATATTAGTATTAGTAAAATAAAATAAGATAAGATGGAATTCAAAGTTTTGAATTTTTATTTTAGGCGCTTTTTGAATCTTGAAAATACCAAGATTGCCCCTGTAATGGAGATTCCTAAGCTTTAGAGATTTGATAGGATGAAGAGAAGGATGAGAATTGGAAGTATTATTATGATCAACTTGAAAAGGATGAACAATAGTAGCAACCACCATTGAGAGATTAAAGCTAATAACACAAAGCTAATAACACCAATGTTAAAAGCATGCTGTAACTTGTTATAAATCTGAACATGTTCATAATCTTTTTGATTATGAAAAAACACCAATGTTTTAATGAGATAGAGAAACCAAATGCGCCACTGCTCCCAAATGACCACCACTGGTTCGCTACTGAAAACCCAAAGGTACTGCAAATCACAGAAGATTAGATTTCCATAAAACAAATTTTAAGAATGAAAATTTAAACAATGAAAATATATCCTCAAAAAATAAAGGAAAAAGAATCAGAAACAAGAAATCAATCTTTTGAAATCATTAAAAGAAAACCGAGCTTGAATCCAAAAGCCTCCTTTAATCGGTTCTCAATCTAGTTCATCTTGACAGAGTTGGCAGTATAAAGAAAAAAAATTCTGACATAAATGGAATTTGAACCATTTGGTACCAGTGATGCTACGTTGACCGCGGTTTTCACCGTACCTCACAGCCCCTAAGACCCACTGGAGCTTGTAGGGGTGGACTATGGGTCCCACTGTTTTTGTTGTGTTTTGCGGTGGTTCATCACCCGGTGAATGAAGCATTGCTGATTTGGTCCTAGAGAATAGTTATTTACTAGGCATTTAGGAAATGTTGAATTCTCGGAATGTGACTGAGCTTCAAAAAACTGTTTGATAAGCTTCGTGAACTAATGGTATCACTATTTCATGATTCCATTTTGTCATTTTGTAAGCCCTCGAAACCATTTGGTCGGAGCACTTATAATAGCCTTCTTTTAAAGTTTTAAAAATTGACACATTGCAGCGTTGGAATTGGGTGGTGTAGACATGTCTGCGCGTCTATGTTTTTTTTTTTTTTTTGGTGGAAAGTACCAGTCTGTATTAAAACACAAACTTAGTTACTGACAATATTCAATATGTTACAGAAGCAAACAAAGTAATCAACAAAAAGAGCAAATGACACACTAATCAGAAGGTTTCCTTGGGGGATTCGAGTTCAGCATATGCAAGATGTGTTCCTCATAGGAATCCAGCTTATCCTTCAAACTAGGTATCATACTACTTTTTGGAAGATTCAAGAAACCCATCATCTTGTCCAACATGTTCTTGAAAATTCGGAGCCTCTCAATTTGTTCAGACTTCGGCGGGTGTGGAAGAGAATCATGCTACCACATGACAAAAGGAGTAACAAACATTTAAGCGCGATTACCAAATAAAAAATCAGAAAAGTTGTAAGTTAAGAGAACTGTGGTTTTTAATTAGTTGTAAACAGAAAGACAAACCGAATACTAACCTGTTGACATTTTTGAGAAATCTTCTGGTGAAAGTCGATAAGATCTGGCAAGTATTTTTCTCTCATGGACGAGATCTACGATAAGAAGAAAATTAAAATGGTTAACAATGTAGTTGGATTTGGCCAGAATGGTAAACTTTTGGCAACTCAGCATCATGTTAACCGACAAAAGCTCTAATGGCTAAGATATGAAATGGCCAAGATGCAAATGACATGAGAAAGAAAAGAAAACACAACGAAAGCTAAAAGAGGTGAGTAGAACTATACTGCCTGATAAACTTCCTCCTGAACGTCGACCACATTTCCTGTTTTTGAGAAACAGCAAATGATAACTCATTAGACTAGTAGTCTGCCATTCTTCAATAGTAAGAAAAAAGAAGAAAGAACTCAAAAAAAGGGAAGGAAGGCAACAGAAAATAATTGTATCTAAAATCATTAAAACAGAAAAGTTCAACAGAAGAAATAACCCAAACTAGAAAGCAGTATAAAGTGCATTTCTCGACCAAAATGACATACTTGATGAGGGCAGTAGATGGTGCTGCTGCTGCTGCTGTTGTTGTTGCTGTATAGAGAGTGGGTGGCTACCAGTTTGCTGAATTTGCTGCTGCGGTGGACCAGGTTTCCATGCGCGATTGAAGGTTAGAATATTCAAGAACTGTTCCTCAAAGGAAGCCAGCTTATCCTTCAAACTAGGTATCACACTACTTTTTGGAAGATTCAAGAAACCCATCATCTTGTCCAACATGTTCTTGAAAATTCGGAGTCTCTCAATTTGTTCAGACTTCGGCGGGTGTGGAAGAGAATCATGCTGCCACATGACAGAAGGAGTAACAAACATTTACCAAGCGCGATTACCCAATAAAAAATTAGAAATGTTGTAAGTTAAGAGAACTTGAGTTTTAATAATTTGTAAACAGAAAGAAAAACCGAATCCTAACCTGTTGGCATACTTCAGAGATCTTCCGGTGCATGTCATTAAGATCTGGTAAGTATTTTTCTTTCATGGACTTAATCTACAATTATAACAAATAAAATGGTTAATAGCGTAGTTGAATTTGGCCAAGATGGTATGTTTTTCGCAACTCAGCTAATCTTGTCAACCGACAAAAGCTCTAATGGCTAAGATTTGAAACGTCTCAGATGAAAATGACATTAGAAAGAAAAGATAAACTTAACAAAAGCTATAGAGGTGATTAGAACTATACTGTCTGGTAAACTTCCTCCTGCATGTTGACCGCATTTCCTATTATTGCTGCATCTATTAATGCTAAAAGAAAATCAGCAAATGATAACCCATTAGACTACTAGTCTGCCCTTCTTCTACAGTGATAAAAAAGAAAGAAAAACTGAAAAGGAGGAAAGGAAGGCAACAGAAAAATTATCTAAAATCATTAAAGCAGAAAAGTACTAGAGAAGAAACAACCCAAAAGAAAGCAACGCAAAGTGACTTATTCGACAAAAATGACATACTTGATGAGGCCTCTGGAGGTGGTCTTTGTGAATGAAACACTTGCTGAGGCATGGAATGCATTGGCTGCTGTTGCTGCTTCTGTAACCCTGACATGTTACTTTGTTGACCTAGCTGCTGCTGATGAGGGATATTATTTCCAAGTAAATGTTGTTGCATATTTGCGATATTATTCTGTAGGTTTAGTAACTTTTGTTGCTGCTGCTGTTGTTGCTGCATATCGGATACATTGTTTTGTTCCCCAATTGTTAACTGATTTGGTTGCAAGTTTGGGGCATTCATCTGCTGCCTTGAAGGCAAAACTGGAAGCTGTTGCTGATGCAGAACAGGAGCTTGTTGGTGCATAGACTGTTGAGACTGTTGCTGTGGTTGCCTGAGGACACCCTGTGGATTATGTTGAAGAACATTTGGTGTGGACTGTGCAACCGAAGACTGCAGGTTCTGTTGAAGACCCAAATATGATTGCATCACAAAGGGCTGAGTCTGTGGAAGTATGGACTGGCTTGGCTGAAGAAGACCAGATGGCATTTGCAGAGTTGACAGCATTGGTTTTTTCTGTTGCGGCTGTGGTTGTTGTTGCTGCATGTGTGACTGCATAATGGAGGACAAAGTGTTTCCCTGTAGCTGTTGCTGCTTCTGGTTTAAAAGGTGTTGTTGCAGATACAAAAACTTCTGCGAACTTTGAGACTGCTGTTGTGTAGAACCGGTCTGCTGTTGGCTACCACCACCAGTATTTAAGGGTAACGAATTAGGAACTCCATTTGTCTGAGATTTTGTCTCCATTGTCAGCATCTTCAAAGATATTTTTCGTAGATAATCCACCTAAAATTTACAAAATTAATTTTGTTAGATCCATGAGTGCTGCATTATAAAGAAAAGATTATTGAGCAAAAACTAAAGAATACTGACAAAAAATAATATATGATGCAGAGACGATGATTTCCACAAGATGCACCGAATCTTTACACAGTTCTCAACGAAAGATCATTTTTCTATGTAGAGGCCAAGCAAAGGATATTTACATGATTCTGGCATTCTCTGCTCTTTTAGTACATCATCTATTTCCCTGAAAACAACATATCAAGCTGAAACTGCTTTATAACTTTCAGAATGTAAAGTGACAAACCAACCATGTATGACCCAGAGGAGAGTGGCGCACAGGTGACAAAATTATTTATGTAAACTAAAATAAGGTTGTGCAGGATCTAACACTACCAACAGAGTAACAGATCATGGAGCTTCTTAACAACACAGACATGATTTTGTTCTAAGCCACAGCTAAAGATTCTGGTTTGGAGAGAGAGGGAGACGGATAAGGAGATCTCATCATAGCCAAAAGTCGGATCATATCTATAATGGAAAAATCGAATTACTAGTGAGAAGCTAGAACGGCAGTGAAGATGGTCTGAATTGCACAGATAAGTGTGTGTTCCTTGAACTCATCGGGACCAATTAATACGAGGACATACCAAAACGCTAATAGTTCAGCTGACTACCATAATTAGCTAAAAAGCAATTAGATCGAGCATCTGAAGTCAGATCTTTCTAAGAAGTTAAACAAAAATAGGGAAAGGCATACCACACAGAATGTATTCTTCACATTGGCTTATCAGGGAAACTCTGGCAAGCAACCCCCTAGAAATGTGGGTACTCCTACTCAGGCATTTAGGGTAATAAAGTATGTTTTGGAGTAAAAAAATCAATGAAACTGAGAACCAGAGAAGCACTGATCTAAAAACAAGTGGTTTTAAAGCAATTGAGGTTCTCACACAAGTTTTGTAACAGCAGAATACAGATAGCTTTCATTGCTTCAGTTCCTAATAACTCGATGAGTTCAGCAAGCATGTATCAGGATTGTTCGATGGAAAAGGTTATGATATCAAATTGGTCACGAAATGACATGTGTGCTTGACAATCACGTGAATTGGATTCGCTAATAACAAATTAAAAACCTGATCATTAGTGCACCACAAAAGAGCATCTGACAGCCCTTCTATCAAATGACCCTACAGTCATTAGCTCGATTATACTTTATGTAACCCCAAATCTTATTTGCCAATCTAAACAATTAAAACACCAAATAAGTGCTACAAATCTGACTGACGAATCAATGGTGAAAAATTGGGAAAATCATGTTCACTCATCAGTAGAGAAAACTAGTAAAAGCAAAATACAATTTATACACAATGACAAGGCCAAATTGAATAAGATACCTGACTTGTAGCAGCAGCGAACATATTTTCCTCAAATCCTAGAGCAATTTTCTTAAGCTCTACCAATCCCTCTGGCCCAGAAATCGGAATTTGTCTCTCCAGAGTTTCCATTCTACCGGAAACAAAAATAAATAAATAAATAAATTAGCTCGATCATTTTGACCTAAATAATAGTTCACCAAGTTAAAATCAAACAAGAACAGTAATTAATTGGCTTACTTACATCTTAGTCACAATTCTGTGTCGAGAATCAGGTTGAACATGTGTTCTCCAATCGGTAGTAGTTCCCATGTTAGAGGATCAAAATCCTAAAATCAAATTAAATGAAAAATGTGGGATTATCCCCAAAATGTTTGAATAAAAACCCTAAAAATTAAAAATTGGGATTACCCGGCACAAGTTTGGTTTGCAGAGAAAGAGAAATTTATCAGTGAAGGAGATTTCAACTTTTAAAAAACGCGCCGAGTCTCGGTGAAACGACGAAAACCCGAGATGAAAACGGTTCAAAATTTTATGACACCTGCCTCTTTTTATTTTCTTTTATGTTTTTTTGTTTCGCCTATTATCGAATGACAAATGCGATCCCACGTGAAGTTGCGGGATGGTTCCCGCAAAAGCGGCTTCTTTATTGTTGGGTTGGATGATCAAATCAACGATTAGATTCATATCCAGTTAGCGGATGGCTTATCGAATTAGCGTCTCTGCGGCCTACATAGGTACTTGCCACACCAGCCAGCTAAAGATGGCTTATCGAATTAGCGTCTCTGCGGCCTACATAGGTACTTGCCGCACCAGCCAGCTAAAGATTCCGGTAGAGCCGGACAGAAGACGGTGAAAATTGTAAAAGACACGTGGTGGAACATTTTTCCAATATCCAAAAAAAGGTTCTTCTGGTTTTTAAAGAGGGTCTTGACTCTTGAACACTGATACAAGTCATTTTATATTTCTTTTGTCAAGTACAAAGAGTTCACTTTGACAACTAACCCAAACATGGACAACCTAGTAAGATACAGAATCAGTTTTCTAACACTACTCTATCAAAATCATAACGCAACATCCCCTGTACAATCAATTATTCATTACATTTTTAAATAGCCAATCTTCTTCGTAATGGTGCCGCCACGCGTAAATGGAGTTACACCGTATAGTAATGCTGCTCTCTGAAGAGAAGTGAGAGGGTCATAGCATACCAGTGTCCTACAGCAGAGATTCTTTTGATTTACAGGGTCAGTTAGCTGATCAAGTCCATGGCACTTGGGCAATTCTCCCAAGCACCACATCTTGAGCTGAAGCTCCCTCCTCTTGGGCAAGCATAATCAGATATCACCGCTCGAGCACATATATCCCAGGTGTTCACCATATCGTGAAGAGACATCTGCTGTGAAAGACTGCGAAGACATATACTGAACCTCGACTTTACCTTGGCTGTTAAGTCTTCGTGCTCCTTACTGTCAACATAACAAAATACTTAAATTGGTTATTGGTAAACAAATTATTACCAACTGTTAAAAAAATCCAGTTATGTCAAGAATACACAACCAATTATCAAAACATGCATGAAAGTATTAGGAAATGCAAGATCAACCACATAGTATAAACTGTGGCACAATTTTTTTGCTGGGCACTCCTTCTGGAGAGTGCTTAAAATCTTTAACTGCGACTTAGATGTCACATAAACCGTATATTATACTGAATGGTCTGAATTGCAAAGTTAAGGTTGCTCTAGCATCCACCTTTTTGGTAAAGAGATTAGCACTAAAGCAACTTGTGGCTTTTCATCAAGGATAAGTTTACACTATCATGATATCCACATCCACCACAAAAGATCATCCTCTCAAATGATTTATTTCTTTGGTTCATCACCATAAGATTTATACCATGTAATTGCCAGGTGGTTTTGTGAAGATTCCAGTGAGCCAGAGCAGGAAGGCTATTCGACTGGTGCTTAATGATATAAATATGAAGTGACATATTTCACGCAATCTACAGATAATAGTATAATTGATACTGTTATCCACCAAAATTTTACCTCAATTCAACGGAAAACTTGTCCAAGAGTATCGGAGAACAATTCGGATAATTTATGGGGACGAGCAACCTTAAGGGCTGAATTGGGGCCTGCAGAATCATAAACAAGTAACAAATGAATACACAAGTAAAGACAAATCAAAATATGAATAGCCCAAACAATAAGTTTTAAGACTTAGAATTCACACCATTTGTGCTGATGCATACAGCGCCAACAAGTTCGGACCGAGAGCAACAGCGTTATAGGAGCACTTGACAATGGTTCCTTCAGCAGCACCTGCAGCTGCAATCGGATGAACATCCTCGTAACTGATAGCCACTACAGTGTCGATTAGACGTTGATTAATCTTCCCAATTTCCTCCAGCAGCGCATGGTTTGCCTGCAAAATATGAAAGGTATCACTTTCCTTTAATCAAGTAAATCTAGAAGTGAAGAGGATCATTCAACTCAAGGAACGTAAATGGAACCGCAGAAGTACCTTCCTCTTTCAGATAAAGTCGATAATTAAAAAAAGGTACCATGTTCTTTTTATTTAGATCAATTAGACGAATATTATGTCAAACTTCATACCTCAACTCGAGGTCTGTTCATCCTAGAGGTCCCAGTTGACTCAAGATCAGACAATTCCATACTAACAAACTGCTTGAAACTATCATTCACACTGCCAGCTGATGACACGGCATTCAAGGGAACTGCAATTGTGTGACACCTCATTTTCTTTGTTGCTGAGCTTCCATCTTGTTGAATAAAATTCCTTGCTTGTATACGACATTTTTTCATAGCCACCAAATCCTCACCCACGACAGCTTTGGATCCATTGCATGGTGCAGCTCCAGGTATCCTGTCAATCATACTAGTGACTTCTGCAATGTCACTGATAGAAGCACTAAATGCTTCAGGAGACATGGATTTTACCTGAGCAAAGATGAAGATGCATAATGATGTTATACGATAAGCAACAATTACGTCTAGTTACAAGTGGATCATATGTGGCATTACTAATGTCTATTCTGATCCTTACTGGCAATCAGCCTTTTTTTTCAAGCTATGGTATACTTTCAAATGTGTTACAGTGTAAGAGTACATAAATGTTCCAGCTGATTAACAAAAATAAATAAAATATAAACCGATTGTCATTTGACCTCACATATTAAAGCCACACTATCTTGTTACATTGGGCAAGCTGCATACCTATCCAAATTCCAGGATGATGTTCATGATACTTTTTACAAGTCAATCCCAAGTAAGTCTATATAAACTGCAGTCATGGTTAGTTCTTACAATCAATCTTAATTAGAATGGGGTAATCTCAAAAACGCATGACTTGTTCTTAATGACAGAGCCGATGTACTGGCCCACATTCAACTGTCATTTTTTTTAGCATTATCAGGTTTTGATGTGTGCTAAATTGCTAACCTAAAACAATTGAATAATATAACCAGGTGAAAACCAATAATGAGGATAAAAAACAGCATACCGCTTTCAACAGACGTTCTAAAGGCTGATCCGTCACACTTGGCTCAGTGATTGTGGAGGATGTGACCTGATGCCCATTGGAACCAGTGAACTCTGCAAGCAAGGGGGAGGCTGGTATTCCAGGAGTATCGCTAGCAAGAGATTGCACTTGACCAAGTGAAGCATTATTATGTACCTGCCCAATATTTACAGAGATCTTCTGGTGCATGAGATGAGACTACAATCTCGCAAGTATTCTTCTCTCATGGACTTAATTACAATTTATAACAAAATAAAATGGTTAAGAATGTGTTGGATTTGGCCAAGATGGTATTTATTTAGCAATTCAGCAAATTTTGTCAACCGATAAAAACTCTAATGGCTAAGATTTAAGACTGCTCAGAAGCAAATTACATAAAAAAGAAACATAACAAAAGCTAAAAGAGGTGAAGTTGTATACCGTCTGATAAACTTCCTCCTGCACGTTGACCACATTTTCTGTTGCATTTGCATTTCTTGTTACCGCTCCATCTATTGACGCTAAAACATAAGCCAATGATAATCCATTAGACTACACATCTGCCATTCTTCTACAGTAAAAAGAAGACAGAGCTGGAAAAGAGGAAAGGAAGGCAATAGAAAATAATCGTATCTAAAATCATAAATACAGAAAAGTTCTACACAATAAACAACCCAAATGAAAGCAATAGCAACACAAAGTGGGTTTTTCGACCAAAATGACGTACTTGATAAGGCCTCTGGAGGTGGTCTTTTTGAATTGCACACTTGCTTCTGGTCCAACAAACTTTGGTTGAGCATCATGCCACCAGTTGGCTGAATTTGTTGCTGCAGTGGACCAGGTTTCCTCGTGCGATTCCAGTTCAGAACATATAAAATCTGTTTCTCATAAGAAGCCAGCCTATCCTTCAAACTAGGCATCGCACTACATTTTGGAAGATTCAAGAATCTCGTCATCTTGTCCAACATGTTCTTGAAAATTTTGAGCTTCTCAATTTGTTCAGACATTGGTGATTGTGAAAGAGAATCATGCTAGCACATAAGAAAAAGAGAGCAAACATTTATCAAGTGCGATTACCCGATAAAAAAATGAGAAATGTCATAAGTTAAGAGAACTTGCGTTTCTTAATAAGTTGTAAACAGAAAGAAAAACCAAATACTAACCTGTTGGCATTTTTGAGATATCTTCTGGTGCATGTCACTAAGATCTGGTAAGTATTTTTCTCTCATGGACTTAATCTACAATAATAAAAAATGGTTAAGATAAGAACATAATACCAAGATGGTAAGGCTTTTGCGATTCAGCTAATCTTCTAAACAGACAAAAGCTCTAATGGCTAATATTTTGAGACGGCTCAGATGCAAATGACATCAGAAAGAAAAGTAACCATAACGAAAGCTAAAAAGAGGTGAAGAAGCATACTTTCTGATAAACTTCCTCCTGCACGTCGACAACATTTCCTGGACCAGGTTTCCTCGTGCGATTCCAGTTCAGAACATATAAAATCTGTTTCTCATAAGAAGCCAATTTATCCTTCAAACTAGGCATCGCACTACATTTTGGAAGATTCAAGAACCTCGCCATCTTGTCCAACATGTTTTTGAAAATTTTGAGCTTCTCAATTTGTTCAGACATTGGTGGTTGTGAAAGAGAATCATGCTAGCACATAAGAAAAAGAGAGCAAACATTTATCAAGCGCGATTACCCGATAAAAAAAATGAGAGTTGCATTTCTTAATAAGTTGTAAACAGAAAGAAAAACCAAATACTAACCTGTCGACATTTTTGAGATATCTTCTGGTGCATGTCACTAAGATCTGGTAAGTATTTTTCTCTCATGGACTTAATCTACAATAATTAAAAAATGGTTAAGATAAGAACATAATACCAAGATGGTAAGGCTTTTGCGATTCAGCTAATCTTCTAAACCGACAAAAGCTCTAATGGCTAATATTTTGAGACGGCTCAGATGCAAATGACATCAGAAAGAAAAGTAACCATAACGAAAGCTAAAAGAGGTGAAGAAGCATACTTTCTGATAAACTTCCTCCTGCACGTTGACAACATTTCCTGTTGTGGTTGCATTTCCTGTTATTGCTGCATCTATTGCTGCTAAATGAAAAACAGCAAACGATAACCTATTACTACAAGTCTTCCATTCTTCTACAGTAAAAAAGAAAAAAGACAACTGAAAAAGAGGAAAAGAAGGCAACCGAAAATAATTGTATCGAAAATCATTAAAGAAGAAAAGTTCTACAAAAGAAACAACCCAGACCAAAGCAATGTAAAGTGGATTTTTCGACCAAAATGACATACATGATGAGTCCTCTGGAGGTGGTCTTTGTGAATGGAACACTTGCTTCTGATCCAATAAACTTCGATGGTTGAGCATCGAGCCAGCAGATGTCTCAATTTCTTGTTGCATATCCGTTTGTAATGAATTGGGTTGTTGGAGCAATCCCAATTGCTGATGCATTTGCGTTGTTTGAGATGGATGCTGAGACATAAGTTGTTGTTGTGCTGGTTGGGATTCTGCATTTTGCTCTTGGATTTGTAACAAATTTGTTGATAATTGTGCATTTTGTTGTTTCTGCATGTATCCCCTTTGCTGATGTACAGTATGCATTGCCTGCTGTTGCTGCTTCTGTAACCCTGACATGTTACTTTGTTGACCTAGCTGCTGCTGATAAGGGACATTATTTCCAATTAAATGCTGTTGCATATTTACAACATCATTCTGTTGATTTAGCAACCCCTGTTGCTGCTGCTGTTGTTGATGCATATCGGATATATTGTTTTGTTTCCCAAATAACTGATATTGTTGCAAGTTTGGGGCATTTATTTGCTGCTGCGGTTGCTGCTGTGAAGGAAAAATCGTATGATGTTTCTGATGCAGATCAGGAGCTTGTTGACGCATAGACTGTTGAGACTGTCGCTGTGGTTGCCTGAGGACACTCTGCGGATTTTGTTGAAGAACATTTGCTGTGGACTGTGCAATGGAGCACTGTGGTTTCTGTTGAAGACCTGAAGACGATTGCATCACAGAGGGCTGAGCCCGTTTAAGTGTGGACTGGCTTGGCTGAAGACCAGATGACATTTGCATATGAGGATGTTGACTGGATAGCAATTGAGTTGATTGCATTGGGTTTTCCTGTTGCTGCCGTGGTTGTTGTTGCTGCATGTGTGACTGCATAATGGATGATGGAATGTTTCCACGTTGCTGTTGCTGCTTCTTCAAAAGGTGTTGTTGCAACTGTTGTTGCTGATGCAAAAACTGTGGCGAACTTTGAGACTGTTGTTGGGAACCGATCTGTTGTGGAAGCTGCCATTCCTGCCTTGTTGAGTTGACAAACATATTAGATGCTAAACCTCCCTGACCAACTAGATTCCCAGAAGAATTATGTATCGTTCCAGACTGCATGTTGGATCCCTGATTAACGGCATTGGGCATGGAGGACTGAGTGAGACTGGCGTTAGAAGGCAATGCAGAAGACGATGCCACAGGTTCTTGGATTCCAAAATTTCCGATTGTATTCTGAATATTCTGGGATAACAGCTGCTGCCTTGCTTGAGACTGGTTTGCTAAGGGAATTTGTGATTGGCCTGGGTTGCGCACTTGGGACTGCATACTGTGGGACGCTATTTTGGTACAATGGTGAAAAAAACATATAATAAAATTACCTATTCATGGGTAAACGAGAATAAATAAAGCATGAAAATTGCAAATCAGTCAGCACTGTAGCATAGCTGAGAACGTCCTATACCAATATTCCTTACAGGAAATATTTTAGCATCAACAAATATTTTGTGCCAGCAATATCTCCTGCATAGAAACTCTTACCCGGATCTTGAGGATTACCACCAGTATTTAAGGGTAAAGAATTAGCAACTCCATTTGTCTGAGATTCTATCTCCATTGTCACCATCTTCAAAGACACTTTTTGAAGATAATCCATCTGAAATTATAAAATTAATTTACTTAGATTCCATAAGTGCTGCGTGTATAAAGAAAGATCATTGAGCAAAATTAATTTACACAAGATGCACCTAATCTCTTCCAAATTCCCAACGAAAGATCATTTTTTCATGTAGAGGCCATCTAAAGGATATTTATTACATGATTCTGCTCTTTTAGTAAATCATCTATTCCCCTGAAAACAACTTATCAACCTTAAACTGCTTAGTACTTATACAGTTATACCTTTCCGAATGTAAAGTGACAAAATGTCAAAATCCCATCTATGACCCAGAGGAGAGTGGCATAGAAGGGGTCAAAATTATTTATATGTAAACTAAAACAAGGGTGTGCAGGATCCAACACGACCAACAAAGTGACAGACCATGGAGCTTCCTAGCAACACATACATGATTTTGTATAAGCCACAGCTAAAGAATCTAGTTTGGAGGGAGAGGGAGAGATGGACAAGGAGATCTCATCATAGTGGAAAGTCGGATCATATCTATGATGGAAAAACAAATTATTAGTCAGAAGTCAGAATGGCAGTGAAGATGGTGCTGAATTACACAGCGAAATGTGTGGACTTTGAACTCATCGGAACTGATTAATACGAGGACATACCAAAACGGTAACAGTCCAGTTGACTATCATATTTAGCTAAAGCTTTTAGACCAACCATCTCAAGTCAGATCTTTCCTAGATGTTCAGAAAAAACAGGGAAAGGCGTACCACATAAAATGTATATTTAACATTGGTTTATCGGCGAACTCTCACAAGCACCCCCCTAGAATTTAGCTACCTACTGGAGTGACAAAAGTACATTCTGAAGTGATCTAAAAACAAGGGGTTCTGAACAATTGAGGTTCTCATACAAGTTTCGTAACAGCAGAACACAGATACCTCTCATTAGTTAAGTTCGAAATAACTCGATGAGTTCAGCAAGCTGTGTACATGAAATGTCATGCGCTCTCCATATATCATATTGGGCATGAATGTTGAGCACTTCTATCAAATGATCCTACAGTCCTTAACTCAATTATAGTTTATGTAACCACCAAAACTCAGTTGTCAGTAATTAAAACACCAAATAAGTCCTATAAATCTGACTTCTATTCACCCAGAAGTGAGAAAACTCCGATTATCCTGACGAATGAAGGGGAAAATCATGCTCACTCATGAGTAGATAAAACTAGTAAAGCAATACAATGACAACACCAAAATGAATAAGATACCTCACTTGTAGCAGCATTGAACATATTTTCCTCAGATCTTACAGCAATTCTATTAAGCTCTACCAATCCCTCTGGCCCAGAAATTGGAAGTTGTCTCTTCAAAATTTCCATTCTACAATGCAATAGATTTAAACAAAATTAAAAAAACTAAGTGTTGTTATAAATCAATATCAAGTTACTAACAGGTAACAAAGATCATATCAAGCGTCAGATAACAAAATACACCTCTCCAATTCGCCAATTAGCATTTCGTACAGAATTTCTCTTGAAAATAAACCTTTTATAAAGAAATTCAAAATGTTCAATCCATGTTTGAAATGATCAATACTAAAATTAGAGTGATCATTTTTGCCCTAATCCGAAAACCAAACAACAACGACAGTAAGTAATTGGCTTACTTACATCATAGTGACAACTCTGAGTCGAGAATCAGGTTGAACTTGTGTTCTCCAATCGGCAGCGTCCTCCATGTTAGGTGGTTCAACTTTCGCAGGTTTCACGAAGAAGACACAAATTGGATGAAATTCTAAAATTAAAGTAATAGAGAATTCCACAACAAGTTTAGATAATGGAGAGTGAGAGGGAATTCAGAGAAAGAGAATTTTATCAACTAATAACTAACGGAGAAGATGAGTCTCGTAGAAACGACGAAAATCGGAGTTGAAAACGAAATTTCCTAGTATCAAACAGTGACACCTGCCGGTTATATTTTCAATTTTCTATTGATACTAAAAGAGCAACTTTACTAATTTTACTAATTAAGCTTGGTAAAGGGGCGTCATGAATTGGTAGAGGGGCGTCAAACTAATAAGAAAAAAAAGGTCATTAGAAGTAAATTCAAGTGCCCCTTATCAATAAAAAATCTGTAAATGACTAATTAGCCCTTATTGTTAATAATCAAGATTAGTAATGATAATTAAGATTAGTGTTGATTATCAAGATTAGTGTTGATAATCAAGATTAATAACTCTAAAATCAGATTTTTAGAGTTATAAAAAAAAAAAAATTGAGGAGAAGAAAACTTATGTGATATTTGTGAAACCCTAGATTTTGATTCACTCTACCAAAATGAGTGATTCCAGTGACCCGATATACTTCTAAATTAGTTCCAATTAGCTTTTTCTCGCTCAAAATTATCTAAATTACATAACAAAATCAAAATTTTGAATTTTCGGAAGAACTTACGGTTGCAATTTTGCTCGTGACCAATCAGTAACTCTTAGTTCTGATTAAATAAGTTATAGAATACCAACCGTAATCGGTTAAATTTGGGGAAGATCCAATCGTAAACCCGATTCACGGTTGGTAATTTAATTTAGTTACCAACCGTAACTAAATTACGGTTGGTAACTAATGAATAGAAACCAGTAGTAACTAACCTAACTGATTGGTAAGTCATCTTAACTTTTGAACTGTACATAACTATTTGATAAGTTGTTAACATTCGGATGATTTACTGATTGGTAAGTTTAATTGAGTTTCAAACCGTAACTCAATTACGGTTGATAAATATGATGCAAATAAAAACCGAATCGAACATATTCCCAAAACTAAGAACTTACGGTTGGTATTTGAGTTTAAACCAACCGTAACATCAACCAATCTACGATTCACGGTTCGTATTTGAGTTATTACCAACCGTAACTAGCATAAACCCAGAAATTTCAATTTCAATTTCAATTTTCATTCAAAACCCTAATTTTTGATACAAAATTAACTTAAATCTAACACAATAAACTAAACCCTAACTGGGTTTTTCCAAACATTTTTCAAATCGCAGATTAATCGAAGACGATGACATTTTCGGTTTTAATGGAGGTTAGGGTTGATGGATGAGAAGAGAAGATGAAAAAAAAAACTGATTTGATTTTGGTTAATTAAAAAAAATTGATTTGATTTTGGTTAATTAAAAAAAATTGATTTGATTTTGGTTAATTTAAGGTGAAAGGGGTAATCTAGTCATTCTACACCCCTATAGGACACCCCATAACCAATAAAAGGGACATTGCTATCACACTTGACGCCCCTCTACCAATTCATGACGCCCCTTTACCAAGCTTGTTACTAATAGCGGTACCAATTTAGTTGGGTACCAAACTACCAATTCATAGGCAAGGAGTTTCTTGAGATTTTGATACACCACCCCAAGCAGATTGGTACACCCCATTAGCATCCATGCGAAAAGGCAAAACCATAGTAATGGGGCCGTTGGAAAATTTGCTTCGAAGTGAACTTTTTCTTTTTTTTATGCCCCTAAAAGAATTATTTTTGCACAAATTCAACACATACAAGGGAATTTTCATAAACTGCCCCACTTTCAAATTACGGTTTAATAAGTTGCCTCCGTTATTTTCAACTTTTCAAAAGTTCCCCTATGTTTGTTTTTCCATCCATAGTCAACATTTCTGGTCAACCAGGTCAAACACGAGGAATAAAATTACATCCATATCCTTTAACGTTGGTCTTTATGACACGGCGGTCTGCTTTGGTGTGGTGATGGCGAAATTGGTGAAAGAATGGAGAGATTCAGAGACGAAACATAAGTGATTTTGTGGAAAGATAGTGGTTTAATGGGTGAATGTGTTGTTGGTTACAAAGAATGGGGATTCGATAGAAGATATTTGAATCAGATCTAAGAAGCTAGGGTTTGTCAATTCAGTTAAATCCTTATGAAGAAAGAAAAATATGTTGTGATGTGTTATTGATTACAGAGAATGGAGGATTTGAGTTACGTATCGAGATTGAAAAAGAAGTTAGCGGCTAGGGTTTTTGTCAAGAATGATTGTGAAGATAGCGATGGAAATTATTATTTTTTTGTGTTGAGATTCATGGAAGATTAAAGAGAGGCATGATCGAGATTGAAGGGTGATGAGGGAGATGTCAATGTTGTGTATCGATTCAGTTTGATTTCATTACCTTGTGTTGAAGTTGAGAATGATGCAGAAATTAGGCTTGAGTTTGATTGAGTTTTGGATGAACTCAAATGGGTATCTGGTGAAATTAGGTTTTGATATTTGCTGTTGAAAAAATTGGAAAGATTGGTTTGCTTCGAATGTGAGTTCTAAGTGAGATTGAAATGTTCAAAAGGGGTTTTGTTTGGATTTAATTTTAGAGAGATATTCATGGACGAAATTGCAGATGCAGTTTTGAAGGTAGCTGTGATGATGAATCAAAAGGTCCGAGATGCAGATAGGTTTAAAATGGTGGTGTTATGCAATTGGTGGTTGTATTGAGATGTTGTTTGAATGAAATGGGTTAAGCTAAACTGTAGAAGGTGTATCTCAGCAAGAACAAGAAGAAGGTCCAGATGATTTCTCGGAAGAATTTTGTTATGGGACAAAAAGTTCTTTTATTTAATACTCGTCTTCGATTATTTCCTGGGAAGCTAAGGTCCAGATGGATAGGAACGTATGTTGTTACTAATGTTTTTTCTTATGGTGCAGTTGAGATTACTAGTACGAAAACTGGAACAACTTTCAAAGTCAACGGCAATAGATTGAAGGACTATTATGAAAATTTCTCTAAGGAGAATGTAGAAGTAATGAGACTTGAAGATTTGCTCCCTCTGGAGGAGTAGTATCATTGTAATGTCAAGTCGGGCTGACAACTTTAAACTAAGCGCTAAATGGGAGGCAACCCATCGGTTTTGTATTTCTATCCCTTTTTTTTTTAATTTTCTTAGTATTGAATATCATATCGTGCATTCCCATCTTATATTTTACAAGTCCTATATTTATAATGAAAGTTTTGACGAATTCTCGTCAGAAAATTCTGACTGCGCACTTGTCACGAAAATAGCTCTCGAGACTTCATACGGAGTCCGATTTGAGTGGTTGGCCATAATTTTTAAAGAGGACAGACATACCTTTCTTTTCAAAAAATAAAATCTGAATTCGGAGTCTGTTAAGTTGGAGTGATAGGCCTGGACATTTGAGTTTCGGTATTTTTCCAGAAATGTTTTTATATTGTATGGCAGTCAGTCCGGAGACCATCAAAGTCAGACTGTTTATCGAAACACTATGCCCTTTGTATACGTTATATAAAAGATATAGGCGAACAACTTTCATTTAGGATGTTTGTCCAAGTTCCATACTCATTGGTACAGTTTTTGAGTTTTCCAGGGCTGTTATGTCAGAAATCAGAATTTTCGGTTTTGAACATTGAGGACAATGCTGAGTTTAAGTGTGGGGGAGTAGTTAAGCATGTTTGGTTTGGTATACCTCTTGTAAGCCCTCACGAGACTATAAATCGTCCACTAGGGACACCTAGGGGTTTAAAGGACTGTTATTCATGCTAAGAGTAATCGCTTTCTCAACGAGATGGAGTTGTTGTATTTAGAGGATTAGTTTTATTTAGTTTGATCGAGGACTAGCAAAGTCTAAGTGTGGGGGAATTTGATCAGTGCATAATTCATATGATTTTAGTGTACATTCCATACTTGCTTTAGCTATTATTCTTGCATATTTTCGTATTATTACTCTTGTTTTCTCTTGTTTTCCTTTATTAGGTGAATCATCCACAAAGGAGCTAGAAAGTGCTTAAAAGATCTAGGAAGATAAGTATTCCAAGTGCCAAAGTCCAAGAGAAGTGGAGGAAAAGCGACGAAAAGGAGCAAAACGCTCAAAATCAAGAGAAGGGTCAAAGACCGATCTTAACTCATTCAAATTAAGAATTTATCATCATAATCTTGAAGAGAATTGAAATATAAAAATAATGCAAAAAGAATGAGGTCATTCCGAGTTCGGATGAAGAAGTTGTGGCCAAAACAGTTTCCATTGAATACCGAAGACAGTGAAGTCCGCGAACTGGGTTTGAGGACGGGGTTTGCAGACATATTTCCGAAAATATCTGCTGGAATTTGAAGTTTTCAGACTGGGTTCGCAAACTTAGCAAATGGGAAACGTGTATAAACACCTTGGAAGGATTAAGGGCACGTTTGGGAACATTATTTCGTTATTTTAGGTTGGGTTTTTAATCCAAACTAAATACGTGAAGACCAAGTAATGTAAACCTATAAAAATATATTAGGTTATGTAAAATATATCATATCATTAGGTCACGAAATTGTAAGCTTTGGAGAGGAGAAACATCACACGGAGCGATTATCAATCGTAACGTTATCTCTTACTTTTCTCATATGTATATCATGGATGTTTCTACATCCATGAGTAGCTTAACACCTATTAATTGAGGATGAATTCTAAGTTGTAAACTTGATTTGATTTAATATATGAATCTATTTTGATTTCTTCATATGATTATCGTTTGTGTTTACTATTAAAATACTTATGATTAGTTGATAGATTGTTTAGGTGGCCAACTAAATATACTTGTTAATCTAATCTATTGCTAGTAAGGGTTAGGATATCCGTAATTGTTGAATAATTCCTTACACAAGTAGAGAACGTGAAACCTTGCAGAGGGATTCTGTAAAGCGATCGCGTGTAAACACAACCCTAGCAAGTAGACCGAGCATACTGAGTCTAACTACTAGGATCAAACCTAAATTCATAAACCCTAAATCATTCGATGAATTACATCTTGTAAGCGTACCTCAAGGTGGTTCATACGAATAGAATCTGGTAACTAAGCGTACTTGTTATCCAGTGATATAAGGAATTTTGGGAATAGCTAAGCGTACCTGTTATTCTACGGTTGATGATAATCTATGATTAATGACTAATATATGAATATATTAACTCATTGACGGTTTATATACGAAGAAGGATTCCTCGATCATATCTCTCTCTATTGATTACAATATAATTTTATTTTCTTTGATTATTTATTTTGTTCACAATCTAAAAACAAAACCCCCCTTTGTGACACTTTGACAACTAAAACTCACTGCTCTTTGTGGGAACGATCCTTACTTCCATTATATTGCCAGTTAATTGTGTAGAAATAAGATTATTAATTTGATTGCACTCACGACACGCATCAGCCGCTGTACCGGTTCATGTCTTCGATCTCTTTTGTGGTTTATAGTATTGACCGCTTTCCTTATGAAGTTGCTCATATCGTATCAAGAAAATCTTGGTTTAGAAGAGTTTTAGAAAAAGGAATTTTATAGGCTTTGAAAATTATTGAATAAGAAGAATTTTAGAAGAAGAGATATTAGTGGTGTAATTGAAAATGAATTCAGACGAAGGAATTTATAGGTTTTGAAAATTATAGCTGTTAGAAAAATGGCCGTTGGATATTTGACCGTAAGCGTTTTTGCTTCTCACGCCCGCGGTTGTGAATCACACGCCCGCGGTTGTGTATCACATGCCGGGTCTAACCTTCACACGCCAAGTTTAACCTTCACATGTGGGCGGATGTTCTCAATCAACCACCCACTTTTTTTCCATAATGTTCTCAATCAACCGCCCACTTCTTTTCCCATAGTAGAAAAACGTATTTGACCATCCACCTGGTTCAACAAGAGTTTTACTTCGTACATTGCCATAGGAATTGCCCCGAGAGTTCTAAGACTAGCCAGGGAATACCCCACTTGTAACTTGTTTTAGATTTTTTTTGTTGACAATGTGAAAAGATAAGGTTATTCCTGTCTGTTAGTGAACCTGTCTTCCTGCTAATTTTAGTAAATATTTCAGTGGACCAGATCAATAAGTGAAAAATTGTAAAAACCACTTGTGGTACCGTACATGGTTTTTAAAATCGTGCGATTCACGATTTGAATCGCACGATTCGATTCATTTAACTCACAATCGATTCAAATCGCATGGCTAAATCGTTTTTCTTGTGAATCGGTAGTCAACCTCTGTTGACTACGATTATTGACTTAATTCTAAATTAGAGACGCATTTTCAAAAATGAGAGGGTGAAAGTTTCAAACCCATGACCTCTTACTTCACATGGGTGAACAAAAACCAATGTTCCAACTTGATTTTCATTAATATTTAATGAACTTTTTTAGTGTATATAGTGAAACAAAGATCAAAACTAGGAAAAATGTATCATTTCCGTGAAGTACTCAAGGTAATTAAATATTACTTATAAGAAAAATGAATCTCCAATTCACACTTTAACATAGGATTCGATTCTCAAAAATGAAAAACGATTCACTCCACGATCCATAATTAAGGTTCTGATTTTTTGAGACTCTTGACTTTTGAACACTGACACATCATACCAAGTCATTTTATTACGAGTGATTCTTGCCGAACTATCTAAATAGACAATGACAAAACTGTCAGAAACAAGAAAAGTGGGTCCCGCCCAACTGGAGCTAACAGGGGTCCCTCTTTTAGGTATTCATGTGTCTACACGGTTTATAGGGAGTCCATTTGGACGGTTTGTAAAGAATTTTTGTTTTATTATTCTTTTCATATGTACAAAGAGTCCACTTTCACAATTAACCCCAACATTGACAACCTAATAAGATAGAATCAATTTCCTAGCAAAAATTATGGACAATAACATCAAAATCAAAATGCAAAATCCTCTGTACAATCAATTATACATGATACTTTTAAATAGCCAATCTTCTTGGCGATGATGCCCCCAAGAGATAATGCTGCAAAGGGGACTGTGAATGATATAAATGCGTGTTCTCTGAAGACAAGTGAGAGGGTCATAGATACCAGTGCTGTACAGCAGAGATTCTTTTGATGTACATGGAATCAGGTTCAGTTAGCTGATTAAATCGATGGCAGTTGGGCAATTCTCCCAAGCACCACATCTTGAGCTGAAGCTCCCTCCTCCTCTTTGGCAAGCATAATCAGATATCACGGCTCGAACACATACATCCCAAGTCTTCACCATATCGTGAAGAGACATACGCTGTGAAAGACTGCAAAGAGATCTACTGAACCTCGACTTTACCTTGGTTGATAAGTCTTCGTGCTCCTTACTGTCATAACAAAATATTTAAATTGATTATTGGTGACAAAATTATCAACTAACTGTTAAAAAATCAAAAATATACACAATCCATCGTCAAACATGCATGAAAATTTTAGGAAATGCAAGATCAACAAAATATTACAAACTACAATAGATGCCTCTTTCGGTGGCACTGTTTTCTGCCGGGCACTCCTTCTGGAGAGTGCTTAAAATCTTTAACTGCGTCTTCTAAGCCATATATACTGAATAGTCTGAATTGCAAAGTTAAGGTTGTTCTAGCATCTACCTTTTTGGTAAAGAGATTGGCACTAAAGAAACTTGTGCCTTTTCATCGAGGATAAGTTTTCACTATCATGATCCCAAATGATTTATTCTTTGGTTCATCACTATAAGATTTATACCAATTAATTATCAGATGGTTTTGTGAAGATTCCAGTGAGCCTGAGCAGGGAAGCTATTCAACTGGTGTTTAGTGATATAAATTATGAAGTAAGATATTTCATGCAATCTACAGATAATATTATAATTAATACCGTCATCCACTAATATTTTACCTCAATTCAACGGGAAACCCGTCCAAGAGTATCGGAGAGCAATCCGGATAATTTGTGGGAACGAGCAACCTTAAGGGCTGAATTGGGGTCTGGAGAATCATAAACAAGTAACAAATAAATAGAGAAGTAAAGACAAATCAAAATATGAATAGCCCAAACAATAAGTTTTAAGATTCAGAATTCACACCATTTGTGCTGAAGCATACAGTGCCTTCAAGTTCGGACTGAGAGCAACAGCGTTATAGGAGCACTTGACAATGGTTCCTTCAGTAGCACCTGCAGCTGCAATTGGATGAACATCTTCGTCACTGATATGCACTACAGTGTCGATTAGACGTTGATTAATCTTTCCAATTTCCTCCATCAACGCATGGTTGGCCTGCAAAATACGAAATGCATAATCACATACACCTAGAAGTGAAGAGGATCATTCAGCTAAAAGTACAAAAATTGGAACTGCAGAAGTACCTTCATCTTTCATATAAAGAAGTTAAAAACAGTACCACATAGTTTCTCTTACATCAATCTAAAGGGTGTAATATTTAGATGAATGTTATGGCAATGTCATACCTCATCTCCAGATCTCTTCATCCTAGTGGTCGCAGTTAGCTTGAAATTATCGTTCACACTACCAGTTGATGACATGGCATTTAAGGAAACTGCAACTGTGTGACGCCTCATTTTCTTCCTTGCTGAGCTTCCATCTTGTTGAATAAAATTCCTTGCATGTAGTCGACATTTGGTCATAGCCACCAAATCTTCTCCCACAGCAGCTCTGGATCCATTACCTGGTGGGGATCCAGCTATGCTGTCGATCATACTAATGACTGACCCAATGTCACTGACAGAAGCACTAAATGCTTTAGGAGATATGGCGTTTACCTGAGCAAAGATGAAGATGCACAATGATGTTAAGCGATAAGCGTGGATGGTATCTGACATTACTAATGTAATGTCTATCCTAATCATTACTGGCAATCAGCCTTTATTTTCAGGCTCCGGTATACTTTCAAATGTATTCTTCAAGGATTGTGCAGTTCTCGAGTCAAGGATTAACAGTGTAAGAGTAAGTAAATATTCCAACTGATTAACAAAGATAAATAAACTCTATAAAATGGATTTCTGATTTTGTCATTATTAAAGCCACAATGAATTGTCAATGTTTTTAGCATTATGAAGTTTTGATGTGTGTTTAATTGCTAACCTAAAAAGAATTGGATAATCTAACCACAGAATAAGGGGAAGAAACAGCATACCGCTTTCAATAGGCGTTCGATAGGCTGCTCTGTAACACTAGGCTTAGTGATTGTGGAGGATGTGACCTGATTGCCATTTGGATCAGTGAACTCTGCGATCGAAGGGGATGCTGATATCCCAGGAGTGCCGATAGCAGGAGATTGCACTTGACCAAGATAAGCAGTATTATGTGCATGCCCAATATTTCCTGCAGTTGTCTGAGAGGAAACTCCAAAAGTCTGTTTCTCGGGATCCCCTGGTATTAGAGAAGGAGCCAGGGGTGGAGATGGAGAAGGGACAATAAAAGGTGAGTTTGTAGACTGCATCAGCTGCTGGTGGTGGTGCTGCAACAACTGTTGCTCCTTCTGATTATGCAATTGCATCTGGTGCTGCTGTTGCTGGGGTAGGCCAGGTTTTCTAGAACGATTCCAGTTCAGAATATACAAGATCTGTTTCTCATACGAAGCCAGCTTATCCTTCAAACTAGGTATCACCACACCTTTTGGAAGATTCAAGAACCGCATTATCTTGTCCAACATATTCTTTAAAGCTTTGAACCTCTCAAGTTGTTCAGACATCGGTGGTTGTGGAAGAAAATCATGCTACCAGACGACAAAAGGATAACAAACATTTATCAAGCGCAATTACCCAATAAAAAAATGAGCCATGTTGTAAGTTAAGAAAACTATGGTTTTTAATAATCTGTAAACAGAAAGAAAAACTAAATACTAACCTGTTGGCATTTTTGAGAGATCTTCTGGTGTACGTGACTAAGAGCTGGTAAGTATTTTTCTCTCATGGACTTAATCTACAATGATAACCAAATAGAATGGTAAAGAACGCAGCTAATCTTGTCAACCGATAAAAGCTTTAATTGCTAAGGTTTGAGACGGCTCAGATGCAAATGACATTAGAAAAAAAAAACACATAACGAAAGCTAAAAGAGGAGATTAGAACCATACTTTTTGATAAATTTCCTCCTGCACGTCGACATCATTTCCTATTGTGGTTGCATTTCCTGTTATTGCTGCATCTATTGCTGCTAAGTGAAAAACAGCAAATGATAACCCATTAGAGTACAAGTCTTCCATTCTTCTACACTAAAAAAGAAAAAGACAGAACTGAAAAGAGGAAAAGAAGGCAACAGAAAATAATTGTATCGAAAATCATTAAAGAAGAAAAGTTCTACAAAGGACACAACCCAAAATGACATACATGATGAGTCCTCTGGAGGTGGTCTTTGTGAATGGAACACTTGCTTCTGATCCAATAAATTTTGATGGTTGAGCATCGAGCCAGTAGATGTCTGAATCCTTTGTTGCATATCCGTTTGTAATGAATTGGGTTGTTGTCCCAATTGCTGATGCATTTGCGTTGTTTGAGATGGATGCTGAGAAATAAGTTGTTGTTGTGCTGGTTGGGATTGTGCATGTTGCTCTTGGATTTGTAACAAATTTGTTGATACCTGTGCATTTTGTTGTTTCTGCATGTTTTCCCTTTGCTGATGCACGGTATGCATTGGCTGCTGTTGCTGCTTCTGCAACCCTGACATGTTACTTTGTTGACCTAGCTGCTGCTGATGAGGGATATTATTTCCAAGTAAATGTTGTTGCATATTTGCAATGTTATTCTGATGGTTTAGCAACCCCTGTTTCTGCTGCTGTTGTTGCTGCATATCGGGTACATTGTTTTGTTGCCCAACTAACTGATTCTGATGCAAGTTTGGGACATTTATTGGCTTCTGTGAAGGCAAAACCGGATGCTGTTGCTGATGCAGAACAGGAGCTTGTTGGTGCCTAGACCATTGAGTCTGTTGCTGTGGTTTCCTAAGGACACTCTGTGGATATTGTTGAAGAACATTAGGTGTGGACTGTGCAACAGCAGACTGCGGGTTCTGTTGAAGACCTGAAGAAGATTGCACCACTAAGGGCTGAGTCTGTTGAAGTGCCGACTGGCTTGGCTGAAGACCAATTTGCATATGAGGCTGTTGAGTAGATTGCAATTTAGTTGACTGCATTGGGTTTTTCTGTTGTTGCTGTGGTTGTTGTTGGTGCATGAGTGACTGCATAATGGAGGATGTAATGTTTCCTGGTAGCTGTTGCTGCTGCTGCTTCTGCTTCAATATGTGTTGTTGCAATTGCTGTTGCTGATACAAAATCTTCTGCAAACTTTGAGACTGCTGTTGTTGAGAACCGGTCTGTTGTGGAAGCTGACATCCTTGCATCTGCCTTGTTGAGTTAGCAAACATATTCGATGCTGCACCTCCCTGACCAACTAGATTCCCAGAAGAATTCTGTGCTATTCCAGAATGCATGTTAGATCCCTGATTAATGGCATTGGGCATCGAGGATTGAGTGAGATTGGCCCCAGAAGGCAATGCAGATGACAATGCTACAGGTGCTTGGATTCTGGAATTTCCGATATTATTCAGAATATTCTGTGATAACAGCTGCTGCCGTGCTTGAGACTCGTTCGCTAAAGGAATTTGTGACTTCCCTGGGTTGCGCACTTGGGACTGCATACTATGAGACACTATTTTCGTACAGTGACAGAAAGAAAACAAACAAAGAATAAGTAAAGCATGTGCCACATTGCAAATCAAACAGCATTGTCCCAGCAGTCTCTCCTGCAAAGAAACTCTTACCTGGATCTTGAGGATTTTGACAACCACCACCGTTATTTAAGGGTAAAGAATTAGCAACTCCATTTGTCTGAGATTTTGTCTCCATATTCATCACCTTCATAGATATTTTTCGTAGATAATCCAACTGTATTTACAAAATTAATTTACTTAGATTCCATAAATGCTGCATGGATGAAGAAAACATTATTAGGCAAGATATAACCAAATAATACTGACAAAAGATAATATATGATGCAAAAATGATACACAGAAGCACCTAATTTTTACCCAGTTCTCAACGAAATATCATTTGTCCATGAAGAGACCATCTAACGGATATATATTACATGATTCTGCTCTTTTAGGACATCATCTATTCATATGAAAACAACCTATATATTATATATTAACCAGAAACTGCTTGGAAATTACATCTGTCAGGATGTAAAGTGACAAAATCAACCATCTATGACCCAGAGGAGAGCGGCACAAAAGGGGTTTGTGCAGGATCTAACACTGCCAACAGGGTGACTGGCATGATTTTGTTGTAAGCCACATTGTCGTAGCGAGAAGTCAGATCATATCCATAATGGAAAACCGAATTACTAGTAAGAAGTCAGAACAGCAGTGAAGATGGTGCTGAATTATAGAGCTAAGTGTGTGTCCTTTGAACTCATCGGAACCAGTTAATACGAGGACATACCAAAACAGTAACAATTCGATTGATCATATTTAGCTGCTAAAGCTTTTAGATCGACCATCTGAAGTCAGATCTTTCCAACAAGTTTAACAAAAATAGGAAAGGCATACTACACAGAATGGATATTTAACATTGGCTTATCGGGCTAACTCCCGCAAGGAATCCCCTAGAATTTAGCTACTGCTACTCAGTTCACTCGCATAATGGAGTACATTCTGGAGTGAGAACTCAATCAAATTGAGAACCATAAAAGCACTGATCTAAAAACAAGTGGTTCTAAGCAATTGAGGTTCTGAGACAAGTTTCGTAACAGAAGAACACAGATACCTTTCATTACTTCAGTTCGAAATAACTCGGTGAGTTCAACAAGCTATGCACATGAAATGTCATGTGCACTCCATAAATCAGGATTCTATGTAAAAGGTTAAGATATCAAATTCGGCACGAAATGACATGTGTTCTCGACAATCACGTGAGGAGATTAACAAATTAAAAATCCGGTTATCAGTGCACCACAAAGAGTGTTGGGATTTTGCACCACAACTCCTTTGATCTTAAGGGAAAACATAGAAAAACACCAAGAGAGATGATAAACACAATCAATCACACAAGACACAGATTTACGTACGTGGAAAACTACGGACAAGAACACAATTTATTCAATTAACCGCAAGGATGATTGCAAAGAAGACTCTCACCTTGTCTCACCTTTTGCCTAGAACAAGAAACTCTCAAAGAGACCGAAAACCTAGCTTTAGTTTTCCCACTCTTAAGAAGAACTCTTCACTGCTGTACTAATAACTCTTCAAGGACCCCAATTTATAGTAGACACCTCTTGTTCTCCAGGTAACCCATTTCCTAAACTGATTTGGAAACCAAACTAACTAGCAATGTCTAACCTGATTAGGAATCCTCAAAACAGGAAACTACCTATCAAATTAAGAATCCACACTAAATAAAACTTGTACGATTGCTAAATCTGGATAACTTATAACAAAGAGCACATGACAACAACGGCTTGAATCGAGCACTTCTATCAAATGATCCTACAGTCCTTAACTCGATTATAATTTATGTAACCCCCAAAACTTAGTTGTCAGTAATTAAAACATCAAATAAGCGCCACAAATCGGACTTCTACTCAACGGGAAGTGAGAAAACTCTGCTAGAAAAGCAATACAATTACTACATTAACAACATATACCTGACTTGTAGCAGCATTGAATATTTCTTCCTCAAATCTTACAGCAATTTTATTAAGCTCTGCCAATCCTTCTGGCCCAGGATTTGGAAGTTGTGTCTTCAGAGTCTCCATTCTACGCAATAAGTTGATAAACGATTAAAACTACGTGTAGTAAAATCATATCAAGCGTCAGATTACAAATTACATCCCTCCAATTAGCAAATTAAATAAAGCATTTGGTACAGAATTTCTCTCCATGATCATACTTTGAAATGATCAATACTAAAATCGGAAAACACACACACACAAAAAAAAAAAAAAAAAAAAAAAAGGTTTAGCGTGATCATGTTTTGCCCTAATCCGATTACCCTAAATTTTCTAAGTTAAACCAAACCAAACAAGAACAGAGAGTAATTGTAATTGGGTTACTTACATTTTAGTGATAATTCTGCGGCGAGAATCAGGTTGAGTTTGTGTTCTCCAATCAGCAGCGTCATCCATGTTAGGTGGTTCAACTTTAGCAGGTATACACGAGGATGAAATTCAAAAATCAAAGTCAGTGAAAAATGGGATTATGATTATCCCCCAAATAGTATGGATAAACTTTGTTTTGGAGAGAGAATCGGAGAGAAGGAGAAATTTTTTTATCAGTAAATGGAGAGGACGATGACTTTAAAAAAAAGTCTTGTAGAAACGACAAAAAAACCGGAATTGGAAAAGGAACTTTCTTGTCAAACGGTGACACCTGCCGATTATTGACTGAAAAATAGCTTTGTTGCTACTAACTTTTTTGGGGTGTACCAAATTATCCATTGATAGTACGAAAATGCTTAATTCACCGAAGTTTTGCACTTCGCTGCATCCCGGGCTCTAATACAGGTGGCCCCTGCAAAACTCTAGGAATCGTGGGCCCCACCTTCTCTATTAGTGCTTCGGTGCAAAACGAAGTGAACTCCTTCAGTCAATCTACCAAAGCCGTTGATAGTAACGAATTTTCGAAAAAAAGGCTAGAGCCCTTGGATGGTGAATCCAACGGTGGTGGTTCACAGTTCAATTTTTTTACTCCAAGGGCAAAAATGAAATTTCCATCGTAAACCACCACCACCCTTAGATTCACCCATCCAAGGGCTCTAGCAGCTGCTAGAGCAAAAATGCTCTACTAGAGCAAAATCGCCTCCCGAATTTTCCCATTACCCAAACTCTCCGGATAATTTTCTGCCAAAGTGTAACCCGGCAGCACAGTGGTTCTGTGAATAAAGCTTCACCCACCTGTATTTCAGTTTTATAAGTTTGCACCAATGCAAACAGCCAACTCAACAGTTCTTCAACGGAAGTTTTTAACCTTTTTTCTCTTGACTTAAACTTCTCAAATCCACCCTATAATGCATTCAAACATTGCCATACTCTGTCAACAACAATCATCCAACCAAGAACACCTAAAACATGACACAAACACTTCATTTTACTGCATCAAAGGGAAGAAATACAAAACTTGCCCACTTAGGGACTTACACAGACTTGTTCACCTTGAACCAAGCCTTAGCCTTACAAAAACTCTCATATTTTGAGTCTCTCACTCACATATGCAAGCCTGCCGAATTTTCCATGCCTTAGGGCTATTTATACAGCAGCTCTACTTGGCAAAACCGTGCACAACCATTGTACATGCATGGGACGACCATCTGTCTCATGGAGCAGTTCTGTAACCACCAATAACTGTGCTAACTGGCCAGTTCTCTTCCAACTCGCGCCAATTATCCAACACATGTTCTCTTGCAGTTAGGAACCGTATCCCACGCTTATAAACTTCTTTATAACCATTTTACTTCATCACGTGTCATTGGCACGCTTGTGAATCTCGTAACCAACTTGTAACCATCACTTGAGCCGTATTGCACCACTGTTGTGCTTTACTGAATTTCGCCCCGTTCTAATGTTCAGCCCTCTTGTCCCTAGATGCTTATCACTCTAAGCTAATGCACGAACAATATTTATGCTTCAACCATCGAGGTCAGATCCTTAAGCTCACTCTAGTTACTCATGTGTCATATATGCTACACTTAACCAATTCGCTTGATAATAGCAATGCAACTCTTGCATTACTAGCTTGTTTGCACTATCCAAGATTTGGACAGCCTTGAACTAATGACATAGATCAACTCCTGGTCTATTATATCTTCTTGCATCATCCTTGAATTTGGGCTAACTTAATTCCATGGACATGCCTCAACGCCAACATCGCATGTTGTATATGTCACTTTAGCCTCGTCTTGCCATTTCTCAATGAAGCATCATTGTGTCAGCCAATAAGCTTTATTCCTTAGCCAATATACTTTACAGTATAGCGCAGCCTTTGCGCTTCACTGACCCTGCAGGGTGCCGCTATCTTAGAGCTTGACGGTATGTACAATATATCACTATTATGGCTTCGTAATGCGCCATTACGGCGGAGTACTAAATTGGCATGCAACTCTTTGACGCACAATCATTATGCTCACTTGCAGGACTGGTCATAGGCCTCTCCCACCTAATCCGTTGAACTCCCTCGTTAAACGCGACATAGTATGAACACCATACTTGTCTTAATTTTGCTTCATGTGATTTCATAACCCTTTCTGAAATTTGGCAGTACTCTCCTTGCCTAAAGTTTAAGCCAATTTTCCACTCCCGATTGCATCTGCATCACTTAGATTACTGCTTTTTTATTATTCTCTTATACTTGAGCCACTTATCGGTGTCGAGCTCTACGCTTACGCGGCTACTCAAATAATGCATCAATACCAAAATGCAAACCTGAAATTCTCATTAACCAATTCTCTTTAGGCCTAAATTTTCCTTGAATCATTTACGCCTAAGTGTACACACTGAATGATTCTTCTTTAACTGAACACCGCGATCATTTCCATAGTCTTTCATCTAACTCAACATGATAAGGACTTATGAACGACTTGGCTTCATTTTCAATAAGTTTTGCCGGCACATGCCTTGAATTGTAGTTCTGCTGCTCTTGTTAAGCACATCACGAAGTGCATAGGGGTTCTCTTCATATAAGACACATGAATTCAACACTTCATGCCTCACCAAACTATGATTATGCAAGCAATATTCAAGAACTCATTTATCTGAATGTGGCCACCAAGTATAAACTCTTCATACATATGCCATGTTTCATATCCGAACTAAAATGGAAAGTTTTATCTGCTTAATTGGTTTAACCAAAACTATTGAGGTGCACAGCCCATCTACGCAATTGTGTCTGACTATCTCTTGGACATAACATAGCTAACCCGTTAGTTGTCCATGCGCCATGCCTTCAAAGACAATATGTCTCTAAATAATTCTTTGAACGGCATTGCTTGTTGCCTGGAAAGTGTGTGTATTTCGCCAAGGCCATGAGTTCCACCCAACTCATGATTGCTGATGAAATGATTTTCTATTTTGATGCAGTGCTTGCACTGTCGTCGCCCATCTGCCTTCGTGCCATTTTGCAATCCCCAAACATCAATGTAGTTGTATCTTTTCTGATGGCTACATCCGTACAAATATAAAGACTACAATCTATCTAACATTCAAGATAAGAAGATAAACAAAATGTAAAGAACATAAGAGTAAAGATTGACACAAGCATATAACATGGTTCGGCCATGAAGACCTACGTCCACGAGAAATAAGATGTTTTCTTTATTAATCAAAAGGTCTTACCCTTGAAAGAGCTATAAATCTCACTAAGATGTTTTCTTTAGATCTTTCTTAGGAATTCTCTGTAGAAAGACCATCTAAGAATACATCAACTAACTTGTCCATCTCCTGATACATGGACTGGTATTTATAGAAAAAATAAACTCGTGAAGGTCAGGCCTCGCCGAGCTTGCGGAGTCATCCTTCGCGGTCTTCGTTGCTACGGGCTGATTCTATACTGTCCCTCGTGATGGTATGATGGGTTCTCCTCCCGAGTTATCTCGCCATGTTCGTCATCATGAAGCTCTTGTTTGGAGACCCTCGTGCTGCTTCATCTACGAGTTATAGTATAGATAGTCCGAGCCTCCTTTTGTGACATAGACTCTCCCTCGCCTCTTATGTTCCTTCATTAAATGCGGTGCTACTTTTTTGACTTGACCGTCTGAATCGATTAGACCATTCCTCTCACGCGTCGTTCATGCGATATATGTAGCAGGCATCTCGATTCAGACGAGATCATATTTATAGAGTATGATTCGGTATTCTTACCTTATCATCTCATCATAAAATAATCCCTTGAGATGTTGACACGTGGCCATCGGGTATTTTACCCTCACAAGCAACATCACTTTTACATCAACTAGGACCCTTGTTCTATGCTTTGCTTATTAGCTTTCAACTTGTCTTGCTATTGCATACGTTAGGCTAAGTATGCTACTGCCGCATCTCCCCATGAATAGTTTTACATTGTAAATAAAGAGGCAAGACTTTATAAACGAAAACACCTTCATTCATTACTTCTCTTACATAACAAGACCATGTACCATTACATGATTGATCCACTGCGATCACTTTTGAAAAGCTAAAACTTCATTAACAAAGCAACTTGCTTACACCAAAGCAAAGTATATACAAACTTGAAGACTCAAATAAAAGTATATACAACCATTCCTCACACGCGTTGGTTACTCCATCTCATCCCTTGTTCATCAAGTCTCATGTTGATCATGCTAGTGATAGCCTCATTAGGATAAGACTCTCCCTCGCGTCTTCTGATCCTTCATTAAATGCGGTGCTACTTTTTTTACTTGACCATCTGAATCGATTAGACCATTCCTTACACGCGTTTTTCATGCGATGTATGTAGAAGGCATTTCGATACAGACGAGATCATCTTTATAAAGTATGATTCGGTGCTCCTACCTTATCATCTCATCATGAAATCACTAGTTTGTCATAAGTGCCATCTTGAAGTTCTTCCAGGGCTATGTAATCCTCTTGGATTTCCTTCAGCTTTCCCAGGTTTGGTGGCATGGTTTCATACATGCGGACAAATATTGGGTCCGTCTTTCTTAGACTATTTTTGAAGCCTAATATTGCATATGCCTCTGGGACTCTTCCGATCTCTGCGTACAACTTCCTCCATCGCGTCACCAACGATCGGAGTGACTCATTTGGTCCTCGGGATAGTTGAAATAACATGTCTATTTCTGGTTTAGCTCTGCTATTATGTATATACGTCTCTAGGAACAACTCGGATAGGTGGGAAAAGGACCTGACAGACTCCTTCGGTAGGTTATTGAACCACATCAAGGCTTCATCTTTTAGGCTAGCCAGGAAAAATCTACACATAACCACGTCGTAGTGGCTCCACTGAGTTAGCTAGTGTCATGCGATATGATTTGAGATGTTCTATGGCATCGCCTGTCCCATTGAAGGGAGTTGCGAACGTCGGGAGTGAGAACTTTCTCGGAAAGGGTTGGGCCAATAGGTGCATTCCAAGGGAGATTGCCTCTCCTCTTGCATTACCTCTGCCATCTTTTTACTATCTTGTCTCCCGGTGACTTCTCTGCACATTGCCTCGAGTGGAAGAGTCGGATCTGTAATTGGTCATCTATAAGTCTTCCTTCGGTCTTCTTATTTTTCCCTTGTGCTCTCTCGGGTGAGAAAGAAATCTCTGATCGTCGATACCTTGATCGTCCTGAATACTCGTCCGATTGTTCGGCATGGGAAACCACCTTAGAACGAATAGGCTTGAAAATCTCCCCTCGCTTAGGGTTAGTGACTAAGAGATTCTCGGTCTCACAATTAGTCTTCGCCTCGTTTTCTTTGTTCAGCTCGCGCCTATGCTTTGGGCCAACATCGGATGATCCATCGGACGGGCTCTCCTCCTGGTTTAAGGCTCCTCTACTTCCCTTAGGAAAGCGATCTGTAGCTTCCTCATTTGAGGTATCTGGAATATTGAATCGTTCGTCGTCCTGCAAATTTTCAAAGGGATTCTCCTCCACCAAGGTCTCATCGACCGCGATGCTGGGCGTCTTCTTCTTGGATTTTTGCTTGAATCTCCGGTTTCTTCATTCTAGCCTCTTGTTATGTTTCTCCAACTTTTTCATTTTCCCATCCTGTGTTTCTTGGGCTTTTAGGATGGCTGCGATTGTAGCATTAGTATCGTCCGAGCTAGAAATATTGTTTTTCTTGGGCTCCTTGTTCACTATCTGCCTTGGAAAATGATCCAAACCTCCTGGTTGGGTTAGATGAATATCATCTTGGCCCTCGAAGGGATTTTCATCTCCATCAGAGCTAGAGTTATCAGTCAACCCTTCCCGATATAGGTTATCAGGTTGTCCCTCTCCTGGGAGTACACCGTTGTGCATAGTTTCACCGAGCTCCATCTCATCTAACCCTTCTGGCTGGGCTCAATTGTTTTCACCTTGGATCGTGCGAGCAGATCGTCTCTTCACCATCGCCTTACCTACGATATACGCATACTCAATTTGTCTTTTCTTTCAGAAAATGGGGACCCAATTTTTTGCAGGTCATGTGTAACTGCTAATTCATACTGGAAAATAAATACAAGAAGACTTTAATGCGAATTTTGGAGACATGCGAAAATGTCAAAACATTCTCTTATTGCATATGACTTTATTGATGGAAAAAAGGTATTTCGTTGGTTTCTCTTCTCAAGAGAAAGTACTTATCCCCATACGTCGCGCTTACACAAGTAAAAATCAGATCATGATGATGGAGCATATCTTTCCATTTTGGGAAGTATTTTTCATCATCTTTTGAACATTTGATCTTTAACAAACTTTGAGTTTGATAAGTGATTATGTACTCATTATCCCCTTTCCTTGACTTAGTATTGAATTTCTAAGAAGAAAATAGTGGGTTATCTTGAGTTTTCTTGAAAAATAAAGGGAAATATGAACAGTTCGCCTTTTCAACCTTCATAAGATTGTATTCTCTTTATGAAGTTTTACTGACTAAGATCTTCCCAGACCTTTCATGGAGAAGATCGCTTAAGTGTCGAAGTTTTGAAAACCTCGTTTTCACCACGATCTTCAACTCTCCTGAGCTTTTTGAGGATGGTATGCAAAGTTTAAAAATTATGAAGAATGCAAGTAGAAGACATTCTCGGAAATGAAGAACATCATGAACAATTCGTCTTTTTAACCTTCATAAGATGATATTCTCTTTATTATGAAGTTCTACTGACTAAGCTCTTCCCAGCCCTTTTATGGAGGAGATCGCTTAAGTGTCGAATTTTTGAAAACATCGTTTTCACTATGATCTTCAACTCTCCTTAGCACCTTGAGGAAGACAAAGAAAATCTTGAAGAACAAACTGAAAATTTTAGGAAACGATCAAAAAACTAGTAGATCTGTCGATTTTGAGGGTTTCTAGACTTCACAGATCGTAAAGACTATGTTAAGTCCGAGCTTTACTCATAGATCTTAACAGAATACTACACAGTGGTATGAAATCCACTTCTCTTAAAGAGATTATTAAAAAGATATAGAGCTGTTGTTAGGGAGGTAGATTATATCTTCATACCTCCCTGTTTCTAGCGCCAAAAGTGTAGTTGCATATTTTCTGATGGATACATCCGTACAAATATAAAGACTATAATATATCTAACATTCAAGATAAGAAGATAAACAAGATGTAAAGAACATAAGAGTAAAGATTGACACAAGCATGTAACGTTGTTTGGCCATGAAGACCTACGTCTACGGGAAATAAGATGTTTTCTTTATTAATCAAAAGGTCTTACCCTTGAAAGAGCTACAAATCTCACTAAGATATCTCAACCTTTCTCTCTCTAGATCTCTTTCAGGAATTCTCTGTAGAAAGATCATCTAAGAATACATTAACTAACTTGTACATCTCCTGATACATGGACTGGTATTTATGGATAAAATAAACTCATGAAGGTCAGGCCTCGCCGAGCTTGCAGAGTCATCGTTCGCCATCTTTGTTGCTACATGATGATTCTATACTATCCCTCGTGTTGGTATGCTGGGTTCTCCTCCCGAGTTATCTCGCCCTGCTCGTCATCGTGAAGCTCTTCTTTGGAGACCCTGGTGATGCTTCATCTACGAGTTATGGTATAGATAGTCCGAGCCTCCTTTTGTGACATAGACTCTCCCTCGCCTCTTCTGACCCTTCATTAAATGCGGTGCTACTTTTTTTACTTGACCGTATGAATCGATTAGACCATTCCTCACATGCGTCGTTCATGCGATGTATGTATAAGGCATCTCGATTCAGACAAGATCGTCTTTATAGAGTATGATTCGGTGCTCCTACCTTATCATATCATCATGAAATCATCCCTTGAGATGTTGACACGTGGCTATCAGGTATTTTACCCTCACATTTTGCTCATTTTCTTTGCAACTTGTCAAGGGCATGATGGGAAGAAAACTTGGTAATTGTCCCATCTTTTTCACTACGTCCGATATTTCCACCACGTCTGCACTTTAATGCGCTTTTACCCATTGGACTTGAGGCGCCGGTTGGTTATCCCTTGGTTTCTTATAAATATTTCGTGGGAAGAGAATGATTCTTTTATTTCTTTCACTCATAGTTCAAAGCTTTTTTATCTTCTTTTTCATCTGTCTTTTGTTGTTCCTTCTTAACTCCTTGTCTCCCCTAAGGAAACTCATTATGTCTGGAAGAAATTCTCCTTCTCGACCTTAGCGACGGTAAGAGTTATTTCTCTTTTTTGTTCAGAAAACTATTTCTTTTGATTTTGGTGAACATTGATGATTTTCTCCATTGCTCTGTTAATTCCATTTTTTTTACAGTTTCCGTGATTTCTTCAATTTTTTCCGGTATTAATTCTAATTCTCTTGTTCTGCTTAATTTTTGTAGTACTGATAAGAGACATGTTTGGCATCCGAGCAGTTATGGATCTTCCGGTATATCTGATGCCGAGTTTCTAGAGATGGTGAAGACCAAACATCGTCTTCATAGGTTTGAAGTAAGTTTTGCTTCGTCGGAAGGTCAGGCCGGAGTTCTATCACAACAGCTTTTTGCGGACAATCCTTGCGGTCCCAATGAAATCATTGTTTAAGTGGGCCAACTAGATTCCGGGCTTCGCCTTCCTTTGTATTGTCCTCTTGATTCCTTCCAATATGAGGTATTTACCAAGATTAACCCCCAGCGAGCAATATTTCAACCGAATGGTAATTTTTAGAGGATCATGCGAGAATATTCTCGGCGAAGTCAAGGGAAGGTGACAGAGCACTAGATGAATACGTTTGTTCCTGAGCAGAGGGAGTTGTATACGCCTGCCACCTTTATGGAGAATTACTAGTGTCATCAGTCCGATACTTTCGAGGGATTCAAGGTTGGTATTTCTAGATCTCATAAACCCCTCCTAGGTCCTTCTATTATGACCGATTTGGATCCTCTTAGTCCCAGTCAGCACACACTTCGTAAGACCAATGATCCTAAGTGGCTCATGGATCCTCTGCGTATCATGGGGCCTTATATTTATGGTTGGAATGAGGCTGGCGATGTTCTTCCCTGGATTCCAGAGATGCATGCTCATTTGTTGGCTTATAAGCCGTGGGTGATTCATCACAAGCTTCTCGAGGTGCTGAGGATGCTAAGGTAGAAAATGTTATTGTATTGTTAACGTATATATACCTTGCCCTTGTGTTATGTCTTATCATCTGATGTTTGTACGAATGCTTATGCAGAGAAGGAGGGTTACTGATAGTTCTGGGCCATCCACTTCCCCTGTGGCGGAAGAGCATTCTCTTGGCATTGATGTTGATGCTCTGCTCAGGTAAGGTGAGATGGTGGATCTTGGAGATGCATTATTTGATGATCTTGATTAAGCCTTATCGAATGATCCTACCAATCCTGGTAGCATTGCTCCGATGTATGATGTGAGGATGCCCCAGGCGAGTGATCTCGTTGATAAGGGTGTCGCTTCCGGAGTGAGTGTTCGAGCTAGTGTTAGCATTGTTTCAGTTGCTCTAAGTGGTGGTGTTAGTGTGCAAAGTGCTTTTGTTGGTGGGTTTCCTTCTGCTCCATCGGCTCCTTCTGGTTCGTTTAATATAATTTTTGGTGATGGGTCCGAAGTGATGAAGGTGCTATGCTCGGTGCAGTACGCTCGGATGAGTGAGGACAAGTAGGCTCGTATTTTGACTACTTTGCCAAGGTCCGCTCAGCAGCAGCTTGTATTAGCGGTATGTATACCAAGGTTTTTATAAATGAGTTATAATGATATTTTGTCGTACTGTTGCTCCAGTTAAAATTTTCTAACTTGGAGATGTTGTCTGGTTTGCTAGAGAAACAACCTTGGTGTTGGCATGCTCTCTGAAACCGGTGTTGCTAGAAGACGAGTTAGGGAGGCTGAGCACGAGATTCAGAATCTTCAACTTTCTGTTCAGATTTCTAAATAGGATAACTTGTCCCTTCTTCAGGACAAAAAAGATCTAGAAGGTATTTATTTCTCTTTTTGGTTTCATGTTTTTGCTATCATGATAGGTTTGTAGAGTTCTGAATTAGTCCCCCTATATTGGTAGCCATCATCAAACGTTAAGAGGAGAAGTTAGATAATGCCGGTCATAGGTATGCTAGGGAAATATGCAATTTGAAGCTCGATGTGAGCTCTCGTCAGTGCAGAATTGACGCCTTAGAATATGAGAATGCTCAACTTCAGAAGGATATAGATATGCATCGGGATCGTATTGTGGAGCTCCATGCGATATTGGATACGGCCAAACAGGTGGCTGTGACTCGGATGGATGAGATCAAACTTCTCCGAAGCCAGAAAGATAAACTGATAGAATGGCAGTTAGATCACATGTAGTTACTATGTCAGGCATAGGATGATAGGGAAGAGTTATTGCGTCTTATGCGAGACTACATTCAGCTCGAAAAGGAGCGTGATAAGCATTTATTTTCTTGCCATGTTAGCGATGCAGCCATAACTCCTGTTGAGCCACAAATTAGCGCCTTAGATAGCCAAAAGTCCCAAGTGGAACAAACCTTAGCCTCTGTTTTGGTTGAGCATGAAGGTTGCATTTTAACGGCTTTTAAGTTTCATGTAGCTTAAGTTTTCGTAGGCAAACGGTGTTGTGTTGACCCTCTTTAGATTCTTCTTGCAGCGGCTCGTAAGCTCATTGCAGAGCTAGAGGGGAAATTGGAGGAAACAAAAGTTTCTAAGGAGAGCCTTGATGAGGAGCTGGATGGGATAGTGAGCAATCATGAGGAGGATCTAGAGGAGGAGCTAGAGGCCGAGCATGCTGATAAGAATCAAAAGATGAGCGATCTTCGTGCTGAGTACAAGTTGTTGATTACCAAAGCTTGCAAAGCTGCAGTTCTTCGTGACCGACAAATAGTTGATGCTTTTTCTAGCGCTGTGGCTCATCCTCCACCTGTTCAACTTGAGCCTGAGCAGATTGCTTCCGGGATCGCCGAGGATCGGTTGGAGACATATCAAGCTACTGGTGATCGGATGGAGACCGATCCAGGTGATAATAATCATGGGGTTTGATATTCTGAGTGTTCTTATTTATATAGTTCTTCTATTCGGAACTCTTATTAGTTATGATGTTGGCACTTCTGGTCTCGTATGTATGGTTCGAGAAAACATTATTTGGTAGGAAAGTCCTCATATTTTTTTGGAGGCATTACCTTATGAACCTTATTTTGGTAAGTCCTCATGTGTGGGATGCACTTATATTTTCTCTTTTGTAGAGCAGTTTTGTTATGACATGGTATTGGATTATGTCTCTTGTTTTATTTGTATTTCTTGGATCCGAGGAGATCATGTGCTTGCTATGGGTCCAACCATTGGTGACAAAGCCAATGAGTGATCAGCTCCTTAATTGGATTAGTCATCTCTTACGGTATTGGGTTCTAGACATGGCACCTTTTCCTTATTTCCTTTATTGGGATGCCTTCATGGGCTTGTATTTAGTAGTGTCCGGTTTAGGTTAAACTTACCCCTAGGTTGGGTGATCATTCATGTGAGTCTACCTGATTATTAACCGTCGTTTGTAGGGCAATACCTTGGTCAAGTGATTATTTCCTTAGCCAAAGGTAAGTACCTTGATTCTGGGTATCTCCTGTTATGACAGGACATCATCCGATTTTTAGATCATGATGGCATTACCTTAGGTTTGTTTTCGTGTTAGGTAGTGTAGGGTGTTCCCCGCTTCATTGTGCTTAATTGGCTAGATGGAATTGACCTAGGTCTGTTTCCATATTAGGCAGCTTAGGTATTGTACCCGTATCATTCGCTGTAAAATGGAAGGTGTGGCTAGCACCGTGCCATATTCTTTATGGGATTTAGGTGTAAATTGATTATGAGATGAGTAAAACTACATGAAAATGCAATAAGAAAGTAAGGCAACAAAATTAAAGCGAAAACTTAAGGAAGTAAATAAGAAAAAATTAAGGGGATAAACGAGAAAAAATTAAAGCAAGTAAAATGATTCACACAAAAGGTTAATTTTATTATTCTCAAAAGAGGGTTATAACCCTTAGTACATTTTGGTAAGGCATCATGACCTATTACATATGTGAAATGGGGTTCCACTTTCAGATTTTTACTTCCTAAGCGACAAGATGTTTAGGCGTTGTAAGGCTTGAGGTGTTTGTTAACCCAGGGGCGTTCTAGTGCTTCCCCATCGGGTCTTGGAAATTTGTGTGCCTCGTCCGCTGCCTTAGATGTTGACTGTCCTTCCCTGATGGGAATAAATTGTGTTGTCTTTATATGATTGGGCAGGGTCTCGCGCCAACTTCTATTACCTGGATTAATTTGATGACTATATGTATTGTAGTCTCGGGTTGTTCTCCGAGAATGGTTGTCCACTTCGTGTATAGCTGCTTCTTGGTTTTTCTCGAGATTTTCTAGCTCGGTGAGTGGCGTGCTTTCAATGAAGTTCTTTTCTTTGGCCTCGGTCAGCATAAGTGTTGGTTGCCGTCTTTGTAGTTCTGGCTCGAGATGTTCGAAAGGCCCATAACACATTGCGGAGTTGGTTACTCCATCCCATCCCTTGTTCATCCAGTCTCATGTTGATCATGCTAGTGATAGCCTAATTAGGATAACTGGGTGGACTTTGGATTAGGGACAGGGAGCTATGCTCTTGGTTTCACTTTTTGAGCGAAACTGGTTTGTAGCTTGAGTATTCGTCTATGATAGATGACAGCTCGTGCCCAGTTGTGGTGTCTATTAGTCGTTCAAAATGAGGATTCTGATGGTCCTTGTTGGCTCGTGTCCAGGAATCTTCATTCGCCGTTGGTATTCCCGCCTTTGTTGGCATTTTACCTCTTTGGATGCCGGCTGGGAGTTTTAGTACTCTCTCCTGTATTTCTTGCCCTATCGGCTCGTGCTTAGTGGGAGGACGAGTTTGATCGTCTCCATGGTAATTTTCTGTCATAACTCCTTTATGCCTTGGGATGGGTGTCCCTATCCAATTTGTAAAGTAATTGTTACCCGCCGTCGGACATTCTGGGTGTTTCGTTCGGATGGGTCCATCATTGTTGACTTCTTTCTTGGCCACTGGCCAGGGACTCGTGTTAGAGCACTGCTCGGTCAAACTCGCATGCGTTTCTATCTCAAGCATGTTTTTCAATCTTAGTGATCAAAACTATAAAGTATTGATTTCTAGTCTACTATAGCTAAGGTCTCAGACTAGGATAAAAAGTGTATTTGAGCTCAAGAACTCCATGGAGACCATCATACAAGATGAAGTACTACTCAAGGAACTAGTGGATCTTCATCGACTAAGAGGTATGTGGAGACTTGAACTTATCTATCACTCAAAAGTCTATCTACTGTATCTCCTATCTTGAGACAAAAGTCGTTTTACTATATAGACTAAGAATATGCACATGTGACATTTCGAGATAAGTATATCTCGCTTATCTATTTCTCGAAATGGGTGTTGGTAAAGCTTTCGCTTTAGCCAAGTTCATCTTTGCCTAGTGACGAAAGTCATGTTATGTTTCAATCACTTTGGAAATCGCTCTGACAAAAAATAGTTTGTGAATAACAACTATATAACACCCTCTGAGAATGTTTCAATGATTGAAATGAGAGTTTAGACTATATAACCATTGTTGTGGCAACACATATATGTATAAGTCCTTCACACTTGAACCGAAGTTTGCAAACTTTGTTGATCAAGTGGAACCGGAACGTGAGCAGCAACTCAGTCCGCGAAATGGCATAAGTTCTCGAACCTAAGAATATTTGCTGAAGTTGAAGCTCAGGTGCAGTCCGCGAACCCAGTCCGCGAACTTACGGAAGTTTTCTTCCCGAGAAATTCTACTGGAGTTTATTAACTTCAACCGGTTAGCTTGAGCCCGCGAACTCAAGAGGTTTTGTCTGAAAACGTTATTCGTGAACTTATCTTAAATTACTAAGGAATGATTTTACAAACCGTGGCTTTATAGTTCATGAAATGATTCGAGTGAATCACATCGTTTTTGATTCAATTGTGTCTTGTGTAGTACATGAGATCTCATAGCAATTGAACAACTCTCTAACTAGTTCATTTGAGTCATTTGGACTAGTTATGGTGAAGAAGAATATGGTTGATATGAAATTTATCATTTGGCTAACCATTTGGTTGACTAATATTGAACCAACCATTGTACACATTTGGGTACGGTTACACAAACCCAAAACGTCAAGTACATGTGTGTATGGAAATCTAAGCTTTCGATCTAACGGTTGAGAGATATTAGCTTGTATCTAATCAGGTTTTCATCTAACGGTGATTATTGAATTCTTTGTTAGTAAGATAACATTGATTGCAAACCCTGATTTGAAAGACTATATAAGGGCGAACTCTAGCAACTGGGAAACCTAATCCCCACATATTCTTTGTGATACTAGTTTGATAAAGCTAGAGTCGATTCTCCTTTAACCTTTGGTTTTCTTCTTCTAAAAATAGGTTAACGACTTAAAAACTTCATTAGGATTGTGAAGCCAGACCGATACTACTTTTCTTGTAGTTGTGTGATCTGATCTTGATGTTTCTATCGTACGAGTACAATTATAATAATTGTCTTGAGATTTCTATCTCCGATAGGCAAGATAAAAGTAGTCACAAACATCTTCGTCTCATTGTTTGTGATTCCTCAATAATCTTCTTCGCTACGTCGATTAATTTTATTGTGAGGTGATTGATGAAACTGAGCTGTTCTTCGATAATATAAGTCTGGTTTTATCGATTGGTTCCTGTTCACCTTGATTTATCAAAAGACGGGACAAAACTTGTAGGTTTGTTCGTGGGATACGAATTTATCTATTACCTGTAGACTTTTCTGTGTGAGACAGATTTGTTTATTAAAGTCTTCGACTTTGGGTCGTAGCAACTCTTGGTTGTGGCTGAGATCAGCTAAGGGAATCAAGTGCGCAGTATCCTGCAGGGATCAAAGGCGTAGGACCATAACTGTACCTTGGATCAGTGTGAGATTGGTTGGGGTTCAATTACAGTCCAGACCGAAGTTAATTTGGAGTAGGCTAGTGTCTGTAGCGGCTTAATACGGTGTATGTTTAATCTGGACTAGGTCCAGGGGTTTTTCTGCATTTGCGGTTTCCTCATTAACAAAATTCTGGTGTCTATGTTATTTTTTTTCCACATTATATTTTTATATAATTGAAATAATATAGTTTGTGCGTTGTTCAATCGATTAGAATATCCGACCTTATTGGTTGTTGATTTAAATCGATTGACACTTGGATATTGATCTTTGGTACCATCCAAGTTATCTCTCTTTGATTAGACTCGCGAATCATATTTGCTTGAGTAATTCAAATCGAGAGATTAAGATAATAACTCCTTGAGTATTTTCTATTGATTGAGTCTAACTATCTAGTTGATTCTCTAGAAAACAACTCGGAGTTGTCCATACAGATTGTTAATCGAAATATTGAGTGAGGTTGTTAGTCCCCCGCTTTTTTAATTGGTATCAGAGCAGGCAAACACATTAAACCTAATAAGTTTGTGTTTGTTCGGTCCTTGAAATTTGTCTCATGGGAAATTTCTTTGGAAAATTTGCTCTTGACATCTGTAACGCGCACCAGAAATTCTTAAAGATTGATCAAGATCTATTATGGTCAAAACCTCTGATCTCTCATGATAATTTCATTTCATCTGAGAAGGAAGTTTTAGATGATATGTATCAATATAAAGAAAAAAAATAAAAAGGAGGGGAGATTAAAGAAACGTTCATGGCGCTCAATGATATGGAATCTCACGAGAACAACTACCGATCTCTATGAGGAGTACTATCATAATGGATCATCTGATAAAGATCTTTTCAAAGCGTTCGAAGACGTTTTTAGATCCTTAGAGAAACTTAATTATGTTAAGTCTAAGAATCACTCCAAAAATGGATCTGTAATCCTCCTTTGAGGCATATCAAGCAAATGAATGGAAGCTCAAACTCCCCTGATTATTATCATTATGTTACAGGGACTGTTCATACTGATCAACCAAAAATGTTGCATGAGAATTTCTCTGCATATTATGCCTCTCGATAACAAGACTGGCACTACCCCATATGTATATATCTTGAAATGGGGCAAGAAATGGTTGAATCATGTACAAGTTTCAATTTAAGGTTCTAGTTCATCCTTCATGTTGTGGAATGCATAAATCTTGATATGCAATTGTCTAAACAAAGCCTCCCTTAGTTCTTTGTGGGTTGAAGTTCGCAAATGGGTGCAAGCCCATGTTTGGTCTTATTAAAAGGAAGTTCGCATACTCCCTTCTTCCTCTCACCCGTCCGCGTACGTGAACTTCTAGGTTTTTGTGTGTTATCTCCATTAAAGACCTTTTTTGGAGAAACTAAGAGAAAGGGTGTTGAAGATTCACTCCAAGTAAGTAATTTCTTCTTGTTCCTCTCAATTTCTTTGACCTCATGATGGATTCTAAGGGCTCAAGTAGGAATTTCAAAAATCCAAATTCTTCTAGTATGGATTCTCCCTGTGACCAAAATTCCCTTTGGATTAGGTTTGTGAATGATTCTTGTGCTAGAATTTTTGAGAAGATTTCATCTAAAGGTTTTATTGTTGAAAATAAATTGGATATTTCAAGTGGACATGATGAAGATTTAACTTGCTTCAAAAAAATTCAATCTTGGAAATATCCTTGATGGTCTTGGTCAAGGGTTTGATTCTCTCACAAGAATTTTCTATGCCAACATTCATGATGTTGATCTTGATAATATGGAATTCAAATCCATGATAAATATAAAAAGGGTTCTTGTTGATATAGAATTAATTTCAAAAATTACCAAAATTCCGTTGGGGAACGTGCGTCTCCCTAGACCATGTGAAGAACGTCCATCATGTGATGATATCTCTATTGGGCTTTGTGGGAAGAAGGTATCTTGGAATCAAGGGAAGTTTCCTACTAATGATCTTAGTATTGCATTAATGGCATTTGGAAAACTTGGTATTCCCAATCTATGTCCCTCCACAATTGAGAATTCTTGGTGGAGCCATGAGTTTGCTGAATTAGTCTATTTTCTTGAGTCGGGTGTTCAAAGTATTGATATTTGTGGATTCATTATACATCAAATGGTTACAATGACTTCTCCTATCAAGATGTTAGGCTATCCTTGTTTGATTAGTCAAATCTTCCATGATAGTGGCGTTAACACAATTGGCAACTCCCTTGGGGTTCCCAAACCGGTTCGTTCCTGTACCTTCAGGCGCATAAGGGAAAATGTGTGCAAAAGATAAAGAGATGCTTCTTTGAATGAGTGTTACCCTACTACTTTGAGTTTACTTCAAAAAATTCACAAGGGAGTGTGTAAAGTCAATTCATGGGTCAAATGAGTTCAAGAACAATTATCGGTGGTTGCAACTAAGTTTCCCGAGCTCAAGGATGAGTTGAACACAATTCAAGCTTCTTGGAGTATCTCCGATGAAGATGATGAGTAATGTGTTGAAATCTAGTAAATCTTTTATGTTTTCTGTTTTATTTAGAAGAATAACTAGTGTTTTGGAATAGCCATGATTGTGATTACACATAGCTATATCCAATGATTTTATCTTCTTGTTTTTAGATTTATTGGTTTTAATTCTAAACTGGTTTGGAAGATGATGGTTGCAGTATTAATCTTTATGGTTTTATATATTGCAATATTTTGATGGGATATGTGTGTTTACGTCCATGAACTTGATTACCCATATTTTGTCGAAAGTAAAGTCGTTCACATATTGGTATGCAAATATTCATAAAGGAATGAATAGACTTTTGGAAAAACACAAAAGTTAAGCCTATATTGTCAATTATTGATGTAAGATAGGTTAAAATCTTTTGTGATTCAAGGATAAAGTCTATTATGTCACTTTGTGATGGAAAAAAAATAGAATAGGTCCTTTTTTTGTAATCCACGGTATAGAGCTTAATTGTTCCATACTATCATGTTTTACCGTGAAGGTTCCATCTTGTATCTTATGTTGAGCACGATACGACTAAGTCGATTTCTTATTGGCATGGTTGGTTGTTCCATAAAGATGAAAAATGTTGAGCATTAAGAACTAAATTAATCAACTTGTGTGGTTATTTTGTTTGTATTCTATGAGCTCTCTCATGTTGAGTACATGTACGATTAAGGTTGGAATTTCCTATGATAATCTTAGTCGGGGTTCCATAATCTCTTATGTTGAGCCTTAATGAACTAAATCAATCATCTCGTGTGATTATTTAGTTAGCACTCCATAGATTTTTCTCATGTCGAGTGTGGTCAATTAAATTGATCACTTTGTGATTAGTTTAATTGTGTAATTCGGTTAGACTATTTATGGGTTCTCTTGTGAATAATCTAATCGATAAATTAAGACTCCATAAGTTTACTTGTGTTGAGCATATTTAGTCAAATTAATCTTGGTTCGCTTTGGTTAATATGATTGAATATTTTGGATTCCAAATTCATACTTGTATGTAATTTGTCGAGTCTAAAGAAATCCTTCTTTTCTCCTGAAATTAAGGTCGCTCTTGTTGTTCCTTTGGGAATGACATTTTATGGGGGAGAGTTCTTTTGAACTTGCGCTTAATTTCCAAATCTTTGTGGGGAGTGCGACTGTGGAATTTTTAGGGGTTATCTTGTATCTTTATAAACTCCTTGATGAATGCATTTAGCCTCGGCTTTATGATTGCATCTAAACAAGATGATAGAACATTTACCTTTGGTCATGAAATGTCTCTTACGGAAATTTCATTAGGATCCCGTTCTTGTACCTTTGCCAATTTTATTGACAAAAAGGTGGAGAATTAATTGTAGTTCATACTACAAATACATATGGTTTTCGGATCATTATGTAAGGGGGGAGTGGTTTCCATGTGAGATGGAGTATTGACTAAGGGGGAGTGAAGTATCACCATAGTATTGTTGTTGAAGCTGTGATATAATTGGACTTTGACGCTGTGTAATAATACTATGACACTGTATAACAATGATTGAGAACCAATGCTTTTCTCATTGTTATAGCTACGGATTTTCAACAACGATGATGCTAAACTTACAATCTTTGGGATCATTGGACTACTTGGAAGTGACGAAGATTTCGCGTATTGTTGAAGATTAGGCATGTGGAATAGGAGCTACAAAGTTTATTTATATAATTTTTGTATTCCATATGTATTAATAGTTTTACCACTAAAATTGACAAAGGGGGAGATTATTAGAGCACTGCTCGGTCAAACTCGCATGCGTTGCTATCTCAATCATGTTTGTCAATCTTAGTGATCAAAACTATAAAGTCTTGATTTATAGTCTACTATAGATAAGGTCTCGGACTAGGATAGAAAGTGTAGTTGAGCTCAAGAACTTCATGGCGATCATCATACAAGATGAAGGACTACTCAAGGAACCAGTGGATCTTCATCGACTAAAAGGTATGTGGAGACTTGAACTTATCTATCACGCCTCGTTCCAATACTCATCCCCCTTGGCCCTACATGCTTATCACTCTAAGCTAATGCACATACAATATTTATGCTTCAGCCATCGAGGTCAGATCCTTAAGCTCACTCTAGTTACTCATGCGTCATATATGCTACACTTAACTAATTTGATTGATATTAGCAATTCAACTCTTGCATTACTAGCTTGTTTGTACTGTCCAAGCTTTGGCCAGCCTTGAACTAATTCCATATACCAACTCTTGGTCTATTATACCTTCTTGCATCATCCTTGAGTTTGGGCTAACTCAATTCCATGGATATGCCTCAATGCCAACATCACATGTTGCATCTGTCACTTTGGACTCGTCTTGCCTTCCATCAATGAAGCCTCATTGTGTCTGCCAATAAGATTCATTCCTTGGCCAATGTACTTTTCAATATAGCGCCACATTTGCGCTTCAGTGACCCTGCAGGGTGCCACTATCTTAGTGCTTGACAATATGTACAATATATCGCTATTATGGCTTCGTAATGCGCCATTACGGCGGAGTACTGACTTAGATTGCAACTCTATGATGCACAATCATTATGCTCACTTGCAGGACTGGTCATTGACGGGAAAACACTCAAGTTGAGATGGTCGGCTCAACTTGAGCCGAGTATCGTCTCACAATGAGATGTATGTCCTTGATTAAGCCGGCAACAGTTACTCTCATCCAACATCTCTAATTCCACTCCTTATAAATATAACCATTTTCAATTCCAAAACCACACCTTCTACACCTACAACTTCTTATAATCACTTCAATCTTCATCTTTCATTCTTAAAATCTTTCGAAAAAAAATCCAAAAATAAAAGTGGATATTAGATTTTGTGGTCCTAAGTTTACTCAAGAAGAGGATTTAGAAATTTACACAACTTATGTTTTTTAAACAAGAGAAAACATCCACGATGTTACGAATTTTTTGCAAACGTCTTTTTGGCATCAAGTTTTTGTAACATTTTCTGCAGAAACGGGGAATCTGAGAAACTGTGGTTCTAATAGATAGTGTGCTCGTTTTCAATCAATTTGTCGTGTTGTCAAAAATTTCTTAGTACGCGAATGCAGATTAACTGAAATAAGCTTAACGGTAAAACTAAATCTAAAGTGATCCTAAGAACTGCAACGATATGGCATTAAACTAGCGGAAGACATTTTTGGTTTTTAGCTTGTTTCAACATCCTTAGAGAACTTCACATCTTCAATGCCTTATGAAAATGTTGGGGTCTAACAACTATACCCAACAATTCATTTGGAAATCTGAGAGGACTTACTCCAATATACTTTCTTGAGAATCAACTAGACATTCGGACTCAATCTAAAGAAAAGTATATACAAGAGTTTATATATCTCTACCTCTTAATTCTATATGCAATCAACAAATAGAAATTTGCGAGCTCGATTGAATATAAGAGAAGTACCTTGAACGGTAACAAAAACCAATGTTCAAGGATCAATCAATTTCAATCAACAACCAAAGGTTGGATTTCCTAATTGATAGATATAACTCAATTATATAACAAAATATAATGCGGAAAAGAAATAACACAAACACCAGAATTTTGTTAACGAGGAAAACCGCAAATGCAGAAAAACCCCGGGTCCTAGTCCATCTTTGAACACCACACTGTATTAAGCCGCTACATACACTAGCCTACTACCAATGAACTTCAGACTGGACTGTAGTTGAACCCCAATCAATCTCACATTGATTTAAGGTACAGTTGCGTTCCTTACGTCTCTGATCCTAGAAGGATACTACGCACTTGATTCCCGTAGCTGATCAAACCCACAACCAAGAGTTGCTACGACCCAAAGTCGAAGACATGATAAAAAAAATCTATCTCACAAAGAAAAGTCTATTGGAATAGATAAATCTGTCTCCCACAGAAATACCTATGAGTTTTTGTTTCATATTTCGATAAACCAAGGTGAACATGAACCAATTGATAAACCAATCTTATATTCCCGAAGAACAGCCTAGTATTATAAATCACCTCACAATAATCTTAATTAATTAACTAAACAAGATATTGTGGAATCACAAACGATGAGACGAAGGTATTTGTGATTACTATTTTTTTATCTTGCCTATCGGAGATATAAATCTCAAGCCAAGCTTACGATTGCACTCACACATGATAGAAATAGCAGAATCAGATCACACAACTATAGGGAAAATAGTTGGGTTTGGCTTGACAATCCCAATGAAGTCTTTAAATCATTAACCTACGGGGTCTTGTGAGAAACCTAAGGTTAAAGGAGAATCAACTCTAGCTATGCAACTAGTAACACACGGGCGTATGGGGATTAGGTTTCCTAGTTGCTATAGTTCTCCTTTATATAGTTTTTCAAATCAGGGTTTGCAATATAAGTTACCTTGGTAATAAAGAATTCAACATTTATCGTTAGATGAAAAACCTTATTCAACCAAGCTAATATCTTTCAACCGTTAGATCGAAATTAGCTTGTTACACATAAATGAAATGTACCCTCAATTAGGTTTATGTAACCATACCTAAACGTGTACACCATGTTGGCTCAATAATAGTTAACCGAGGTTACTCATATGAACACTCTCATATCAACCTTGTTCATCTTAACCATAACTAGTTCAAATGACTCAAATGAAACTAGTTAAAGAGTTGTTAAATTGCTATATTCTCATTGAAGTATACAAGAACACAATTGAAGTAAAATCGGTTTGATTCACTCGACTCAATTCATGAACATTATAGCCACGGTTTGAAAAGATTGCATTCCTTATTATATAAATATTTAAGTTCATGTACACAACCGATTTTAGAACTTTAACCTTCAAGTATGCAAATGGGTACGCATACTTGAATACCAGGACCGAGATTGGGTTTCTCCAGTACGCAAAAGGGTATCCATACTTCAAATCCCAGCAGAAATATCCGGACATGAACCTTACGCCAGTATGCAAACGGGTGCGCATACTTAGGTTCCCGGATTTCTCAAGCCAACAGGTACGCGTACGGGATGCATACTATGGTTCCCGGACATGGATTACATATGTGCAAGAGTACACAACATAACATATCCAATAATGGTTAAGTGTTCTAAACTCTTATTTCAATCATTGAAACTTTCTTAGAGGATGACACACAAACCATGTAAGATGTTACTCGGCAATTTTCACATGATCATATTTTAACTTGCATCAAGAATATAAGATGAACTTGGTCTAAGTGAAAGCTTGCCACCACATATTCCGAGAAATATGTAAGCGAGTTAAACTCAGCTCGAAATCTCAAATATGTATAATAGAAAACTATATTGTAACACGACTTATGTCTCAATATAGGATATAGAGTAGAAATAGACTTTCCAAGTGATAGATGAGTTTCAGTCTCCACATACCTTTTATTGAAGAAGTTCTACAAGATCTCCTTTGTAGTTATTCATCTTCAAATAATGAACGCCGTGAAGTCTAAGGCTCAACAACACAATACATGTCCTAGTCCGAGACATCTATAAGTAGACTAGAAATCAAGAGTTATAGTTTTGATCACTAACATTGACAGACATGCTTGAGATAGCAATACATGCGAGTTTGACCGATCAGTGCTCTAACAATCTCCCCCTTTATCAATTTTAGTGACAAAACTATCAATACATATGAATTACAAAATAAATAAAACTTTGTAGCTTCTCATCCAAATGCTTGATCTCCTTGGCATATTCAAGATGACTCGAAATCTTCGTCACTTCTAAGTACTCCATGATCTAAACGTGTTCAACTTAGCATCATAGTTATTGAAGATCCGTAGCGATAACAATGAGAAAACAAATTCTCTCAATCATTGTTATACAGTGTCATGGTATCATTACGCAATATCAAAGTTTAATTATATCACAACTTTGACAACAATACTATGGTGATATGTATCACTCCCCCTTCGTCAATACTTCATCTTGACATGAAAACTACTCCCCCTTACATATTGATGATCCGTAAACCATATGTATTTGTAGTATGAAAATACACATTAATTCTCCCCCTTTTTGTCAATATAAATTGGCAAAGGTACGAAAACTAGTGGGATCCTCTTGAAATTTTCATAGAGATACTTCATGACCAAAAGAGAATAACATACCAACTTATTTAGATGCAATAATATAGCCGAAGCTAAATGCATTCATCAAGGAGTTTATAAAGATACAAGATAACTCCTACTGTTAGAGCATAGCTCTGTTGAACCCACCAAGAGTTGGTATGTCAAGTTTGGTTGTCATATTTTAGTGAATCAAAACTCATTTAAAGAGTCGCTTGATTATTATATACTAGAGTCAACTTCGTATAGGTTAGCTTAAAAGTATTAGGATATGAGACTTACAAGTATTACATGAAGACTTGAAGAATGTGAAGAAGTATGGAGCTACAACGACAACATCATCCTTCCACTTGAGGTTAGTAATATTTGACTTGAACTGTTTCATTCCCTAACGTATCTTTCAAGTCTGCATATTAAAAACATAACTGTGAAGCTGTGTATGATACTCTAGTTAGACATAGTATTAAGGAATACAATACGAGGTTTATTGCATAACCATTAAACTTTATATATAAGACATCGACATGTCATATGAATGCTATTATGATTATATATTGGTATGAGTGAAGATTTCATCCTAGGAAACAATATTTTACATTCGTTTAAAGGAAATAAGTTCATAAACTTGTTTTGTGAATCAAAAGGGAAATCTCTAGGCTTATTGGTATTGATATTCATTGCAAATCTATTTTGAATTACCAAGATGTGTGTTTAGTATAACCACTCATAAAATTGTTTATGTATCTTAGTAAAACTATTCACAACACCTGACTTATGTATTGGTATGACTTTTATTAGTGAAACCGATCTTAAGTAATCACTAAAGATGATATGATCGATGCCTTGTAAATAACAACTTTTATCTAGTCATTGGGGAACCGATCCTAGTAAGAGGTGCAACAAATTTACAATAGGGGAATCGATCCTTGTAAGAGGTGAAAAACGTTTTTAGTATATGGGGGAACCGATCCTATGAACATGTGCAACAAGTTTGTAGTTTTGGGGGAACCGATCCTACGGACATGTGCAACCGAATACAAGTAGTTACTATAAGTTGTGGGGAACCGATCCTAGTACCTAGTCAACCGAATTTTGGTAACTAGTGTTACTATGCACAATACTCACATGGATGTAGAACCGAAACTTGTTTTGGTAGAACCGTGAAACTCATGATTGGTGATTTGATAGGATAATCAATCACATAGTTCTTGGAAATCAGACGAACCAATTCTAAGCTTGTTTGGAAGTGTGGAAAATCGTTTCCAAGATTGTAAGTATGAAAAAGAACTTGCAAAGTTAAGATGTCGATATACTTTAAACATGTGCAGTAACTCTTATCATTAATTGTTCAAAGATATTCCTTAATAGAAAAGGAAAATCCCAGGATCGAAATAAATTGAGAATCTTTTATTTAAGGTTTCTTAGTTTTTATATGCTTTATTTTCTAGCAAATAAATGCATATATTTAGAAAATAATAATTAGTAATGTGCATTTACTAATTATATATTTTTCTATTGGAATTCTTTCAATATTTGGACAAAGCATTTTCAGGAATTATGAAAACTGATTTTGTGTTTATTGCATATCTTTGAGAATATTCAATTTTGGAAATTCCTTGGTATCCAAACTTCCTTGTCTATAAACATTGAAGTTTGCATCTCGAGCAAACTAATCCTCAGAGCCAGCAAAACTAGCTAGTTGTGTTTTTACTGGTGGAGCGGCCTATTAGGAGAGGAAAGTAACCTAATTAGGTGAAATATGTTACGGCCGCTCAGTTTAAAGACTTCTTTGGGATTAAGAAGCTCTATAAGTACCATTGGTGGGAAACTAGATAATTGCGGTTTATTTTTAGTTTTCGATTGATTTGATTGAATAATGGTTGTTGAACTCTGATTGCACCTAGTTTTTTTATGCTTGAAAATCTTTTCTTTTGATATAAGATTTATTCAAACTAGATCAAAGTTTCAACGGGGATCTTTAGACTATTGGTAGTTCTAAAGAGGTCTTATGATAATCCAACGTTAATAGACTCCGTTCTGTGTGTTATTGATCACAAGAGATTCAAGTTGATTGTGTGCAGGTGCTGACTGAAGATTAAAGAAGTTTTGAAGACAAGAAGACTTTTTGGGTTCATAATCTTTGGTGTGCACTATACTTTTTTCGGCTGGAAAGGGATCCAACTATAATCAATTCATCTTTGTGATAGATTGGATTGATTAGTTGAGTAGATCGATATCAATACACTTCTTTGTGATTAATAGTATTGATTGCATAATCTAACAATTATTTCGGTAGTTGTTGAGGGATTGATCTAAGGACCCGACAAAGGAGTTTATTGGTTAAACGGAAAACCCTTTGTAAAACTCATATCACGTTGGTTGAAAAGAGTTGTTACCGAACATATTTGTTGTTCCTTTACTGTTTGGAATATGAACAAAAGGAATTGTTCCAAGTACGTGACTTATTACAAGTTGGAGGCGTAAGAATACTGAGGGAACTAGGTGAAGTATAGGTTTAGTTACCTGGTCTCAACTATACGAAGTTGTTTTGAATTTGTATAGCGGCTTAATTCTGGGAGTATTCAATTTTGGACTAGGTATCAGGTTTTTTTTTCGCATTTGCGGTTTCCTCATTAAAAAAATCTTCCTGTGTCTTTTACTTTTCTATTTCTGCAATTATAATTATTTTATTATAATTAGAAGTAAAATACACAAACGTTAATTCCTATTTTACTTGATAGACAATGCCTAGAGTTTGGTTAAGTCCGAACCTATTATCAAGTAAACATACTTCTTTGTTGTATTATCTCAATCTTGTATCCATACACGATCACACGAAGTGTGAACCGATTAGTTGTATTTTCTCGACTTAGTCCATAGAAATCACTTTCGGAAAAGGACTTATATGTGGAAAAGTTTTAGATTGAGGTATACTTAGGTACCCTCGTCTTTTTAGATCTAACAATCTGTGTTTGGTGCGATCCAACCTATAAGAAAATGAATCTAATGGATGATTCAGTTAACGTAACAGCATGATTTGACTACTTCAAAAAATCGTGGTGGAAGACACGAATGACGTATGTATTACTCTTATTCCTAAATTTCTTAGGAATTGGAATTATGTCCATGTATGTCTTGGGTGACTTACATAATCCTTTGGATCCGATAGAGTTGTACATCATTGTGTTTATTGCTAACTATGACAATGATACAATTCTATATGAGACATGATGTATCGTGAAAATGCATAAGATTTATCTCAAAAAATTTCATTACTATATGAACCATGGCTATTTTGTTCTTGAAAAATCTGGAATCTTAAATATATTTTGGATGGACTACCAAAGTATACATATGTACATTTTAAGAGCAAAGACTGTCAATGTATCACTATCTAGGATGTAATTTTGGAAAATGTGTATTCCTACAAGGAATGAGTTTTCAGTTAATAATTTTATTAACAATGGATTGCTTCATACACCTCACAGTTGTTTTAATGAAGCAAGTGATCTTTTGAAATATTACATGGTTTATGATTCTAATGGCATATTTAACAAATATCATATTTTGTTCAAATTTATTTCTGGATACTCTAGTAGAAAATTCTTGAGTGAATTTCAAATGTTGTTATCAAATTTTGGAAATAATAGAGGAAACAGATTTTTGGACAAAAGCATAGAATCAATCTGTAATAAAGATCCAGACCATGAAGAACCGATTTTCCGAAAGAAAGACCTAGATATAAAATCGGAATTGTTTCCCCCCAAGCATATTGGTTTCCGATTTTGGAAGAATTTCCTAAAACTAGTTATTTCCAGTTTTTGACATATACTCTTCCCACAAAAGATAACCTCTTGCTATGTCTACAAACATATTGGGGAATATTGTTCGGAACCGTAACTAGGGTTTTTCATATTTTCACAAATATGGGAAAAAGGAACAAGAGAATAAATCTCTGAAACAGACAAACTGGATTCAAATCCATTCATTCCTCCGGAAAGTATTGAAAAAATCAAGTATCCCCACTTGATCAAAGACAAACATGATCATACTATCTTCATAAATAATACATGCTTTGAAAGATATCAAGCTTTTAAAGGAGCAAATTTCACTACATAAAAGCGATTTGATCTAGATGTTTCAGAAACCGAGTATGTAAAGTTTGTTCAAGACCGAAACTGGGGAAATATTTTCGGATTTGCAACGTATTCACCTAAGATAGTAAGAATATTTTATGATAATATTCACAATATTGATCATGAAAATCTTAATTTTATCACCCAAGTTGGAAACACGTTCCATCACGTCAACAGAAAATTGATATCAAACATCATCAATTTCAAAGTGAAAGGAAATCATATGATGACCGGTTATGAAATTGAGCATGATAACATTTCAAAACTTATCACTGGTAAAACTGTTGATTAGAAAAAGGGAAAGATGGTAACCAAAGATGTACCCTTCTACTTAAGGGTTTTTGGAAAACTGGCTGCAACAACTCCCTTTGCATGCATAAGAGACTCTTCATAATGGAATAAGTAATTTGCTGGGTTTGTATACTACCTTATTGAAGGCAAAAAACGAATTGATATATGTGGAGTGATAATCAACCAAATGATTAAAATTTTTAAATCCACCAATCCCACTACTTTTCATAGAAATCTTGGATACCCCTGTATCATCACCAAGCTGTGTGAAAATACTATATGGAATATTTCGGAAAATGGAAAGAACTGTCTCTCAAGGGATTATCAATCGAATGAGTAAAACTCATAAGGGATCTAGTATCTCAACTAATGAGATATATAGCAATGGAGATATCATGTTTCACATTTTACGTCTTGAAAGACAACTGGACTGTATTCAAAGACAGTTAGCCTTTGTCTATAAAAATGATCCAGAAACTCTTGAAGGAATTTTATCGATCAATGATGAGTTTCTAAGATAAGAAAATGAACAAGACTCTGAAGAAGATTCTGATGAGCAAACAAATGAAGATTGATTTTTCTTCAAGCAATTAAAATAGAGAGTGGTTTTTGATTTGTTATTAATTGTTTTAGGTCTATTTTATGAATAAAACTATCTTATTATTATGAATTAAATTATTTTATAATATTTCTTGTGATAGTTTTTGATTACATAGCCTATGCTTGAATGTTTTATTTTATTGCTATGTATGTTTATGAAATGTTTGATTTCGGTTTTATTACCTTGATATTCGATCTCATAATGTGTGAACCCTTATGGTTTGGATGATTTTTTGATTTAGCGGGATTAAGTTCTAGCCCATGTTGGTAGGATTTATAAAAGGATCATGAGGGGTTCTGGTAGAAACAATATGTGAAAAAGTCACAATATGTTGAATCTTTTGGTTTAGCATAAAAGCATATGTGTTTCGAGGTTTCAAATTTTGCATTGCATTAGTTAAAACATGTTTTCAACCTTTTTCTGGTAAAGGTTGCTCTTTGTTGCTGTTCTTTTATTTTGGCGGGAGGATGAAAACTTCAATAGGGGAGAGTTCTAAGTGAACTTGAGCTTAATGTCATATCTTAAGGGGAGAAGAGGGTACGGAATTTGAGGTAACAATCTTGTCAGTTATTTGTTTTCCTGTTTAAGAAAAGCATGATTTTATTTCATATCTTTATTGCTTTTTCTTAACAAAATTTCGGTACAATTGATGTTTATTCCATTATTTGTTTATGGATGTTTGATTGTGATTCAATTGTTTCCGGTTAAGAAAAACTATTGTTATCTTTCGTTATTGTTTGGTATCAATTTCTTAGGCTTACACAATTTCGGTGCAATTGCGGTGCTATATATAATGTCTATGTTTGTTTCAATTGCTTACGGTTAAGATAAATGATTATGCAAGTTGATTTATTTGGTTTGTATGGATTGTTTATGGCTTAAAGAAAGTTTTTCGGGAACATTTGTTTAGTCCATGTGATTTCCGGATAAGAGAAACTAAGTTTTTCGGATCTTAGTTAGACTTATCAAATGTGAAGGTTTCGGTTATTCAAGTCAAACCGAATGCCTTAACAAGAATTACTAGTTAACTAACCTAATATCTGTCTTGTTTAAAAGTGAAAGGTCTAAGTTATTGATTAGAATAATTAGAGCCTGATGAGAAAATAAAGTTAATTCTGATATTTATTTTGGTCTTATCGAACAAGCGATTGTACTTTTGCAATCGGTTTAGCAAAAGAACTAAGGTGATTAGTCAATTTTTGAGTTGCTAAACAATTAGGGAAAATTGCTTCGGGAAATTGTTTCCTAGATAACATGTTAAAACCAAATTACTTGTAGTTTCGGTTTTGATATTGGTTATCTAAAATGGTGTGTAAAACCCTCGTGCTCAACTCTTATAGGTTTGCAATTTCTCTTTGTGAGATTTGTAAGATCCTTTCGATTTGTCTTTTATTTTTTCGCTTCTTTGTCATTTTGTGACAAAAAGGGGAAGAAATATATGGAGTAAACAAGTGATATTGACTTGTTGTGAGTTGGTATCACTAAGGGAAAGGACATTTGTGCTAAAACGTTTATTCTAACGAATAGAAAGAAAGCATAGACTAAGGGGGAGTCGCATACCATATGATATGTAATTATGAGGAACTACATGGAAATAACAAAGAAATGCGGATTGAAAATCTACATATCTTACCTTTAGGGGGAGTATTAGGTTTGTTATTATAATGTCAACATCAGAATTTAAGGATAGAATTTAATGCAGGTTTTGTGCTGTTGAACTTGGAATCAAGCATATGTGTATAATGAATTTTTGTAATTTGTTTATCCATATGATGTAAGAATTTTGTCACTAAAATTGACAAAGGGGGATATTGTTAGAGCATAGATCGGTTGAACCCACCAAGCGTAGGTATGTCAAGTTTTTTTGTCATCACTACTCCAAATTTAGTGTTTCGCAACAGTAACTGGCAGTTGCAAAACGGGGTCGCAAAAGTTTAGCTCTGTTACGAAAGTCGATGTTGCAATATTTCGCAACAGCTCATAAGCAGTTGCGACTTTCATGGTCGCAACAGTTCCAGACAGTTGCAAACTAATTTGAACTGTTGCGAAATTGGAGTTTCGCAACAAATATCTATTGTTGTGGATTTTTTGTAACAACAAAAAAATAGTGGTTTTGACCAGGTCAAAACTAGTCAAAACTAATAAAAACCAGGTCAAACCTAGGCTTTACTACCTTCACAACCCAAACACACAGAACAACAATCACTTAAAGAAACTGATGAAATACCACCTTATTCTTTTATTTAACATCTAGGTTTTCTACTCCTTTGTCAAATATTAGATAAAGTTTCCATGTTACCTATAAAATTAGCATTCTTCAAGCTTAACATATACATACAATATAAGAAAAAACATCGTCTAAGATTTAGAAATTTAATGATAAAACAGAAATTCAACAGGAACCTGTTATTATAAATCACAAATCCATGTCAAGAAATTACAAAAGTAGATACCTCGAGCTTCAATGAAAGAGGAGGAAGAATAAAAATTCCTTTCTTCTACAAAACTTTCCCAATATTATTCCCTATTGTTGCTGCAAACGTCAAACAGATTGGTTCCCCTATATTTATCTAAGAATTTGTCTCCTTTATCTCTGGGTTTTGAGATCTTGGAGTTTCTTCAAGTTACCTAAGGAGCACCAACTCTTGTTCTCTACGCTGGCGTTTGCAGATGTGAAGCTGTATATTAAGGGGAACCTATTTCCATAGAAGGAAAGAGTTGCTAAGAATACATAGGATACCCATCGAATACAACTTTAACAAACTAATAATATACACAATCTATTTTCCATGCCATCAGAGATGTGAATAACTATTGTACTAAGAAAAGTACGGAACAGAGAAATGAAATAACTTTTTATACATATTGACCAAATTATAAGCTTAATAATCTGAGGCTAAAAAGAAAAAAGTCAAACAGTTGCTAGGGATTAAGGAAACAAAGATCAGAAAAGCATCTACCTGAATTGTTGAATCGCGTTCTTGTATCTGAATTTTCTGGTCTTAATCCAGTTGCAAAATATGGGAAACTTGATTTCTGAGTTATGTATTTTGATCCTTCTCAATCTTATGCTTTTTAGCACTCTGAGCTCTTGCATAAAAAGTACGATCTGACAGTGTCTTGGAAGATTAGAAGTATTGGGACAGACATTTACGATCAACAATGTTTTTGATCTTCCTCCTACAAAATGTTTGACTTTAAAACTCTAACAAAAGCATGATATTTAACCAACTTCACCACTTGAGTAGAAAGAACTGATTACCTATTGAATTTTCGAGTAGTCTTGTGAGTCTAGAGTTCTCATAAGGTATCATCTCCTTCTTCGAGGTAAACGAAGACAAGATATCACCCAAACTACAAGTGAAATACCAAGAAAGTCAGAGTCTTCTTGTATCACACCAAATAGCTGAAACTTTTGTGTCTGGCAAGTAAAAACTTCATGTTTTGATGAATAGGCTGAAATTTGTTACATCTAAGATAGAAAATTTCAATCAATAGACATGTTGAGTAATAAAAAGACCACCTACGCAGATAGCGATTTCGTCACATGCAACAAGTCTGTAACATGCTCTCCAGTAGCATCTTCCACGAGCAAACCTTCACTTCTTACCAAGTCTACAAGAGAAAGATTGATGTAAAAAGTTTCACCAGTGATCCAATTGTTGTATTGTATATTAATATTGATAACCTGAAAACAACATAGCCCATAAGACCTATAAAATTTGAGAATTATGTGGTTTGCCATAAACAGGTAATAAGGGGTTTTGGACAGAAATGATGCAAAATAGTTAGCAGACAAAGTACAAAAACCATACAAATGAGAGACATTGAATTTTGATGTGTCTACCCCTATTCTGAATTCCCACTTTCAGGACTTTGGAGAAGTCCACTGGATTTTTAACTTTTTCTTGCATAAGTTTTACAAAAGAGTCTGCTGACCCCATGTACACTTTTGGCAGATTGTTGTCAAGCAACAAATCTCGTAGCTACAAAGAACACATCAAAAACTAATATAAGCTGATAAGAGTATAAGGGTACATTAGAAATTTTGTGAGTATAATCGAATATAACCTGTTCGTTATAGAGTTTAAAGTTGAATGTACACATAATATTGGAAATCACCTTCTTAAGACCCATGTGTATACTACTCCATTCATTATACATAACAATAAAACTGAAGCTACCTGCTTTTACATCTTTGATACTCAACAAATAATCAAATTCAGTAGCTACAATCATATGTTACCTGAGACTGCAATACAATGTTCCCGTCCAACGGCAGCCCTGACATTAGAGTTTCCATTTGGAAGAGGAAATACTTCTTTAATTTCCTAAAATGATATCTGAAGGGTAACCAAAACTAAGTAAGAAAAATAGCTCCAATCTTGAACATCATAATGAGCATTTCAATTAACTAGTAGCCTATAGATAGTTCAAAGTTCAGTAAGTAATTACCCCGTATTTCAAGAACTCCCATAGTGTTGTCAGATCATCGGTTGAATGTCATGTAAATAGCTTTCTAAACTATAATCAGAAAACAGAAATACAGACTCAAATGAACAAAACCTTAGATTTAAAAAGTAAAACTTAGTCCAAATCACAGAGAGTACCAGAATTTGCAAACTCTTGATGTGAGTTTTTTCTGTTCAAATCCTCCCCAAATTTTCATGACATCTATGCAAACTCAAATCAGATAAAAAACCATCTTTTCATATCTGATATTAACTCTAACTCCACCTCAATCTCGTAAATTCATCACAGTGAAGAGCAAGAACAATTGGATAAGACATAAAATTCAATAATTATTTTTTGAAGAACCCTAACTCTTTAAGCAATCAAAAAAAAAAACACAATACAAATGAACTTTACCAGAAACCCATTAATACTATACAAATCTTGAACTCATGAGATGACATAACCCTAAATTTAGAAAATGAAGTGAATCTGAATTTGTTAGTCTAAACCCTAATAAGTTTTTTTCTCAGGTTGAAAAAAATTACCCTAATAAATTGGTCGGAATGACTTGGGATTTGATATATCCTAAATCGACAAGTCATTCGACCTTAATCTCGGAGAGATTACTGATTTAAGACTTCATAAGTTCTCTGAAATCATGAACCCTAAAAATAGAGAATAGAACTAGAAAAGAGAATCATAGAAGAAAGATAAAAAATAAAAGAAGAGAAAGGGTTCTGATAATCACTATCAGCATCATCGCTGTGTGTGAATGATCGATGATTGAATCTCCAAACAAGAAGAAGTTGAACCCTAAGAGAAGAGAACGAGAACCATAAGGAGAATATAGAATGAAGAATAAGATTTTTGTTCGATTTTTAATCTAACCCCTAGTTAGTTTTAAAGCTGACTGAACATCTGGATGGGCTGAAACCAAGTCATATTGAAAGTGCGGGCAACACACACATGAGTCGCACGCATTCAACTCTATTCTATTACGAATCGCAACTGAATCAAACAGTTGCGAGTTTCGTTACTGTTTTAAATTGTTGCAAAATTTTCGCAACTAAAATTAGCAATTGAAAATTCGAAGCAGTTCATAAGCTATTGCTAATTTGAGTTACTATTCCCTGAATTTGGTGTAGTGCATATTTTAGTGAATCAAAACTCATTTAAAGAGTCGCTTGATTATTTACTAGAGTCAACTTTGTATATGTTAGCTTGAAAGTATTAGGATATGAGACTTACAAGTATTACATGAAGACTTAAAGAATGTGAAGAATTATGGAGCTAGAATGACAACATTATCCTTCTTCTTGAGGTTAGTAATATTTGACTTAAACTGTTTCATTCCCTAACATATCTTTTAAGTCGTGCATATTGAAAACATAACTGTAAATCTTTGTATGCTACTCTAGTTAGACATAGTATTAAGGAATACAATATGAGGTTTATTGCTTAACCATTAAACTTTGTATATAAGACATCGACATGATCATATGAATGCTATTGTGATTATGTATGGGTATGAGTGAATATTTCATCATAGAAACAATGTTTTACATTCGTTTAAAGGAAGTAAGTTCATAAACTTGTTTTTTGAATCGAAAGGGAAATCGCTAGGCTTATTGGTATTGATATTTACTGCAAATCTATTTTGAATTACCAATATGTGTGTTTAGTATAACCGCTCATAAACTTGTTTATGTATCTTGGTAAAAGTATTCACATCGCCTGACTTATGTATTGGTATGACTTTTATTAGTGAAACCGATCTTAAGTAATCACTCAAGATGGTATGATCGATGCCTTGTAAATAACAAATTTTATCTAGTCATTGGGGAACCGATCCTAGTAATAGGTGAAACAAATTTACAAAAGGGGAATCAATCCTTGTAAGAGGTGCAACACGTTTTTAGTGGATGGGGAAACCAATCCTATGAACATGCGCAACCAGTTTGTAGTTTTGGGGGAACCGATCCTATGGACATGTGCAATAGAATACAAGTAGTTACCATAAGTTGTGGGGAACCGATCCAAGTACCTAGTCAACCCAATTTTGGTAACTAGTGTTACTATGAACAGTACTCACATGGAGGTAGAACCGAAACTTGTTTTGGTAGAACCGTGAAACCCATGATTGGTGATTTGATAGGATAATCAATCACATAGTTCTTGGAATTTAGACGAACCAATTCTAATCTTGTTTGGAAGTGTGGCAAATTGTTTCCAAGATTGTAAGTATGAAAAAGGACTTGCGAAGTTAAGATGTTGACATACTTTGAACATGTTCAGTAACTCTTATCATTAATTGTTCAAAGATATTTCTTAATAGCTAAAGGAAAATCCCAGGATCGAAATAAATTGAGAATCTTTTATTTAAGGTTTCTTAGTTTTTATATGCTATTTATTGTCCATCAAATAAATGCATATCTTTAGAAAATAATAATTAGTAATGTGCACAAAGCATTTTCAGGAATTATGAAAACCAATTTTGTGTTTATTGCATATCTTTGAGAATATTCGGTTTTGGAAATTCCTTGGAGTCTAAACTTCCTTGTCTATAAATACTGAAGTTTGCATTTCAAGAAAACTAATCCTCAGAGCCAGCAAAACTACGTAGTTGTGTTTTTACTAGTGGAGCCACCTATTCGGATAGGAAAGTAACCTAATTAGGCTAAATCTCTTATGACCGCTTAGTTTAAAGACTTCTTTGGGATTGAGAAGCTCTATTAGTACCGTTGGTGGGAAATTAGATAATTGCGGTTTATTATTAGTTTTCGATTGATTTGATTGACTAACAGTTGTTGAACTTTGATTGCACCTAGTTTGTTTATGCTCGAAAATCTTCTCTTCTGATATAAGATTCACTCAAACTAGATCGAAGTTTCGACGGGGATCTTTAGACTATTTGTAGTTCTAAAGACGTCTTGTGATAATCCAACATTAACAGACTCCGTTCTGTGTGTGATTTATCACAAGAGATTCAAGTTGATTGTGTGCAGGTGATGATTGAAGATTAAAGAAAATTTGAAGACAAGAAGACATTTTGGGTTCATAATATATGGTGTGCGCAATACTTGTTTCGGATGGAAAGGGATCCAACTATAATCGGTTTATCTTTGTGTTTATGGGTGAAAACTATCCCTTCCAATTTTGGTAATTTGGGGTGTGGATGAGGAATGAATCTAACCTTAAACAAATGCACTGCGCGGTGAGTGCTTGTAGATTCGAGAGATCAATCTGTGCAAGTCTGGCCTAAACCAAGAAATGGCCGTTCCAAACTTGTTTCAGTCACAAAGTGAAGGAGATGGGGTTGATCTTAGGGAGGGAATCGAAGAAGGTGTTGAGGTTGTAAAGGTGTTGGCTATGTATGACTTGTATCAGAAAGCTGAACTGGCTTGCAGAATGTAAGCTATCAGTTCCGGTGTTTGAATACAATTGTATCAACACTTGCATATGTTATCTCGTCTTGTTCTGTTTTTGTAAAATAGGGCGGAGAACCTATTTATACAAGTCTTTCAGCCTAACCCTCACATCTCATGGGAAGTGGAGAAAGTGGAGTGATGGAGTAGTGGAGTAGTGTGTTAGTGTCACACGACCAGGCTTGCCCACTTTTCCCATCATCACTGACCGTCCATGACTTCCTAACATGTTCTTATGATGGCTCGTTGTGCGCTTCACGCTGTAAACTTCTAGACCAATACCCCAGTATGTATCCCCCAGTTTGTGACATGACTGATGTCTCGAGTGTGTGGATCGTGGGACCCACAGAAAATATCATGAAATGCTAGATTGAATAACTGCGTTATTCAGGAAGTTGATACTTGTGAAGTATCGTGTATATACTATGCAAGTACTGCATTGAGTATATTCAACATGTATGAAGCATCGCTATTTGAGCTGACTTCATGTGATGGTTTGGAGGTTGCGCAAGCAAGTCCTCCCTTGGCCGACCACATGGTGTGGTAGAGTGACGGATGGTGATCACCATGACTCTGCACTGACAAATTAACTCCTGACCAGGGTTGTATAACCTAGCCGGTGAAATTGGATGGACGTGATGATCTTTGAGACACTCATCTGCGACCGTTGGTGAACTTAGGGTTTATGAAAAGGTGAGAAAGCATCACTTTTCAGCTTGGTCGAATCCAATCTTGGGAAACAATTTCGGCTAGGCCAGTCGTGCATGCGTGTAGACGGAATGACAGTTTAGGCGCCCATACCTCATTGTATCATGAAAGTGTGATCTGGGCCACTCAATTCGTCCGGTGAAGTCTAGTGGTTGAGATTAATTTGCGACAGAAAACTGGTGCCGCAAAAGCCGCTCTTCATGCCATCTTTAGGAGCACGTTCCAAGACGACCAGGCTTGGTCGGTCTTGGACGATTGCTCTAGCATGTATATGGTAGGCTGGAGTTCACGTCCATACCCTGACATCCCATAGAAACATGATCTAAGCCACTAAATTTGTCCGGTGAAATCGAGTGGTCAAGATTAGTTTGCATCTTGGGAGGTGCGACCACACTAGTTTGGGCGGACGATTTGGGATAACCAGACATGGTATGCCTTGGATGATTAGGTGATAGGAAAGATGGGTCCACGGTGGTCATGTTGGTATGACCGGACCTGCTTGATATAATCTTCCATTCGTGCCGGAGAAAATGGACCCTCGTGATTTCAAAACCCTAACTTTGGGTTTCAAGGCCATGCGTCATGCTCCATTCGAGCACATGAATTGGAATGACCAACCATAGTTGGTCCTGACCGATTGGTTAGGTATGTAGGTGGGCCCATGGTGATTGTGTTGACATGCTCCGTTCCCTTTGAATCAACATCTTCACCCTCCATCTATACCTGTGAAGATGGATGGTTGAGATTGTTTTGCGACACATGTAATATTCTGCAAACCTTAATTTAGGGTTTTGCTTCCATACTGCTATGGTTTGGACTTTTTGGAGAGCTAGGCCAATCTTTTGGGGAGGCCGACCATGCGGGGCCCGCATTGGTTCGGCATCGGATGTTCCATACCTGCTTGGGGGTTATGGAGTCGATCTGGGCCATCCAATCATGCTAGTGGAGTTGGATGGTCATGATCATATCCAGACTGATACGGTCAGTCTGGATGCTCAATCGGGCTAGTATAACACACCGAGAGTGGCTCAATCGGGCTAGTATAACACACCGAGAATTGCAGCCTGTATGGGTAATTCGTACATGTTTCATTATAATGCTTGGAGATTCGTGTTGCTCTGCTGAGAGCAACACTCAATCATCATGCCGCACTGATAATGAGTACAGGAAATACAAGGCTGGTTGCGTATTAATTAATAATGTTGTAAATTCACAGGGTATATGGGATTGTTGCTACATGCTCCAACCTGGACGAATTTCGTGTATTTTATTCACAAAATGGGATTGTTGCCACATGATCCATTCTTGGTGAATTAATAAAGTGAAGGAGTATCCATCACTTATTAATGGCCTTATCTTTTACAAGATGTTAGCGCATAATTTTTAGGTTTTACAATTTTACCCTTAAATGAAAATCCACCATCAACATTAAGTCCCCTGCCTAACACATAATGGTTATACTATTATGGGGTAGGTATGAGATGGTGACAAATTTGTACACTGAAATGACCAAGCTAAAGTGAATGCATATTTACCGGATAGGTCGACCTCGTTAGGCGTTGCCATGTGAGTCTTGGTTAGGGTTGTGAAGGAAGCAGGACTTGATCCGGTAAGTCGCTTTGGTTTGTTTTGTGCAGGGCATAGCTCGGTCCCTTCCTTGGGTCAGGTGTACTCCCTTTCATCATATAGAAGCTTTCCTCAGATGTATGCGATAAGCATCGTTGATTGCTATCCCGAAATAGTAGCCTACATAGGTGGTAAGTAAATACTTCTTTTCTCCTGGGATTCTGTCGACTTGCGAGATTATAAATAATCATCTCACGTAGTTGTTCCTTATATATCTCAGGTACTGCTCCACACTTATCTGATCTTTTGATTGACTGATTGATTTTTTTTATAACTTCTTCTTCTTTGCGGTTTAACATGGAGGCGGTGGACGACCATCATATCACCTCTCCAGAAAGAATCTTCGAAGTTGATAATCCCGAAACCCATGTGCATGAAGAAGTAATGGCTAAGATCGACCTTCCACTTCGCAAAGTTGGCCGTGCTATACAGGGGATACCTATTTTGCACCTGCGTATTGCCAGGGGACGTATCTATGCCCTTTCAGCTGCGATTGACATGGAGGAGTGGTGTAGGCGCGAGGAAGCGTTGTAGGCACCAGTAAGCGCAAGGGAAGAGAGATTTGCAATGCGGTTGAAGAGGCGGAGGGTTGAGCATAAACAACCTCCAAATGAAGATAAGTGCGATTACCCAATCCAGGACGGCGTGATAATTATCGATTCCGACACAGACGAACCTGAATGTTTAAAAGCAACCGGCATGACTCCTGATGTTGTTGTGGCCTTTGATGCTCATGCTGATGATGTTGGGATGAAGTGTGTTGCTGCGGAAACATCTTATGCGGAAGCTGAGGAAGATCCAAAGGGAGAAGCATCACCTGTGGAAACGTCTGTTGCAGAAGCTGAGGTAGATCCGAAAGGAGGAGCATCAATAGGTTATGGCATTGAAGCAGAACTTGACGGTGGTTCAGGCGCGATCGACCCCCTTGACGATGAAAACCTCTTTTATTTTTTCTTTCCAAGTATATTCCGTAATTTGTGAACATCTTCCTTGTACTCAGTGGCAGCCGAGTTCAAGGTTTTCTTCTATTTGATTGAATAAAGGTTTTTGCTTTATAGCCCTTTGTCCTGTGTTCCTGATGCAAGATCTTCCTTTCCTTTCTGGGGTGAGTGGCTCAAAGCTCATTCCCTTTCCGCGCACATCTTTTCTCTCAACTCTTTTCAGGATGTTTTTGCTTAGGGTTTCTTTCCTGACCTGCTCTAGTGGGTTGGTTTAGGCTGGACTTTGTGTCTTTAGGGATAAAGAGGTTCTCATTTGGAAATAATACTTCAATTAATTTGAAAATTGAAAGACGAAACCCTAACTATGAATGCAAGTATTGAAATTATTTTCTAGTGGAATTACAAATGTGATGTGAAATTGTAAGGTAAAACATACTGGAGAAAGTAGCACAACATCTTAAAGCGTGTAGGATGCTGGAAAGTGATAGCACAGCGTCTTAAGTACGGTAGGGTTTGAGCCACCGCGAGTGAATTGTTACGCCTTCTAGCTTGTCAGCATTGATGATTTTTCAGTAGCCGCCTAGGATGACATATGATAATAGGTACGGTTCCTCCTCCTTCTTAGTGGGTGAATTAGGTGAGGTAGCCGTTTTCACCGTAATGCTTCCAACCTTGAATGCAGTTGTCTTCGTTACTAGGTCTCCAATTCCGAATGGGCTTGGGCGTGTAGACATTAGGGTCTTGGTTTTGTCGTCTTTGGTCGAGACAGCTTCTAGACTCCTGATAAACTGTTTAAATGGGCCGGCCTCCCATTCGCATCTCTTAGCCAAGGTTGGTTTTTTGGCTAGAGTCAGTCCCCAGGACTTACCAGAATGAGGGGCGGTTGGTTGTAAAAAGGGTTGCGTGATGAGACTTACTTGAGATCGGAACCTTTCAACATACGCTGACAGTCTCTCCCCGGCAAGTTGTGTCACATTGGCAAGTTGTTGGTGCGACAACAAACAGTCGTCAGGTCCAAAAGGCATGTTGGAGATTCTTTCAGGTATCGAAGCCGGTAGAGGGCAGACTCCTATCATTGCCATGTTGTCATGCATCCAAGGGCGTCCTAGGATCATGTCATAGTTGGGATGATCTTTGACTATGTAGAACTTTGCTTGTGTCGAGGCATCACCCAATTTGACTTCAAGATCAATGTATCCATATGCATCTCTGAGTTCTCCTTTTGGATCCTTAACCATAGTTGGGTGACGAGTAGCTTCCTGCTTCGGAATATTTGACTCTCTCAAGGTCTTGACAGTAATGATGTTAAATTCGGAGGCCGTATCAATCAATGCGCTATCGAACTCAATGTTTCTCAAATGAGTGACGGTTAGGAGTCCCCAGTTTCCTTTGCTCGCATCTTTCAGGAAAGACTGGGGTTCGTGGACTGCTTTTGGATACAAACGCCTTCCTGATACAACGCGGTTGAGAGCTGTAAATATGTCTTGACGCTGTCCCTTGGAGAAATACAAGATTTCACACAAGCGCTCCATCATAGATTATACAGTCTTGCGAACAGAATCCCCAGAAATCATACATTTCCTGATAGGAAGAGGATCTCTATGAACACCTTCATTTCCAAGTTGGAGTTCTCCTTTCTCTGTCTTTTCCCTGAAGATTTGTTTCAGCCTGTTATAATCTTTGGTTGGATGGTGAACGAATCTATGGTAGCAGTAGTATTTAGGGTCCACCATGTCTTTCTCAGTTGGAGGACATCTGAAAGGAGGCATCTTGATGGCGTCGTCTTGGATCCACGCTTCTAAGAGTTCTATCACTTCATTCATGGGGAAAGGAAAACCTGTATCTTCAGTGTCTTATGCAGGAGTTTTTTCCGCTCCTTTCCGAGATGAAGTCTTGTGTGCTGGGGATGCCCGCTTGGGTTGTTATTCCGTCGCTGAAGCTTTCCTTTTTTCTCCTCCGCCTATTACACTCACAGAAGGACCAGTGTTGTATTTCTTGTTCGTGAGATGCCTGCTTCCTCGACTTTCACGTGAATCTTCACTTCGAACAACTATGGTTCTTTCTAGCAATGCTGGTGCGGTTGTTGCTGAACGTTTGGGAGCTTCATGGAGTTCAGAGAACGTTTGAAAGACCAGATTCTCTAATAGAGCGCGGTATATGGGTATCATCCCATTGATGCATAACTCCACCAATTTTCGTTCGGTGACGTTCGGGTCATGACAATCCAGTGCTTGGGTTCTGAACCTCTTAACGAAGTCGTTGGGATGCTCGTTGTTCCGCTGAAGAATTCTTCCCAAATATGAAAAGGTGATCTGTTCGGACATGAAGAAATATACTTTCTGTAGAAAGCACTAACCATCTCATTCCAATTGGATATGATGTTAGGAGAGATGTTGTTGTACCAGGTGTACGCCCTTCCTGTAAGTGACTTTGAAATTTTTTTTAGGCGGAGAACATGATTGTATTCATGCTCCCCCAAAGATTCTAAGAATCGAGAGACGTGTTCACGAGCATTACCAGTACCATCGTAGATGGATAATTGGGGAGAGGTGTAACCTCTGGGAAGAGGAATTCGTTGCACATCTTGAGGGTACGGCGACTGATGCTGGTGTACATCCGTTCGGTCTCATTTGCCTCGATTTTGGAGAAGCCATTCCAGGTCCTCACGTGTGATGAAGTTGGATGCTTGGTTCCTTTCTATTGGGCCTTCAGGAGAAATGCGAGTTTCCACATCCGTGTGGGCCAGGATGGAAACGTCTCCCCCGGGTTGTCGTGAACCTTGCGACAATCGTTCAGTCAAAGTTTTCAGGAAAGTGATTACCTCTTTCTGAGTTACGGCCATATCCGCTTGGGTCTTAGCCAGAACTTCCTGTTTATCCATTAAGTCTGCAATGATAACGGGTGGTGGTCCTCCTCTTGTCCCTCCGGCTCCTCTTCCTGATGAAGGAGTGAAAGTTGTAGCTCTGGTGACCACCGGAGACGTTACACTTGAGGAGATGCCGGGATTAGCGTCTTCTCTGGCTCTGGTGATGGGAGGTGTTACACTTACTGGAATATTTCCCACTACGCTGGCGCTGATGGTAGAGGTGACGGCTCCACCAGATATATTGACTACAACAGATCCACTGACAGGTACATCGACACCGGGAGTGTTATCCACACTAGTTCCATCAGAATTGATTGCTGATCCAGACCTGAGTTCCACCATATTGAAATGAATTGTTGATTGAATTTATTCTAAGATCTATCCCCTTGAAATTGTGAAAATTAAATCAGGTACTGAAATATGAAATTGGGAATTGGAAATTAATATTGCAACCGAGAGATTAATATCCCACTGTGGTCGCCAATTGTTTATGGGTGAAAACTATCCCTGCCGATTTTGGTAATTTGGGGTGTGGATGAGGAATGATACTAAACCTTAAACAAATGAAATGCGCGGTGAGTGCTTGTAGATTCGAGAGATCAATCTGTGCAAGTCCGGCCTAAAAGAAGAAATGGCCGTTCCAGACTTGTTTCGGTCACAAAGTGAAGGAGATGGGGTTGATCTTAGGGAGGGAAGCGAAGAAGGTGTTGAGGTTGTGAAGGTTTTGGCTATGTATGACTTGTATCATAAAGCTGAACTGGCTTACAAAATATAAGCTATCAGTTCCGGTGTTTGAATACAATTATATAAACACTTGCCTATGTTATCTCGTCTTGTTCTGTTTTTTTAAAATAAGGCGGAGAACCAATTTACACAAGTCTTTTAGCCTAACCCTCGTATCTCATGGGAAGTGGAGAAAGTGGAGTGATGGAGTAGTGGAGTAGTGTGTTGGTGTCACACTACCAGGCTTGCCCACTTCTCCCATCATCACTGACCGTCCATGACTTCCTGACACGTTCTTGTGATGGCGCGTTGTGGTGACATGACTGATATCTCGAGTGTGTGGATCGTGGGACCCACAGAAAATATCATGAAATGCTAGATTGAATAAGAACGTTATTCAGGAAGTTGATACTTGTGAAGTATCATGTGTATACTATGCAAGTACTGCATTGTGTATATTCAACATGTATGAAGCATCGCTGTTTGAGCTGACTTTATGTGATGGTTTGGAGGTTGCGCAAGCAAGTCCTCTCTTGGACGACCACATGGTGTGGTAGGGTGACGGATAATGATCACCATGACTCAGAACTGACCAATTAAATCCTGACCAGGGTTGTATAACCAAGCCGGTGAAATTGGACGGACGAGATGATCTTTGAGACACTCATCTGCGACCCTTGGTGAAATTAGGGTTTATGAAAAGGTGCACAAGCATCACTTTTCATCTTGGTCGAATCCAAGCTTGGGACACAATTTTGGCTAGGCCGGTCGTGCATGCATGTAGACGGCATGACGGTGTAGGCGCCCATACCTCATTGTTTCATGAAAGTGTGATCTGGGCCACTCAATTCGTCCGACGAATTCGAGTGGTTGAGATTAATTTGCGACAGAAAACTGGTGCCGCAAAAGCCGCTCCTCAGGCGCACGTTACAAGATGACCAGGCTTGGTCGGTCTTGGATGATTCCTCCAGCGTGTAGTTGGTAGGCTGGAGTTCACGTCCATACCCTAGACATCCCATAGAAATATGATCTAAGCCACTCAATTTGTCCGGTGAAATCGAGTGGTCAAGATTAGTTTGCAGCTTGGGAGGTGCGACCACACTAGTTTGGGCGGACGATTTGGGATAACTAGGCATGGTATTCCTTCGCCGATAAGGTGAGAGGATAGATGGGTCCACGGTGGTCATGTTGGTATGACCGGACCTTCTTAATCTAATATCCCATTCGTGCCGGAGAAAATGGACGCTCGTGATTTCAATACCCTAACTTTGGGTTTCAAGGCCGTGCATCATGCTCCATTCGAGCGCACGAATTGGAATGACCAACCATAGTTGGTCCTAACCGATTGGTAAGGTATGTATGTGGGTCCACGGTGATTATGTTGACATGCTCCGTGCCCTTTGAATCAACATCTGCACCCTCCATCTATACCTGCGAAGATGGATGGTTGAGATTATTTTGCGACACATGTAATATGCCGCAAACCATAATTTAGGGTATTGCGTCCATACTGCTATGGTTTGGATGTTTCGTCAATCTAGGCCAATCTTTTGGGGAGGCCGACCATGCGAGGCACGCATTGGTTCTGGAGCAGATGTTCCATACCTGCTTGGGGGTTATGGAGTCGATCTGGGCTATCCAATCATGCTAGTGGAGTTGGATGGTCGTGATCATATCCAGAATGATACGGTCAGCCTGGATGCTCAATCGGGCTAGTGTAACACACCGAGAGTGGCTCAATCGGTCTAGTATAACACACCGAGAGTTGCAGCCTGTACGGGTATTTCGTACATATTTCATTATAATGCTTGGATATTCGTGTTTCTCTGCTGAGACCAAAACTCAGTCGTCATGCCGCACTGATAATGAGTACAGGAAATACAAGGCTATTTGCGCATTAATTAATAATGATGTAAATTTACAGGGTATATAGGATTGTTGCTACATGCTCCAACCTGGACGAATTTCGTGTATTTTATTCACAGAATGGGATTGTTGCCACATGCTCCATTCTTGGTGAATTAATAAAGTGAAGGAGTATCCATCACTTATTAATGGCCTTATCTTTTACAAGATGTTAGCGCATAATTTTTAGGTTTTACAATTTTACCCTTAAATAAAAATCCACCATCAACACTTTGTGATAGATTGGATTGATTAGTTGAGTAGATCGGCATCAATACACTTCTTTGTGATTAATAGTATTGATTGCATAATCTAACAATTATTTTGGTAGTTGTTGAGAGATTGATCTAAGTACCCGAAAAAGGAGTTTATTGGTTAGAAGGAAAAGCCTTTGTAAAACTCATATCATGTTGGTTGAAAAGATTTGTTACCGAACATATTTGTTGTTCCTTTACTGTTTGGAATACGAACCAAAGGAATTGTTCCAAGTACGTGACTTATTACAAGTTGGAGGCGTAGGATTACTGAGGGAACTAGGTGAACTATAGGTTTAGTTGCTTGGTCTCAACTATACGAAGTTGGTTTGATTTTGTATAGTGGATTAATTATGAGAGTATTCAATTCTGGACTAGGTCCTGGGGTTATTCTGCATTTGCGGTTTCCTCATTAACAAAATCTTTCTGTGTCTTTTACTTTTCTGTTTCCGCAATTATAATTGTTTTACTATAATTAGAAGTAAAATACACAAACATTAATTCCTATTTTACTTGATAGAAAATCCTTAGAATTTGGTTAAGTCCGAACCTATTATCATGTTGTTAATGGTGGTTTTTAGCTTAGGGTTAAAATCGTAAAACCTTAGTTAGACAGTGATGTCACAGAACTTGAGTAATAATGTCTCCACTAAGCGCATTTATTGAACCCTTTAATATGTCTGCGAGAAAATTACCAGGGTACCTTTTTTTAAAACTAATTAGGGTTTCGATAACCTTAATTCCCACACCACATGTGCCAATGGCATGCCGTGCTAGCCACACCTCCGCGCCAAGGCATTCCAACCATACCAGCCGCACCACCGTGCCAATGGTAACCCATGCCAGCCATATCTACCGCTCCAAGGCATGCCAACCATGATAGCCGAACCACTGTGCCAATGGAAAACCATGCCAGCCACATCTCTGCGCCAAGGCATGCCAACCATCCTAGCCGCACCAGTGTGCCAATGGAAAACCATGCCAGCCACATCTACCGCACCAAGGCATGCCAACCATGCTATCCACACCACTGTGCCAATGGAAAACCATTCCATCCACAACTACCGCGCCAAGGCATGCCAACCATGTTAGCCGCACCACTATGCCAATGGCAAACCATGCTAGGCACATTTACCGCACCGAGGCATGCCAACCATGCTAGACGCACCATTGTGCCAATGAAAAACCATGCCATATACATCTACCACGCCAAGGCATGCCAAACATGCTAGCCGCACCATTTTGCCAATGGCAAACCATGCCAGCCACACCTACCGCTCCAAGGCATGCCAATGATGCTAGCCAAGCCAACCGCACCTTGCCTTGGCCCTAACCGTGCTAGTCGCACCATGCGCCAATGGCATGCCAAACACTTGGCCCCACCATGCCAAAACTTCCACGCCAAACCTTTGGCCCCACGTGTTCCAATGACATGCCAACCACCTTGCCGCGCCATATCGTGTTGGCCTTCCCCATGTGGCTACCATAACAAAGGCCTGCAACAATCAACGACCATATTTCCATCTAAGATGCAAATCTTAGCCGTCCAAGGTCACTAACTAACGCATGGTAACCTTTGGCTCAATGCCAAAATCCTAGTTTTGGCCACACCTAAACCGCGCCAAGGCATGCTGACCATGCCACATGTGCCAATGGCATGCCTTTCCATCCACCTTGCCTCACCTAACCTATACCATACCGTCCTTCCCTTTACGGCTACGAAAACGAAGGCGTGCAACAATCAATGGCCACCCTTCAATCCTAGATGCAAATCATAGCCGTCCAAGGTCGCCAAACAATGCATGGTAACCTTTGGCCAAAAACCATAGTTTTGGCCACGCCGGCCATGCCATTATGCCGCTACCAACACCCCTCTTGAGATATTCCTTAGTTTTACTTTTGGGTTGTTTTCACCTCCCAAACGAGCTCAAAACCTAAATATTCCCTCCAAAGGAAGATATGAGATTTTTTTCCGTGCAAAATAAAGGGGTGGGCTATCAAAATATGAGTCCGTATGAGAATTCTACATCGATTATAGTGAAGGGCGCTAATTAGGGTTTCAGCATGCCAAACCCTAATTTTGACAAAGCCACAGGCGCTTCCTTTCCAAGCCATGCCAGCCATAAACCATGCCATTGGCTACCAAACGAAGGCCTGCGACGATCAACGACCACTCTTCCATCTAAGATGTAGATCTTAGCCGTCCAAGGTCCCCAGCTAACGCATGGCCACCTTTGGCCCAACGCCAAAATATTAACTTAGCCACGCCTAACCATGTTAAAACCATGACTGGTCATGTTTTCATGCCGCTGGCTACCAAACGAAGGATTGCAACAATCAACGACAACCTTTCCTCTTGAGATGCAAAATCTCAATCGTCGAAGGTCACCACGCAAGTCTTCCAAGCTCAACCTTCCAAGCAACAACAAACATGCTACATGTTTCCTACAAAAACATTCGAGACAACAACGCGTGTCATAAACTGGGGGATGCTCATTGGGTATTGGTTTAGCGATTTACAGCGTGCGACGTACACTACGCACGTTATGAGAAAGTATCGAATCTAAAGTACTCCCTTGTAGTACATTGTTTAGGGTTTAAATTTGTTTCTCACCCACACACCCGAGATTACCAAAATCAGCATAAACCGTTTTCACCCTCAAACACAAGTAAACATACTTCGTTGTTGTATCGTCTCGATCTTGTATCCATAGACGATCACACGAAGTGTGAACCGATTAGTTGTATTGTATCGACTCTGTACATAGACAATCAATTCCGAAAAAGTACTTATAGGTGGAAAAGTTTTGGATTGAGGTATATTTGGGTACCCTCATTTTTTCACCTACAATATTCCGTAGCCGCACTCTCCCCACGAAGATTTTGCAATGAAGCACAAGTTCAATTAAACTCTCCCCTATAAAATGTCATTCCCGAAAGAAAAATAAGAGCAACCTTACTTTCACAAGAAAATAAGGATTTCTTTGGACATTAACAAATCACATGAAACATGAATTTGTATCCAAGAATCACAATTTAATTAGCCACAAAAATGATCAATTCAACTGGCCATGCTCAACATAAGAGAACTTGCGGAGCAACATAGTATATGCACAAAGATGTGGATCAAGGAAATACCAATACTGCGAAATTAACAAAGATTCATTCTATTTTTCATCACGATTTGCACAATGACATATAATAGACTTAATCTTTGTAAACAAAAGTTCATAATTTCTTCCATCAATATTTGCATAATGACATGAAAGGCTTAACTTTGTATTCAAAAGTTTATTCTATCTTTAATCAATACATTCAGAGATAACTTTTGAACAAGTATGGGACAATCAAGGTTCACGGACGTAAACAACATATCCCATAACAATTTGCAATATATGAAAACATAAAGATTAATACTGCAAAAATCATCTTCCAAATAATTTAGAATTTAAATAAATAATCCTAAAAGCATAGAAGATGAAAACGTTGGACATAGCTATGTGTACTCACAATAATGGCTATTCCAAACCCTAGTTATCATTCTTAAAAAATACAAGAGTAAAATTCTCATAAGAAGTTTCCTAGACATTGAGACCTCTGAAAAATTATTTATCGTCCCCGAACTCCTTGTCGTCAACAACCATGGGAACATATGGTTCATGAAGATATGAGTCAATTCCAACAAACCTTCTAGGATGATAATGTCGAACCAGGGCCTTCTGAATTTCAATAGTTCTCATAAAAAAAGCCTTTATTAGTTGAATCTTCTTCCTTGTTTCCTTCAACTCATCAAGAACACCAGAAAACTTCTGAGAGTTTGAAGGAACAACTCTTGACTTCCTCACATTCCTTCTTTTTCTTTTCAAAGTTGGAGGTAACGGAGATCTTTCTTTTTACTTCATGATTGATGGCTTAACAATCATATTGACATATTTTTTATCAAAAGACATGATGCTTGGAGTATCCATATGCGTACGGGTTTGTGAGAGGAATTCACAATTTAAACTCAACAAGCAGTCTTAAGATATAAATAGTTTCAGAGAAGGAAAAAGGAATGTAGGGTTAAGAAATATTTAAACACAGGTTCGTGCACGCACAACTCACAACCCTAAGAAGGGTAGAATTGTCGAGAATAAACCTTTTTTATTGATTGACCAGGGAAGTCCTTTCCAATATCAATTAGATATGAAATAATTCCAAACTTGCAAAACACAAAAAAGCTAAAAAAAAAAACGATTAATTTTTATTTATTTTCATAAAGCCTGAGGTGTACACAATCTTGTCTCTTTTGATCAGGCACATGAGACAAGATGCACCAGACAACACAATTAAGTTGTGCTACAGTGAACAACAATCTGTCCACCATAACCTTTTTGAAAGGAATTCATAGAACCCCGTCTCTCAAAATGTTTAGACCATAATTTCTTCTCTAGTGGTCTTGTCTTATCCTTGGAAACTAACATCTTCAAAAAAGATAAAATATTACATACCTCAGAGGTTTTTTGAACAAGTTTGAGCTTGTTTGTTAATCGATTCGCTTTTCGCTGAAGTTTATTGAAATACCTTATTTTGTGTTTGTACTTGAAACACTTTAAAAGTTCATGACCTTTGAGTGAACAATAAGAGTATGTCAACCTGGAATATGATTTAGACACCCGAGATGTGCAAGCTGCTAGACACATAGTGGAACCTGAAAAATTTGACAGAGAGTTTCCAACAGAAAGGTCATCTTTTTTTTCCAGATAGGTTGAGTTCTCTTCTGAAAAAATATCAAGATTGATGTATGTATTTCTACAATTATCAAAATTAGTATTTTCACAAATAAGCACAACACTTAATTTTTCGTCTTCATTAGAATCATAGTGATCAGAAATTTCATCAAGAGTTGCAGGAAGACCTTTGTTCCCAGTTTATTTTCTATGGTTCAGACACTCATTTGAAAAATGACCAAAACCTTTACACTTAAAGCACTGTGGCTTATCCTCATAACCAGTCTCATCAACATCCCTATTTTTAGGAGGAACACGATTATGAGGTTTAACTAATGACTTAGGTTTATATCTGGAGAACCGTTTACTTCTCTTCAATAGAAGATCTCTAAACTGTCTCATGATCAAAGATACCGACTTTTAAAGATCTTCATCTGATGAATCAACCTCAGAAAGATCATCTTCAGAGATGCAAACACTTTTACTTTTGTCAAGTAATTTAGTGTTCTTTTGTGCTTTGAAAGAAACATCCTTTCTGGATTTGGATGTATGCTCATGATCAAAGATCTTTAATTTCCCAACAAGCGTATTTATGAAGAGAACATAAAGGTTATTTCCCTCAATGATGTCATGATTCTTAGAGTCGTATCTAAATGGCAACGATCTGAGAATTTTAATCACAATGTCCTTTTCAGGAATAATCTTACCTAATGCAAAAGATGCATTAACAATTTCAGATGCTTTGTGATTAAACTCATCAAATGAATCTTCATCTACCATACGAAGGTTTACCCAATCGGAATTTAGGTTTTGAAGCCTGGCTTCCTTTTCACTGGAATTCCCTTCAAATACGGTTTCTAAGATATCCCAAGCATCTTTAGACCGAGTGCACGTAGTCACATGGTGCTGAAGATCTGGGTAATGGCATGAATGATTGCATTCAAACAGTCGAAATTTTGCTTTGTAGCAGGAATCTCAGTAGGGTCATATGCACCAATATCTTTTGGAACGGTCGTATCTCCTACTGAAACAACGGGAGCATCATAGCCATTAACTACATAAACCCATGATTGAAAATCACGCTCTTGAAGAAAGGCATGCATAATAATTTTCCACCATAAGTAATTTGAGCCATCGAAGACTGGTGGTACGTTTATAGAGATATCACTTTTGTCCATATCAGATCGCTATAAACACAGATTTATAACGTCTTTAATGTGTTTACCTGCTCTGATACCAATTGAAAATGTGGGGGTACCTAACAACCACACCCTACAATTAGTTTGGAAATCTGAGAGGACTTACTCCAATATACTTTCTAAAGAATCAACTAGACAGTCAGACTCAATCTAGAGAAAAGTATATACAAGAGTTTATATATCTCTAACTCTTAATTCAATATGCAATCAGCAAATAGAAATTTGCAAGCCCGACTGAATATAAGAGAAGTACCTTGAATGGTACCAAAGACCAATGTTCAAGGATCAATCAATTTCAATCAACAACCAAAGGTTGGATTTCCTAATTGATCGATACAACTCACAACCTGTGATATTTCAATTATATAAAAAAATATAATGCGGGAAAGAAATAACACAAAAAACAGAATTTTGTTAACGAGGAAAACCGCAAATGCAGAAAAACCCTGGGTCCTAGTCCATCTTTGAATATCACACTTTATTAAGACACTACAGACACTAGCCTACTACCAATGAACTTCAGACTGGACTATAGTTGAACACTAATCAATCTCACAATGATTCAAGGTATAGTTGCGTTCCTTACATCTCTGATCCCAGCAGGATACTACGAACTTTATTCCCTTAGCTGATCTTACCCACAACCAAGAGTAGCTACGACCCAAAGTCGAAGACTAGGTAAACAAATCTGTATCACACAGAAAAGTATATTGGAATAGATAAATCTATCTCCCACAGAAATACCCTATGAGTTTTTGTTTCGTATTTTGATAAATTAGGGTGAACAGGAACCAATTGATAAACCAGTTTTATATTCCCGAAGAATAACCTAGTATTATCAAGCACCTCACAATAATCTTAATCGATTAACGAAACAAGATATTATGGAATCACAAATGATGAGACGAAGGTGTTTGTGATTACTTTTCTATGTTGCCTATCGGAGATATAAATCTCAAGCCAATATTACGATTGCACTCACACACGATATAGAAACAACAAGATCAGATCACACAACTTTAGAGAAAATAGTTGAGTCTGGCTTCACAATCCCAATAAAGTCTTTAAGTCGTTAACCTATGGGGTCTCTTGAGAAACCTAAGGTTAAAGGAGAATCGACTCTAGCTATGCTACTAGTAACACACAAAAGTATGGGGATTAGGTTTCCTAGTTGCTAGAGTTCTCCTTTATATAGGTTTTGAAACCAGGGTTTGCAATTTAAGTTACCTTGGTAACAAAGCATTCAATATTCACCGTTGGATAAAAAACCTGATTCAACCAAGATAATATCTTTCAAACCTTAGATCGAACTTAGCTTGTTACACACAAATGAAATGTACCCTCATTTAGGTTTATGTAACCGTACCTAAATGTTTACACCATGTTGGCTGAACAATAGTTAACCGAGGTAACCCATACCAACCTTGTTTATCTTAACCATAACTAGTTCAAATGACTCAAATGAAACTAGTTAAAGAGTTGTTGAATTGCTATATTTTCATAGAAGTATACAAGAACGCAATTGAAGCAAAATCAGTTTGATTCACTCGAATCAATTCATGAACATCATAGCCACGGTTTGCAAAGATTGCATTCCTTATTATATAAATATTTAAGTTCATGTACACAACCAATTTTAGAACTTTAACCTTCAAGTATGCAAACGGGTACGCATACTTGAAATACCCGGACCAAGATTGGGTTTCGCCAGTACGCAAATGGGTACGCGTACTTCCAATCCCAACAGAAATATTCGGACATGAATCTTACGCCAGTACGCAAACGAGAGCGAATACTTAGGTTCCCGGATTTCTCAAGCCAACAAGTACGCGTATGTGTATGCATACTATGGTTCCAGGGCATGGATTACATACGTGCAAGAGTATACAACATGTCATATCCAATAATGGTTAAGTATTCTAAACTCTTATTTCAATCATTGAAACTTTCTTAGAGGATAGCCATTTTCACACACTATTAGCATCAAAGCAATTTTCAAGTTATTGAAATAATTATAACGAAACATTCCAAGTTTACACCATATGATTGTATCACACAAACCATGTAAGGTGTTACTCGGAAATTTTCACATGATCATATTTTGACTTGAGTCAAGAATATAAGATGAACTTGTTTTAAGCGAAAGCTTGCAAACACATATTCCGAGAAATACGTAAACGAGTTAAACTCAGCTCGAAATCTCAAATGTGTATAATAGAAAACTATATCATAACACGACTTATGTCTCAATATAGAAGATAGAGTAGAAATCGACTTTCCAAGTGATAAATGAGTTTCAGTCTCCACATACCTTTTGTTGATGACGTTCCACAAGCTCTCCTTAGTAGTTATTTATCTTCAAATGATGAACACCGTGAAGTCTAAGGCTTAGCTACACAATCGATGTCCTAGTCTGAGACATCTATAAGTAGACTAGAAATCAAGACTTATAGTTTTGATCACTAACTTTGACAAACATTCTTGAGATAGAAACGCATGAGAGTTCGACCAAGCAGTGCTCTAACACCTTCTGCCTTCTAGATGCTCCACCAGCTGCTTCATAAGGTGCTCCATAGTGAGAATGTTGATTACCTCGCTTTTATGATTTTGTTGTAATTAAGTATAAATTTATTTAACCTAAAATACTTGCAACCAGGAGTGTTTTCCAAATGTGTCTTCTTCTATTGAAGTGTGAAACTGCATAAAATATTTGCAACCAGGGCTTGAGTATCCTCTAACCAACTGTGTTGTAAACTCTACTTCATGGTCGTACTGTGACTTCTTTAACTTTGCTTTAAGTTTCAAGTTTTTGCATAATGCTGCTACCTTTTCATCTTCTTGCTCCTTCACAACATCAATTAGCATGCGTGGTTCTTCACGATAGTTAGGACATTGACATTGCAAATATCTAAGGTTTTCTAGTTGTGATTCAATGAGCATTCTGTTAGCTGAACAACCTACTTGTGGAACCTTATAATACATCCAAATGCATTGAATTATATTATAGTCATCCATGAAACATAATGGAAAAACCTCTTTTGTTTCCACACATAATATTTGTTTTCCTTTACTTTTAGAAAACATGGTATTGGTTGAGAACTTTTTCGGTTGACATGTTTTTGGTTGTGTTTAGAAAATAGTGGTTGCATTATATGATTTGTAAAAATATGACCATTATAATGAAGTCGTTATCTAGTCTCACATTGAGGGATCGTCCTTTGTTGAACCAATAACGTCTCTTATTCCACTCACTATAAAAATCAAACGATTTCAGCTCCAAAACCACAACTTCTCCATCTTAGTCTTTCATTCCCAAACTTCTTTGCAAAAATCCAAAAAAAAAAAAAAATTCTGCTAAAATTCGTGGGCCTAAATTTACTTAAGAAGAAGATTTAATTATTTGTAAAACCTACGTTTTTCATACTATAGTAAATGTTTTGTGTGATCCATCCATGTCGCATACGTCTATTTGGCAGAACATTTTCGCACTGTTCATTTCAGAAATGGGGATCCCCGAAAACCGAGATGCTTGTGGATTGCATGATCGTTTTTAATCAATTGATCATGTGGTCAAGTGATTCCTTGCTAAGGTAAGGGAAATTGATCGAGAAAAAGTTAATGGTGTAACTGAAGCAGAAGTGTCCAAATAACTCTAGATGAATGGCAGAAAACTCACGTCAAACCTTTTGTTTACTAAGATTCTTTCAACATCCTTAAAGATTGTCCATTTCAATCACATTTTCATTGCACCCGAAGGGCTCACCCTCTCTTTATTATGAAAGAATATGTTACTCTTATTCGATGTTGGCTATATATTTTAACGAGAAATATGACCATTGATTTTTTCCTGGGAAAGGTATGTCAAAGGGTTGTAGCGTTGCGAAATAAACATTTAAGAAACAACAAGAGCCTTAAACTAAGATTTTCATTCATCAATAAGGATGCCATACATTATACAGAAGTTTTGTGGATGGTTCACCATGATAATTCTGGTTTGTCCAACAAAGAACTGGTGAGTATCTTAATAACTTTGTCCTCATTGAGCAACTGCATTATAGTTTAATTAAAATCCTATTAACTTGTTATTTATCTTATTTTCATAATACCTTATTTTCATAATACCACTCAAGCCCAGTTTAATTATTGAAGAAAACGGGAGAGAGTTTAAGCATTTTGAATGTTATGAACTCTATAAGGTTTATGTCCCTGGATTGAATATATTTTGATTATATTTTTGTCGTTATGAGATCAAGTTACTTTATATGCAAGTCTAAATGTAATAAGTAGCGCTAATATAAAATATGAGTCTAATTTAAGGTCTAAATATTTTCATTGATTAATATTACTGCCACATTCTTTTACAAGATATAACCTTAGACAACAATAAGAACTTAAATATTGACATCAACTTCGTCCTCCTGGTTTTCTTCATTTAACGTATCTTTCATTCAACGCGCTCGTGAACTGTTTCGCCTTTGTTTTTGAAACTTCAGTTGTTAATATAACCTTGAAAACTGGAGCTTTTCTTTTCCTTTTAGCAAGACATTTTCCTGGATTAACATCTAAAATTTGACAACTTTTTTTTTTTTTTTTACTATTTTCAATTTTTTAAAATTACCATATATCTTATTTACAACAGCCTCAAGTTTGGTTTCACAAAAAAGAGAAATAACCTTATGAGACATTTCAAGAGAAAGATTTATAACGGAAAAAATTCAAAAGAAGATTGAATTTTGGTGGGAGTTGAATGTTTGAATGGATTGATTATTTATAGGGGGGAAACTAGCTGTTGTAAATCCGCCCGTTATCGGATCAATATGGGATGGTCGTCCCACTTTGAGACGAGCCGCGTCTCACTTGAGGCGAGACTCGTCTCAGTATGAGACAACCATCCCACATTGACCCGATCGGCTTAACCTGTCTCAGGAAAAAAAAATTCCCTACACAAAACTCAGTTTGTCTATCCACCTGGACAAGTAAACCAACAGTTCTGATGATACCCATCGGAGTTTTTCTTACATGGATTTTTTAATTCACCCCAAGCAAATTGGTATATCTCGTTGCCTTATTAGCATCTAGAAAAGGTGTGAATGAATTTGTACTTGGGTTAAAGTAGCACGGATTATTGTGCAACAATCTCACTTGTGCTTTAAGTCTTGGAGTTGGACACAGCCAGAGTGCCAAGGGCCGGTCATTGGGTAAATCGATCTTCTTGTTGTACTCACAAAGTTTTCATTTTTTTTTTCCTTTAAATTTTGAATTCGAATTCAAGTCACTGTTATCATTCACGCGGTTTTTAAGACCACAATGAGATTTGCATTATTATTCATCTGTTAGGTAGAAAAAATCTCAGCATTGTGACTAACATCCAGCGTTCAATGCGGTATCCAAATATTAGTCGTCAAAGGCTTAGAGCCGGAACCTCACAAAAGTGAAACTACAAGAAATTAAAAATCGGAAGTACAGTATAAGATTAGTTATGGGTAGGAAAACTGAATAAAGTTCACTGAAAGAATATTTAGCAACTCAGGGTTCAAATATTTTAGCAACTCATAGCAGTATCGAGCTATAGATTGCAGTTCAAGTCTAAATGAAAATTGAATTCTGAAACCTTATTGAAGAACTTAAAATAAAGTTCATTGGTTAAAAATGGAATCAAATTACAAAAAGAATCGCATAATTTAAAAGGTTACTCCCAAGTAGATCTATTTACATCACTAAAACATAAAAACTACCGGATAGAATTATTACCAAGTCGCTAATGAACCGACATTAGCCTTGACACTCAGTTTCCAGGGGCAAAATTTGTGGCGAAAGCCCAAGCATTGTTGCTAACAGGATCAGCTAGATGATCAGCCAAGTTCTCTAGAGGACCTTTACCGGTCACAATTGCTTGAACGAAGTACCCGAACATGGAAAACATCGCCAATCTTCCATTCTTTATCTCTTTCACCTTTAACTCAGCAAAAGCCTCTGGGTCATCGGCAAGTCCAAGAGGGTCGAAACTTCCACCGGGGTAAAGTGGGTCGACAATCTCACCAAGTGGTCCACCAGCAACACGGTAACCCTCAACTGCACCCATCAGGATAACTTGTGTAGCCCAAATGGCCAAAATGCTTTGAGCGTGTACTAAGCTTGAGTTACCCAAGTAGTCCAATCCTCCCTCACTGAAAATTTGTGCTCCGGCTTTGAACCAAACGGCTTCACCGAATTTAACACCATTGCGTGAGAGCAATTCAGGAAAGATGCATCCTAGAGCTCCGAGCATAGCCCATCTACAGTGAATCACTTCAAGCTCACGGTTCTTGGCGAAAGTTTCAGGATCAGCAGATAGCCCAGCGGTATCCCAACCATAATCACCGGGGAATTCACCGTTGAGATATGATGGTGCCTCACCGGAGAAAGGTCCCAAGTACTTAACTCTGTCAGGACCATACCATGGGCTGTTAGATGAAACGGCAGGTTTAGATGATTTAGCAGTCTTTGCCACTGATTTTTTCTGGAAGAGCATGGTAATTCTTCCTTCACCCTCTGGTATGGATGGAGATAGCTTCACTGCCTTTCCAGCAAGAGAAGGAGAAGAGAGAGCCATCGTTGAAGAAGCCATTACAATGATTTGGCGAAAAGAAGATTGATCTAAAGAAGTGAAATGAGAGGAATGAAAGTTAGATGAGTTTGTGTTTTGAAGATTCTAATGTTGAATTGTATAAATAGAAGTAGAAATCATAGGGTTACTTATCTTTGGGTATCTGTATCCACATTGTAATTGGCTAATGGAGTTCCATGGCTCTGCTCAACAGTTGAACAGTAGATACCCTTCCATCCACAAGTTTATGAAAATCAAAAGAATTTAAACACCAGCCAGAGAAAATCAAACGGTAACTTATCCATCCACAAGTTTATAAAAATTAAAAGAATTTAACTCCAGCCCAGGGAAAATCATATTATAATAGGCTAACAAAGTCATGGCGCTCTTTCATCCACGAGCTAGTAAAAATCTAAGGGTTTCAACACCAATCAGGGAAATACCCCACTTGTTTTTTTATATTTTTTCTGGACCATGTGAAAAGATAAGGTTAAACCACACTCAGCCAAACAGCTGGCCTTTGTGTTTATTTGTAACAGTAAGTGGTAACTATATATATATAGTCACAGGAGGATCAATTTTTTGTTTTTTTGGTTTCTGTCTACAGGGAGAGAATATGGGCTACTCATATATGAATGCATGCAAGATGCAAGCCTTAATCAATTAATTCATAATTGGAAGCCTCCTATAATATCCATGTCTTGAATAAGGCGCCTGAAAAATGCCATATGTTAGTGTTCTTTCCTTTTGTTTCAAGTTATACTTGCAAGAATGTTAAATTTCCAAAGCAAAATTGTTCCATTCATTTCTTTTGGTTGATCATAAAAAATATTGAAGAGTGTCCATCTACACCATTCTTTTCATCAAATAACTTCATTTTATATTCTTTTCTGCAGATAACTTCATTTTATATATAAAATAGCAAACACTTTATTCTATATATGCACCATTCGTTTTTGGCTTTTTTGCAGTATATACTTTTATCACTGAGGAGAGCTTAGGTATAGTTTGAGGATGATATCAAAATAGCTGTCCGTTGATGCATATTTCTTTTACGTAAACTGTACGACAATGGATTGTCCTTTAGACAACCTATTTAAAATCCCTTTGTCTCTCAATGTGAACATTGCTATTTATATCAGTATATTACTATAGTTCTGATTTTAGGATTGTACAATTAGTTTGATAGTTTAAGAGAATAAAATGACAATTGCATCGACTAATTCTCGACTAGTTGTGTCATTCGGCGAAATGCTTATAGATTTTGTTCCTGAAATTTCCGGTGTTTCACTAGCAGATACGAAGACTTTCGTCAAGGCTGCTGGTGGTGCTCCGGCTAATGTTGCTTGTGCCATTGCTAGACTTGATGGTACCTCGGCTTTTGTGGGCAAGGTTAATTAGTTTCATGTTTCTTACTTTTCTCTATATTCTCCTTAGCTTTAACTTGTAAATGATTTTAGTTTACTTGTGTATACATGAACAGGTAGGAAACGATGAGTTCGGCAAGATGCTTGTCGATATATTGAAAAAGAATGGCGTAAATAGTGACGGAGTGTGTTTTGACGATGATGCCAGAACGGGTTTGGCGTTTGTAACATTAACAAAGGGTGGTGAAAGGGAGTTCATGTTTTACAGAAACCCAAGTGCAGATATGATGTTCAGAGAATCTGAACTAAACATCAGACTGATTAAACAAGCTAAGATTTTTCATTATGGTTCCTTAAGTTTGATATCAGAGCCATGTCGTTCAACTCATTTGGCTGCCATGAAAATAGCGAAACAAGCCGGTGCACTACTCTCATACGATCCAAATCTTCGGTTGCCGCTATGGCCATCAGCAACGACTGCTAAAGAAGCCATTATGAGCATTTGGAAAGAAGCTGATATTATCAAGGTTTATGAAGTGATCATTATATTAACTATTCTGTCATATCATAAATGGACTTATTGAGCTTATGCATGTACTTATCACCCGTAGGTCAGCGATAACGAAATCGAGTTTCTAATGGAAAACGGAGATCCATTAAACGAAGATGATATTCTTAAAACATTCTGGTTTGATGGCTTGAAATTGCTGGTTGTCACATACGGGAAGGATGGTGTTACATACTACACCAAGGTTTATTTTACATTTCGACATCTCATTTACCTTGAATATTGCAACTGTTTCCGTGTTGGCCCTATGAGCGTCCCCTGCTTGACTCGTTTTTATAAGTTTGTGTTGATCGTTTTTCAATTTGCATTTGATGTGTAGAAATTCAAAGGAGGCAAAGTGAAAGGCTATTCACTTAAGAAAGTTGATACAACAGGAGCTGGTGATGCATTCATGGGAGCACTTCTTTACTCGATTTCCGAAGACCCTTCTCTCATTGAGGCAATCCTTTTTTCATACATTTCCATTTTTATGAAAAATTAGCACGAATTATTTCCCAGATCATATCATAGGCTTTTTTAACATGGGTTGCTTACGTATTTTGATCAGGACGAAGAGAAACTAAGGAATACACTTACTTTAGCTAGTGCATGCGGCGCATTGTCAACAACACAGAAAGGAGCAATTCCTTCTCTTCCTAAGATGTCGGCCGCTCTTGAATTCATTGCAAACGATGGAATTGTGAAGGAGACATTGTTAACTCGTTTACTTAATTACTTTCGAGTGCTTTTGGATAGCTCATGGCTCACAAAGAAATATAGCTAGTAATCTAGTATCATACTATCATTTGTTGTATTTCAAGTAATAAACTAAATAAATATTTTCGTATTTTATACCAGCTAGATTCAAGCAGGGTGCAACAATTATTATCAGTTAACCCCTCTCGCTTGCTAACACTATCGGCTATTGTTGCGGAAAATTCCTTACATTGCAGTAGCTTGTAATGAACTCATCACAGGGTCAATTATATATCGAAGTTGGAGTCTGGAATGTGCAATACAGATTAATTTGTGATACCCAGATAAATAGATTTATTACGATAACAATGAACTCAAATTACCAAAAGAATGGCATAAACTTTAGAAGTGTCAGAAGTTAACTCAACTAATTCACTAACGTAACAACAATGTATCGACATTTTTTACATCCAGTACACTCATTTACCAGGGGCAAAATTTGTGGCGAAAGCCCAAGCATTGTTGCTAACAGGATCAGCAAGATGATCAGCCAAGTTCTCTAGAGGTCCTTTACCAGTAACAATCGCTTGAACAAAGTATCCAAACATGGAAAACATTGCCAATCTACCGTTCTTGATCTCTTTCACTTTCAACTCAGCGAAAGCCTCTGGGTCATCAGCAAGTCCAAGAGGGTCGAAACTGCCGCCGGGGTAAAGCGGGTCGACAATCTCACCAAGAGGTCCGCCAGCAACACGGTAACCCTCAACTGCACCCATCAAGATAACTTGTGTAGCCCAAATAGCTAAGATGCTTTGAGCATGTACTAAGCTTGAGTTACCCAAGTAGTCCAATCCTCCCTCACTGAAAATTTGTGCTCCGGCTTTGAACCAAACAGCTTCACCGAATTTAACGCCGTTACGTGAGAGCAATTCAGGGAAGATGCATCCTAGAGCTCCGAGCATAGCCCATCTGCAATGAATCACTTCAAGTTCACGGTTTTTGGCGAAAGTTTCTGGATCAGCAGAAAGACCGGCAGTGTCCCAACCATAATCACCAGGGAATTCACCATTGAGATAGGATGGAGCCTCGCCTGAGAAGGGACCCAAGTACTTAACTCTATCAGGACCATACCATGGGCTGGTAGATGAAACTGCGGGTTTAGATGATTTAGCTGCTTTTGCCGGTGTTTTTTTCTGGAAGAGCATGGTGATTCTTCCTTCACCCTCTGGAATGGATGGTGTTACTTTCACTGCCTTTCCAGCAAGAGATGGAGATGAGAGAGCCATTGTTGAAGCAGCCATTGAAGGATGTGATAGAAAACAAAAAAATCTAGAAAGAAGCAGTGAAATGAGATGAATATAGTTTTGTGTTTTGAGACTGTTGATGCTGGGTTGTATTAATAGAGAGCAGGCATCAAACGGTAACTTCATCTTTGGATATCTGTATCCACATTATAATTGGCTAATGAAGTTCCATGGCTCTGCTCAACGGACAACGGTTGAACAGTAGGAAGCCTTCCATCCACAAGCTTATGGAATTCAACACCAGCCAGGGAAAATCAAAACGTTAACTTATCTTGGGATATTTGTATCCATATTGTGATTGTCTAATAGAGTTCCACGGCTCCGCTTCAATTGCTTTAGAGTTGGCACTCTCTCATCCACTAGCTCATAAAAATCTAAGAGTTTTAACACCAGCCAAGAAATACCCCACTTGTTATTTGTCTCAGATTTTGTTTAGGTAAATCTTTCAAATGCTCTCGAGTTTGTTGTACACCTTGGGCTTTGAACCCACCGTTGGCCAAATAGTGTGTTCAACTGTATATCCTGGCTGGATCGTCCAGTAAAAGATATCCGGGCTGGATCGGCCAGTTGAAAAGATATTCAGGCTGGATCGGCCGATCCGTCCAACCATGACTCTGGTGAAACATGCACCAGACAGATAATTTTTTATTTTTTTTTTGGAGCGAAAAGAAAATCTATAGAAGATTAAGGGAGTACATTGTGTTTTTCTTCCTCCAGTTGAGGGATGATACAACTCGGAGAAGTGTTGATCCAAACATAGTCTAGTCTATCAAGTCTAGCTTTTTTAGACAGAATGTTTGCAATCTTGTTCTTCACTTTTGGAATGTAATGACAAGACCATGAAATAAAATCCTTAAACAAGCGTCTAATATCCAAAACTAAATTATGGAGTCTCCAGTCTAGAGTAAGACATCCTTCATTGACTGCGTCTGCAACTAGCTTAGAGTCGAGCTCGAAACGAACTTTCTGAAGCTTCAGTGCTTTGGCCCAAGAAACTCCTTCCCAAAGACCTCTGCATTCTTCCTGCTCAGCACTCCAAGCATGATTCAAGTAGATGCATTTCGCTCCCTGCTGGTTTCCTGCATGATCACGAATAATTAGTCCAAGCCCACCTGTTTTTAAAGTGTCATGGTAAGACCCATCCACATTGAGAGCGAAACAATCTCTAGGAGGTGGAATCCAGTGCAGGTTATCCCTGTTTTGTTTTCTGTTTTTGATTTGAGTATTACTATAAGCATTACTATGTTCATGTATGGATAGTCTACATCTAAATATGATTTTTCCTGGCATGGCTTTAGAATTTTGAAAGACTCTCTGACACCTTTCATGCCATATGCACCAAATTGTGATATCTTTTGCAACTAAGTCGCTTTCCGTAATTCGGTTTTGCATGAGATTGTCGAACCAGTTGCAAATCCAGTCGCTCAGACTTTGGATGTTGTTGGCCCAATCTCCAGTGACTGCAAACCAGACTGCACGATCCAAGCTGCAGTTTATAAGAACGTGCTCCGGGGATTCAGGACATAAGCTGCAGAAGGGGCAATTATGATCTATGTGTCTCATATAGCTCACCATCTTGTCTCTTGTTTGCAAAAAGCCTTTGATGCATTTACATAGAAAGTGCCGAATTCTTGGGAGGAAGTTAAGTTTCCATAACCGCTTGAATATTTGGTTCATTCTTGTGCCCGCAGAGACTGTTAAGTTGCAGTCTTGAAACATTTTTCTGTAGCAGGATTTTACGGAGAACTTACCACTCTTTTCTAGGTGCCAAATCAACTTATCCTTGTTATTTTCATGGATGGGAATTTTGAGAATAAGATCGACAGTACTTGGCTCAAAGAGGGTGTGAAGAAGGTTTGTATCCCACGAGAAATAATTCGGTTCAAACAGCTGGCAAACATGAGTGTGACACTGTGCGTTAATCGCGCTTTGCTTTGGAGAAGGAGGGTTGCTATGTTGTAGTATCCAATTGTGCTTCCAGATACGGATGGTTTTTCCATTGCCGAGACTCCAGCAGCTGTGTTGCTGGATGAAGGGTAGCTCGGAGGAGATGCTGCGCCAAGACCAGGTAGAGTTAGTCTTCTTTTTTAAGTTGAAAACTTCCCCATCTGGGTAGTACTTGGCTTCCATAGATTTAGCCCAGAGAGTAGAGTTTGCTTCGCATAGCCTCCAAGCAGATTTTGCTAGTAGAGCTCTGTTGAGAATATTTAGGTCTCTAAATCCTAGACCTCCCTCTTCTTTGGTAAGGTTTGTTTCTTTCCATTTAACCGCATGTCTTCCTTTGTTAGACTTCTTATTCCTCCAGAAAGTTTGTTGGCTGGAATTCATTTTCGATATTGTTGCGTTTGGTAGTTTGAAGCTGCACATGTGGTAAATTGGAATCGCATTCATGACATGAAGTACCATCACACCTCGACCAACTTCTGCCATGCCAATGCCATTCCATCTGGCGTATTTTGCTTCCATTTTGTCCACCAAGATGGAGAAGGGGATTTTTTTATTTCGTCCAACGAAGAATGGGAGGCCAAGGTATGTTTCCTCTGAGATATTAAGTTGTCTAACTTGTAAGATACCACTGAGAATTTGACCAGAAGAGGGACTGACATTCTTGCTGAAGTAGACGGCGGATTTGTTGAAGTTTATGAGCTGACCCGATTAAGAGCTGAAATCGCTTATGACTTGGAGGATATTGCTGACTTGGGTGAGATTCGCCTTACAAAAGAGAAGGCAGTCATCCGCGAAGAGAAGATTATTTATCTTTGGAGCAGACCTAGATATTTTTACGCCCGATAATTTTCCAGTGGTTTCACAGTGCTCAAGCATTCTAGAAAATGATTCCATCGCTATGATAAATAGGTACGGTGAAAGTGGATCGCCTTGACGAATTCCCCTTGTTAGCTTGAAAGGGGAAGTAGGAGAACCATTAATCATGATTTCAATTTGAGTTATGCTTATGCACTGCTGGATTAGCTGGCAGAACTTTTCATTGAAGCCAAACTTGCGAAGTATTTCTATCAAGAAACTACATTCCAATCTATCGAAAGCCTTCGACATGTCCATTTTTAGATCTAGTTGAACGGTGTATCCTTATTTTCTTTTCATTGCTTGAACTATTTCCTGCACTAGGCAGACATTTTCAGAAATAAGTCGCCCCTGGACGTACGCTGACTGCATTGGAGATATAATGGTTTCTATATTTTTTTTCAATCTTAAAGAGATAACTTTGGAGATAATTTTATACACCGTGTTGCAAAGGGCAATAGGTCGAAAATCTTCCGGTTTATGAGCGGTATACGTCTTTGGGATTAATGTTACCCTGGTTTTGTTCAGCTGCTTGAAAAGATAACCAGAATGAAAGAATGCTTGCACTGTGCTGCACACTTCTGTTTTAACAATACTCCATTGTGTTTGATAAAAGCCTGGGGGAAAACCTTCAGGTACTGGGATTGTCCACGGTTCCATGGTCATTAAAGCATTATAGACCTCTTGTTCAGTAGGGATTGCAGTGAGAGCGTTGTTGTCTTCCTCAGAAATGTAAGTTTGAATGTGATCGAGAAAGTGAAAACTGTCGGCGGGGGTTGACGTGGACATGATGCTTTCGAAGTGAGATTTGAGAAGATGTTCCATAGAGTCTCTAGTTTGGCACCAGGAGCCATCCGGAGCAAGAAGGGAATCAATTCTGTTGGGAGCTCTACGTTTGTTGGCCCTAATGTGAAAATACTTTGAGTTCTTGTCCATTTCTTTGTAGAATTGGTCTTTCGATTTTTGGCGATTGGAGGAAGCTTGAATGTCATTGAGCTTGCTTACTTCACATTCAAGTTTAAGAATCTCGTCAGTATTACATCCTGCCACATCACTTTCCTGGAGCTTAGCTATAACCGATTGATGATCTATGATTTTTTGCTGAGTATTTCCAAACGTAGCCTTGCTCCATTTAGCAAGAATATGACAAGTATTTGCTTGCTTATTGGATAATATGAAAGCTTTTGAACCTGCAAATTTAGGTGACCATGCATGCATAATTTCGCTAATGCAAGAGTTATTATTAAGCCAATGTTCCCAAAACTTCCAGTTTCTACCTGTAGCTCTAGTGTGGTTGTATAGGTTTAGCAGAATCGGGGTGTGGTCCGATCCATTTCTACTGACATGCGAAAGAGTGGAGTCTGGGTATTCAGTGAACCAAAGAGAGTTAACAAGGGCTCTATCTAACCTAGATTTGTATTTTCCTGTTCCATGACTATTGCTAGTCCACGTAAAAGGATTCCCAGAGAAACCTAGATCCGAGAGGTCATAATCTCTAATGAGTTTAATGATGGCTTCGGGAGTAGCAGTACCTAATTTATTGTGTCTCTCATCCGGACTTAATGTGATATTTAAGTCTCCTAAGAGAACCCATGGGATGGTTACAGAGACACTCAGATTCTTTAAGTAAGACCATTGAGCATTTTGTTCGTGTTTGTAGGGTGTACCATAGACACAGGAGAGGAACCATTCCCATTTAGCCCTATAATTTGAAACAATAGCGTGAATCATTTTATTAGACTTGTTGACAACCTCTAGAGAAAAACCATCTTTCCAGAGAAGGAGAAGACCTCCTGCGATACCAACAGATGGGACAAAACATTTGTTTGGGAAACCTAAGAAATTTGATAATCTAAGGATTCTGTTATCATTTAATTTTGTTTCAGAGATAAAAATGATGTCTGGTGAATGTGTTGAGTTAAGCAGGTGCAAATGGTCTCTAGTGTTTTTTCCAAGAAAGCCTTGGCAATTCCAACCAAGAATTTTCATACTGAAAGTATAGTTAAGAATGCAGTAATGATTTAATTTAATGTCTAATAAATCCGTACCAAAAACTTGAATAAAGAGAAAGTGGATAACGTTCGAACAATAAGGAGAAGAATTTACCAGAGTTGGTAGAACAGCGGCAGCCTCATCCGACTCCATGGGGTTTTCTTTGGTGGTATTCTCTCCCTCCTATGATAAATCATGCTCCATTCCATCAACCTCCACAGAAGGATTATTTGTATTATTTTGCATTATGGAAAGCTCATTGTACACCAGTTCATCAGTAAATTCTTCTCCATCCTCTTCGTGATGTCTAAGTCTTTTTGGCCTTCTAGTTTCTTCACGGACACTCTCTTGTGCTGCTACTTTTGCCATACTAGATTCACATATTTTTTGAGTTAAGAGAGTTATGTCATCACAGATTTCAACTCCGTATTCATCGGCCAAGTCATGCATATACTTGGTGTATTCCTCATTTGTGAAACTTCGCAACTATAAATCATGAGCCACATCAGCACATTCTTCATCGTTATGGTTAACGGTCCAGCATTGATTACACAGATTGTGTGGTTGACGCTCCCAATGGTATCGAACCCAGGTAACTCCTCCAGCTCTTGTATTCCACCATCCACCTCGAAAGAGAGGCTTACTTAGATCCATTTTTATTCTGGTAGAAATCATGCTCCCATAAGACGGCCTGCAGTTTTGTGGGATGGTTGATATCTTTGGACCGAGTTCAGTTAGAGCTTCATCGATTACTTGAACGGAATGGTGTTCAAGTAAAAGGTTTTTGAAATGAACTGTCCATTCAAAGTGTGTGAAGTTCCAGTCATGTAAAGGGACCGCATCATCATACGGTTGCAGGTTAAGGTGTGACTTGCAAACATTCCAAGGATTTTTCTTGAGCACGTCATTCATCTTTTCCAGCGAGTGGAACATGAAGAGAAATATGTTTCTGTCTAGAGCCCGCACACCTCTGAAGTTGTACGGTTTCCAGAGCACTTTGAGTTCTTTTCTGACTTCATCTGTTTCTAGCCCATCAGTGTTGAAAACTTTTCCGATTAGAGAATGACCTCGTTCTTCCTGAGCTGCTGATAAAGCTCTTGTAGAGCCAACCGACTGCCTTACTCTTGCCATGGAAATATTTCTGAAGTTTGTTTTTTGTAACTGATTGGTGATCGAAGTTACCTGGTTATTAGAAGAAGAAGCCATTGTTTTGGTGTGATAATAATTAGGGGAAGTGCTTAAAATAAGAGACTTATGATGTTTTTTTACGAAATGAACCACATGTACAAGGAGAATCGAGTTTCTTATATTAATAGCATGAGAAGACCACTTGGTTGGAGTTTGCAATTGTCGCACCAGACAGATATAAATAGTCAATATTCAGGTTTTTCAATTTACAGAAGTTTTCAATTTCAAAAAAAATATCCAAAAGTATAAACGAACCGTGAAAAAAAACCGCCCCTCACACACCCTCCCCCTGCACGTCTCCCGAGGGTCGGGCCCCACAAAAACCCACCCAAAAAAAAAAAAAATTTGTGAGAGGCGGTTTTGCCCTGGTTTCCGCCTCTCGGTTCGTTAAGAATTACTCAAAAAAAAATTACAGAAGTTTTTAAAAGGTACCAACTGCGACATGGAGAATCTTCACATAGATATCTTAGAGAACATACTTTTTTCATTGAACCGTGCTATTTAGACAGCCTTTGGGAACAGCTTTAGTGGCTAGCTTCACATGTGGCAGCCAGCTGGACTAGAAAAAAAACAAAGAATGAAAACGTTGAATATGTTGACTTCTCTGATTTATTAAAAATGATTAATTTCTCCATCTATTATCAGAACAAGCTTGGTAAAGGGGCTTCATGAAATGGTAGAGGGGCGTCAAGTGTGATAGAAATGTCCCTCTTATTGGTTAGGGGGTGTCCTATAGGGGTGTAGATTGACTAGATTACCCTTTCACCTTAAATTAACCAAAATCAAATCAATTTTTTTTAATTAACCAAAATCAAATCAATTAACCAAAATCAAATCAGTTTTTTTTTTCATCTTCATCTTCTCTTCTCCTCCATCAACCCTAACCTCCATTAAAACCGAAAATGTCATCGTCTTCGATTAATCGGCGATTTCAAAAATGTTTGGAAAAACCCAGTTAGGGTTTATTTTATCGTGTTGGATTTAAGTTAATTTTGTATCAAAAATTAGGGTTTTGAATGAAAATTGAAATTGAAATTTCTGGGTTTATGCTAGTTACGGTTGGTAATAACTCAAATACGAACCGTAACTGTTGATTGGGTTGATGTTACGGTTGGTTTAAACTCAAATACCAAATCAGTAAGTTCTTAGTTTTGAGAATATGTTCGATTCACGGTTTGAAACTCAATTAAACTAACCAACCGTAAATTATCCTGAAGGTTAACAACTTATCAAATAGTTATGTACGGTTCAAAAGTTAAGATGACTTACCAACCGTAGGTTAGTTACGGTTGGTTTTTATTCATTAGTTACCAACCGTGAGGTTGATTCTGATTGGTTTCTATTCATTAGTTACCAACCATAGGTTAATTCCATGATTGATAACGACTCCATTCAACCGTATGTTCTTCCGAAATTTTGGGTTTTCCCAAAATTGAAACGGTCTGATTGGTAATTGATACATTACGTGCATCGTAATATATAGTTACTGATTGTGTAACGACTCAATTCAACCGTATGTTCTTAAAATTTTAAATTTTTGATTTGTTACGTACTTTTGAAGTATACCTAGTCATTTTCAATCTTTGGGTTTTTCATTTTGTTGGTTAATTTCTTCATTGGTTGAGGTTGACCTTCACAAATATCACAAAAGTTTCTTTTTTCTTCTCTAATTTTTTTTTATAACCTATTTTAGAGTTATGAATCATATGATAAGTGAAAATTAATTATCAACATTAATCTTGATTATCAACACTAATTTTGATTATCAACAATAAGGGATAATTAGTCATTTCCAGATTTTATTTGATAAGGGACACTTGAAAATTACTTGTAATGACCTTTTTATCTTATTAGGGTGACGCCCCTCTACCATTATATGACACCCCTTTACCAAGCTTGGAAACAAATCGAAAATGCTATATGACCAGCGGAATACCAGCTGAATACCAGCGGATCCGCTGTGTCAAACTGATTTGGCAAAAAAGATGCGAACTGTTTGAACCACGTCATGTAAAGAAAAAGCACATTCCCAATTTACTATTTCACATCTCCGAAATCAATCTTTACCACTTCCCCATTACAGTATAACAACCGTCACCATCCATTCTTAGAACCTTCGCCATCACCGTGCCCATCAGCATGATCACTCCATTTTATTCATCATGAGTTCATGATGATTTGAGTTTTTAGGGATGGTTTGAGATATAATTTAATCAAAAAAAGTTTGAACCACGTTGCACCAAAATAAGTTTGATGAAACGAATCTGAATTCAAACCCAAATAAGCCATTACCACCCATTTGATTTTGATCAAATTAATCAGTCATCTTTAATTGTCCCAAACTAATTCATGAAGTATAATTGTGGTTCAATTGTTATTCATTTAATTTATAATAATCGATCGGCGATTGATTATTAAGTTATTTACGTTGATTTTAGATCAGGTCTTTTGAGAATCATTTCCCTTCTAAGTTGCTTCTATGTAGCTATTGATTCAATGGAAGATTCAAAGGAAAGAAAAACGAAAAAAAGATAAAGAAAATAATTCTCCTAATTTTTCGTTTGATGATGTGGTGGGATGAGTAATCACCTTTTTCTACCATGTCAGCTGCCACGTCAAATCAGCTGTTATGCAGCTGTAATATAGCTGTTCACGTAGCACGGTTGGAAACAAATTTAAGAAAATCTCCCAATTCTATCTTCCTTTTTTTCCTTATGCAAAATTCCTAATCGAGATCAACAAAGGCGAAAAAGATGTTGTTCTTCACAATCACTTGTTCATCGGTATACTGTTCTGTACCTCAGTTTTTTTATCTCAACGCCGATCAAAAAAATTTGATCTCCACACAATCAAGAATGAATTACACATCCTCATCAGTATTCAAAATATCTATTCAAAATATCTAAAACAAGTACAAACAAAGGAAGAACAACAAAACAATGTTTTGATTGACAAGATCATCCAATAAATTTAGAAAACAAATAGAGATTTGTTATTCGGGTTCTTCTTTTTTTCCATAAATTTCCAATCATATTATAAAGTATTGGAATGGTTGCAAGGCTGATAAAATATCAGAATACAATCATCAAAGGTGTTATTATTCCAACTATTCCTATCATTCTTGCTAGATAATCACTAGAATCAAACATTTCAAAAAAAAAAAAAAGCAGGACAAGCATAATAGGAGGGAGGAGTAACATTGGTCTACGATCTCGGGATCCTGTGGAATGTTGCTGATCTTTTATGATGATGTTGATGAAGTAACTGATAGGGTTGCTAATTGAGTAAAAGATCTTGTTGCTAATATGATTTTTGTGGATGTTAATGGTATTTCCCTCAGAACTAATAAGGCGGAACTAACTGAGCAGTTGTTGAGCTCCAAAGGAGACCATCATGGCAGATGGGTTTAGGCGGCTATCTGTGTTTTAATTTATGCATTTTCTTTAAAGAGGGAGGATCCCTTTACATGACTATTGTTACATTATCTCACATTTTGCATGTCCTTTTTGTGAATAAAAACCAAACGATACCGTATTTGAAGCTAAGATTTTGGGGATATGTTTTTCTTATAAAGGTCTACATACCTACCAAAAATGAGCACATTCCGAAACGTATAACTTTACCTTGGAAGAAAATAAGGTAATAGTCATGTAAAGGACATGCAAAAATTAGCTTCAAATACGGTATCGTTTGGTTTTTATTCACAAAAAGGACATGCAAAATGTGAGATAATATAACAATAGTCATGTAAAGGGATCCTTCCTCTTCTTTAAGAGAGAGAGAGGATAACAAGAGATAGAAAAGAGAGAATGGGGGACAGTGGGGGACATATATTAACACTAAAAGTCAACAAGTCAAAAATTCATTTTGTTCTCGGTCCACCTAAACGCCACATAGGCAGCTGTCCATGAACGCTAGCTACAAAAGCTGTTTAAAAATCATTTTCGTTTTTCATTATCTATCTATCTAGCCAATAAATAAATAGATATCTTAGAAAACATACTTTTTTGATTATCTATCTATCTAGCCAATAAATAAATAGTTCGTAATGTAACGTACGTTATAATTGCTTTAGGCATCTACAATATAAAGAAACGCAAAGCCTCTTTATTTATTGTCCAATATATATAGGATTTTGTTGTCCAATATAAAGAAACGCAAAGCCTCTTAATGTTGCTTTTTCTTTTTCCAAAGCCTCTTCGGAAGGGAAAGCAATACGATTGCTTCCTAGTTCCGTTTTCACGTTTTAAAAAAGAAAAGAAACAAGGAAAAGCCCTTGGAATGATTTTAAGACCCTCTCAGTTGGCATGTGAACATAATAAAGGAAGCGTCTTGGCGCAAGATGGAATCCGGTTCGACATATAGTATACGTACCGTCTTTTGTCTCCTTTTCCTCACTCATTGTTAAATTATTGAATTACTGTCCGGCTTTATCGTCCTCGATAGCTACATACTATATATATGTTGCCAGTTCTCATCATTGAATTACTGTCCGGCTTTATCGTCCTCGATAGCACTGTTCTCATCATTGAAACATGTCTTCCTCGATATCACTGAATGATCAAGTTAGTAGTCACGAAGCAGATGAGCATCATCATGAAAGCAGTAGCCGCAATAGTAAATGGATAATCGATGTGAAAGAAAACCTAGATAAGATGGAAGAATGGAGGAAACCGGATCACTGGATGAAAAAATGCATTTACGAAATACCAGCATGCGTCAAAGATCTAAACAAGAAAGCTTTCAAGGCGCAAGCGGTGTCTTTCGGTCCTTTCCACCATGGAGAGGATCACTTGATTCCGATGGAGGAACACAAGCACAGAGCATTACTCCAATTCGTCAAAAGATCTGACAAACCCATTGAGTCTTACATGGACGCACTTCATCGGGTTGGTAAGAACCTCATAGACTCTTATGATTGGCTTGATGAAGCAACAAATAATGATTACCGAGATCAACACGGAAACTACACTGACAAGTTCTTGGAGCTCATGATGCTGGATGGCTCCTTCATGCTCGAAATTTTACGGACTGCCACGAGAATTATTGATGATTATGCTTCTAATGACCCAATCTTTAGTTACCATTGTAAACTAAACTTAATGCCTTACATAAGGAGAGATATGCTTCTCCTCCAGAACCAACTCCCAATGCTTGTTCTGGACACTTTACTGGATGTTGAAACTAGTGGAGCCGGAAATAATACTAATGGTGACAAACCGAAGGTACGTAATAGCGTCATTACAATATGTATCGCTTCTATTTTCTGTCATTCATTCGTAACTTCTAATTTATTTTAATTACTCCTTGATAACAGGACGAGGAGTACCTAAACAGTATCATAATTAGGTTCTTTACCCCGAATAGACCCACCCATATCGTTGGCAAATGTCGCCATGTACTAGACGTATACAGGAAGAACCTTCTTCAAGAGCCACACAATAAACCTCGTAAACCACACGGTCACGGGCCTCACGGTAAAAATGGTCACAGTGAATATAGTTTTGATATCATCCGTTCGGCAAGAGAGCTTTACGAGGCTGGCATAGATCTCAAGATTAGTAAGACCTTGAGTCTCAAAGACATCTCCTTTTCTGGTGGAGTTCTCCGACTACCGATGATTGTGGTGGATGACACAACTGAGTCCACTTTTTTGAACCTAATGGCCTACGAAAGGTTCCATGATGGAGAAGGAAATGATGTTACTGCTTGCATCTTTTTCATCGCCAACATCATCGATTCGGCCAAAGATGTTACTCTCCTCCACTCTAAAGGGATAGTACAGAATGCGCTTGGGAGTGACAAGGCAGCTGCGAAGCTGTTCGATGAGTTGTCCATGTATGTGGCACCTGATCCTGATAGTAGGCTAGGCAAGCTGCACCAGGAGGTGAATGATTATTGTGAGAGGAGGAGGAATAAGTGGCGTGCTAACCTTATTCAAACCTATTTTAGAAGCCCGTGGACTATTATTTCTCTTGTCGCAGCTATTATCCTAATGGCACTCACCTTTGGTCAGACAATATACACCATATATCCTTATTATCACCCTCGTGATCCTACAACAGCACCACCTCCTCCTCCAGCCAGACGTGGTTAGTAACCATATATTCTCTTTTTACTTCTTCAACCATATTTTTGTGTGTTTTTGTGTGTGATTTACCCAGTTATAATGAGCTTCTTGATCGACGTTGCATTTAAAGTTATCAGTTTTAGTTGGTGATTTGTGATTTGCTTGAGATATATTGAATGAAATGAATTGTATTTTTCTTGTTTTGTAAAATTCCGATGATAGATATACTTGATTTAGAGATCTAACATCAACTTGTGAAATTCCATGCCTAAGCATAACTGCACATATGTGCTTGGTTTGTTCTGGGAAAGACGATTTATGGAAGAAGAAAAAACATTTCTGTGGACTCAGTTGCCCAAGGTAAAAACATACCAGCGCCGACAAAATCCAAGTTGATTTTCTATAAGCTCCTCCTCCATTAATGGTTGTTGAAGCATGGTAACATCATTGAAAAATAGCAAGCACCATTTCACGTGAACTTTCAACTCCTCCTTAGAATTCTAGGGGGGCGGCAAATAGAATGATTTGAACATATTATCTCCATTAAATTGTTTCTTAGACGATGATTATATTAATAGGAATTAAAATTTTAATAAAATGAATTTAAATTACAAAAAAAGTTTTTGTTAATTTATATACTCGTATATAGGATAAGTATTAATTGAGCTGTATTTTTTTATATCGATTTTATAACTCATCTGTTGGGTTTATAAAAAAATTCGGTAGAGTAAAAACATAAGAATCACAAAATATTTTTTCCTTTATTACCCTTATCTGCTTGCAGCATTAATCATTTACGTGGAGTCCACCTTCTGCACGGATCACGACAAAAACTTTTCTATAGAACACTTGGTAATTTACTAATTAGCATTTCATTCGTAAGAATAATCTCTGTAGAGTAGATGAACCCGTATAACATTAATCTACTCCTTTTGATTTTGGTTCGGGGCATCTTAATCTTGATCTTGCAACGGACCGTGTATTAGTGATTAGTGTATACCATATCGCCACTGTAGATTTTCTTTTTAAGTATCATATATTCATGGACCCTACTTGAGATTCGGCCATGATCTGATCCTTCATCAGGTCTTTTTCCTCATTTTCTCCCTCCTTTCTCTGTTCATGGAGTATTTGAACCCCTTCAAATCTAAGATTAATAGGATAGTCAAGTCAAATAAGTTTGACTTGACTGAGCTGAGTTAGTTGTTCTGTCTTCTGAGTCAGTGAGTCAGTTGTTCTGTTTTCCAGACAACTATTTGTCCTGTAATAAATATGTCTCAATCCTGTCTAATTGAGACATGATCTTTCTCTCTGTAATACAATTCTACTCACTATTATGTTCATCTTGATTTTTCTCTATTCATCTGATTAACATAGGGAACATAAGAATTCTCATGGTATCAGATTAGTGTTCGATCCATAATAATTTTCTCAATAATTTTCTCAACAATTTTTGGATTTCATCAATTCTGGGCAATATCAATACAATAATTTTACCCAAATCAATTCTTTAGGGTTCTTCAAGAATTTTTATGTTAACAACTAGACGATCTACATATACTTCAGTCAACAACACTCGCATCAATAATAACAGTAGTCGTCGTAACATCAATTTTCAGACAACTAATTTCTTGAATTCAGATCCAGAAAATCGTAATACAATGGCTTCCGCTGGTAATTCTTGTACTTTACCTTTTACAAATACTTCAAACTTTGTCTCCATGAAGTTTGACTCGACTAATTATATGCTTTGGAGGGATCAATTTGAGGGAGTTTTGTTCTCCTGTGATCTGTATGGGTATGTTAATGGTGATATTATTCAACCTCCACATAAAATTATAGTTGATGGTGTTGAAACAATTAATCCAGAATGGGTTTCTTGGAGAAGATTAGATAGGTTTGTCTCAACTTGTTTGAAGGCAAATTTTACACCCACAGTTAGTGGTGATGTTCTTGGTTTATCTACTGCAAAAGAAATTTGGGAGTTTCTTGACCATAGCTTTAGAACACAATTTATTGCTAGGAAGAGTATGTTAAGAACTCAATTGCATAGTCTGAAGAAGGGGAATATGTCTATTGTTCAATATCTATAGAAAATTAAGTCCATAGCATATTCTTTAGCAGCTATTGGTGAAAAAGTTAGTGATTCATATCTTATGATGTTTGTATTGAATGGTTTGGGCAGTGAATATGATGTATTTGTTATATCATATCAAAATAGAGACACACCTTATACTTTTGGAGAAGTAAAAGCAAAGTTACTATCTCATGAACATTTTCTTGCTGAGAGACATCAACAGTCTTCAACTGTTTATGATGATCAAAATACAGAATTCTATGCAAGAAATGGACAGTCTACTTCTAATAACAACATGAGAAATAACAGGAATGGAACTGGTGGACCTTATAAGAATGGTTCATATCAACTTGGGTCTAGTTCAGGTTCTTCAAATTATTCTTATCAAAGTGGAGCTACTTCAAATAGTACTGGTGATAGAAGGCCTTATATTGATTTCCCAAAGGTATTTTATCAAATCTGTAAAAAGAATGGTCATATGGCATCTAGGTGTTTCTTTAGATAGCATCCACCACCAACTGGGAAATCTACAAATACTTCACAAGTTCATTATGCAGTCTCTGATATTCATCAACCATCAGCTTCTTCTGGTTCACATCAGGCTTTCACAAGTGTGAATGTTCAAAGATCTGCAGTTAATGATGATCCTTATTCAAGTACTGTGTGGATATCTGATAGTAGAGCTTCTGCCCATATGACTGGTGATAGATTAATTCTTACAAATACTTATGACTACAAAGGAAAGGAGCATGTGGTGATTAGCAATGGTAAGTCTCTATCAATCAATTTTACTGGCAGTTCAATAATTCAGACACCAACAACTAGTTTTGTGTTAGATAGAGTTTTACATGTACCTGATATGCATCATAATTTACTGTCTGTAGCTAAGTTCACTAAAGATAATGTTTGCTATATCACATTTGATCCTTTTGGTTATGAGATAAGAGGCATATATGATCATGTGTTGTTAGATAAGGGAAAGATGGTAAACAATTTATATCCCATATCTACACCTAAGTTGCAATATGTCTTTTCATCCTTGGTTGCTTCTTTTGACTTATGGCATAATAGGTTAGGCCATCCTTCATCAAAAATTATTCATCAATTACATTCTGACAAACTCATTTTTTTAAAATCTTCTCAAAAAGATATTATTTGTCATCCTTGCCAGCTTTCTAAGAGTAAAAAGCTTCCTTTTCATGCTTCTACTTCTCATACCACTTCTCCTCTAGCTTTAGTTCATTGTGATGAATGGGGTCCTGCTCTTGTGTCTTCCTTATCTGGTTTTAGATATTACATATTATTTGTTGATGATTTTAGTAGATTCAATTGGATTTATCCCATGCAAGTTAAATCTAAAGCTTTGCATTGTTTTCAACATTTCAAAACTCTTACTGAAAATCTATTCAAAAATAAAATTCTTTCTTTTCAAACTGATGGTGCTAGTGAATTGGTCAAAGGTGCTTTCAAACTGTTTTTGGAGTCTTGTGGTATTAATCTGAGAATTTCTTGTCCCAAAACACCTGAGCAAAATGGTCTTGCTGAAATAAAACATAGACATATCACTGAAATGGGTAATACCCTATTGTTTAATGCAAGTTGTCCAAAAGAATTTTAGTATGATGCCTTCTTAGCAGCCACCTTTCTTATAAACAGAACTCCAACTCCAGTTCTTCACCATAAATCACCTTTTCAAGTTTTGTACAATGAGCTTCCTGATGAATCCTTGCTTAGAGTCTTTGGTTGCATTTGTTATCCTTTTCTGGGTCACTCAAGACCAGATAAGTTATCTCCTAAATCTGTCAAATGTGTTTTTATTGGTTACAGTTCTCTTCATAAAGGATACAAGTGTTATAATCCAATTTTAAAGAAAACTTATATTTCAAGACTTTTTATTTTCTCAGAAAATGAATTCTATTTTTAACCATCCTCTTGTTCTGAAATATCTTCTGTTACTGAGTCTCCTTTACTTGTTGAACAGTCTTCTCTTCCTTCTTCTACTATTGTAACTAGATCTAAAAATGGTATTACTAGACCAAAAGTTTTTCATGATCATGTTTTACGTCACTCTGTCACTCATCCTATTTCATCTGCTTTTTCTTCCTTGCTGTCAATTCCCAAACACCAAATCCTGGATTTTGTCACAGGGTATTTCTGTTACTAAAAAAATTTGTAACACATATACGCCGTTAGAGAAACGCTGTGATATTAATTGTTATCTTTTTTGTAACAGTTTTCACCGTGACAAACATTGGTTACAGTCACATTTATAAATTGTTATATTATTTAATAGTAACAGTTAACCTAATTTTAGAATAGCGACACGTGGCTCATTTGTCACAGAAATTATAACAGATTTAATTGTTATTCTCTCTTTGCAACAATTCGGTGATGACACGTGTCTTACACCGCCACATAGGCAACCATAGTGTTTTGCCACGTGTCACTTTTTCATCCGATTACAATAACACATATAAGTGTTGCATATTTTTTGCAACAAATTCGATATGGACACCTATCATCTTTTTTGTCACTATTATTGTAACGTTTAAATAGTTACTCTCATTTGTAACAGCTTTAGGATGATGACACGTGTTGTCTTTCTTCACAGTTTTTGTCACATTTAAATCTATGACAATTCTTTCAATTACAATTAAAAAAATGGATAGTCCAGGTCATTCTCATGGACCTGGCCTTCCAGTTTACAGGCCTGCACAATTAAACCACATGCCTACAATACCTGCAATCTTGTATTTTTTAATCTGTCAAACATTCTCAATTTACCGACTACAAACTATATCGGCAATTTACAATTCATACATTTACAAAAAATCATTCTATTCATTATGTAGGAAAAATTCCAGGTTATATAGTGGTGGAATCCTTGATAAAAAAGCTAATAAAAAAGTAAAACCAGTCAATGAACTTACATCAAGAAACTTATTCAAATCATGTCTTGAAGCATTCTCGCGCAAGATAGTCAATCTCAATCAGACCATCAATAATTTGCATGAATGGGTCCTCATGAAGATGGACTTCATGAATTTTTGGGTGAGACCTGAAAAGAACAATAACAGATTCATAAGATATAACTCAAGGAAAAAAGAATCCATTGGAAAACTTGTAAATGCTCAATCAAATGACCAAGGAGATGAAATGTAAAAGTATTATCGAAAGGAAATGCACATTTTTCTAATAAAGCCTAAGCTAGACATTTACATATAAATGCAATATCACCAAAACTAGCTTCAACATGAACTTATCCACAATCAACCAATAAACTTCCACAAGTAAGACTACCTGACATCTTTAAACTCTGACAAAAAAGCTCATCAAAAGAATGATAGCTTCTCATTCGCTACTAATAATCTTGCCATGGATATCTGCCACTATCCTAGATCTCTTCTCCTACACAAAACATTAAACAATGAAATGAAAATCTTTGCAAATAACATGATATATTATAAACCAAAACTTTGTGTTAAACATGGATGAACATGGGGTTCATAATCACCTTTATTCTTGGGTGATTATCATAATCCATGTCCATCGTGTGCGATCATCAGTTTGTATCCCTATTTTAGCGGCAATTCCACTACTGATTCTGGGGTGGAAACATCCTTGACAACTGCAAAAAATGAAAACACAGGAAATGATTGCTTCAACAGAAAAACAAAAAAGGAAAAAAAACTCAAAAGTTACAAAAATACTGAACCAATCAACTCGACAAATGACAAAGTGAAGAAAAAAAAACAGAATTACTTGTACTACATATACATAACATTTTCATTTGACGAGAACAAGTAACTATAAGAACGCTGTAAAATGAAGATTAACATGAAATTATAATGTAAGCCAACCAACATGGAATTATAGATCCCGTCAATAGAGATTATCATCATTAGACAGTAGAATAATGGTAATGAAAGATTATCTATATAATCTGAACCTACCTACAAACACTCGAAACACCTCTCTAGCATTACACAAATCACATAGCACGGATAGAACTATCTGGAGTGAGGAAGTATGCCTTGACACGAGCTCAACAACCCATACTCTTGAGATTTCATTCTACTCTTCATGATTCCTATAAACAATGGTAGGCAAGATTAGTTCATATATCAATATTTACAAAACCCACAAGATATACAAGAAAATAAAAGGAAAAAAAAATCAAACCGTACTTCTCAGATCTTCCAGTAGGCTCAACTCTACTACCAAATGTATCTTGAACCTATGATGTGCACTGCAAACCAAAACAAGAGATTAGCAAAGTTTTACTGATTGCATACACATCTTACATTCTAAGGAACCAATGAACTGAGTTTCCAAAATAATCAGTTCATCAGCCATTTACTTACTTTCATATCCAATAGTCATCGTCATCTCGTACACCATTCAGTTGAAGAATTCACAAGGCTAACTACATCGATATTTATTGAATTACGGAGACATGGTATGATTCCACAAAGCAATAAAACAATCAATGTAGGATATCCAAGCTTACATCCCCACTTCTCATATCGTCATCGTTCACCTCAATACTTTCACTAATCACTTATCAGACTCCTCGCCACTATCAGTCATACTTTCCTGTGAAACCAAGGAAAACTAAACATTATCAACAAATTATCTTAATTTGTCTAAGGCAGCCGTGCAGTAGTACAAGACACAATAAAAACAAGAAATGTTATTTAACTACAGTGATTGCACAACCTGCACCTCTTCTTAGAGTTCTTCATTTCCTTGGCAGCATTGTAGATAGGCACAGGTGCACAGGTTATTAACCTATTCAGTCCATTACACAAAATCTACATCAATAAATACATTCAAGGAAAACTTAACTAGCTTGATCTTATATATATAAAACTAAAGAGATGAGGGAAACACAAATTAGTACCCTGCAATCATTTCCACAGAAACCATGTTCAGGTGAGAGACTGAGGAGTTGTTGGGATGTATATCAACAAAAACAAGCCTTGGTTTATCACCAACAACAAACTCAAACTCTCATTCAAATAAATTTTTCTCCATCTATAACTATGCTGAGAATTGTGAAAATCTAAAACAAAGGATTTTAGAGATTCTTGTATTAGAAATGGATCATCCAATAGGCACTTAAGCACGCCATATGGGCAGACATCAAATCCAAAATTAAAAGTTTTTTAAAAACAACTAAAATAACACTGAATTAAAGTTGAGGTCTTCTTTCAAGCAAATAAGAACCCCAAGCTCAAAAATAACTTAAACCACACCCAAATTCAACTAAATAAGGTAATATTAAAGGAAAATCTCGAAAAAACAATAAAAAAGAAGAATTCGGAACAGATCCTTGAACAGAATCAGGACTGACAAATTCATCATTCAATGATTCATCAATTCCGAGAGCAAGTTTACGTATTCCTGCAGAAGAAACCAAAAAAAAAAATACTTAATCAAATCAAATCAATGAGACAAATCAAACTAGGGAGAGTTAAAAAGTGAAAAAATTTAATGATTTCAGAAAACATCCACCTTGAATCAACATGGACTGAGGTGAACTCATTTCTTCTCGCTCAGATTTAGGGTTTCCCTCTCCTTTTACTTCTTCAAGCAACCTGACATTAGAACACAGAAAACATGATTAGAAATGTAACCTTAACCAATAATATAACTAATTAGAGATTTAGATGCCAGATTTACAGATCTGGAAGTGAAGAAACTTATCTCTTCTTCTTCTTCTTCTTCGAGTGACAGAATTAGGGCTTCTTCAAAAAAAATGACTTAGGGTTTTGTTTATAGTAGATTTAAAACACAAACCTATTCTATTTCTTGTTTTTTCCTTTTTGGAGATTTCTAGTGAAAAAGATTAGGGTACCGATTAAGGTTATGATTGATTTCAGATTTAGACAGAAAACAAAAATGTTTGGTTTCGGAAAAAATTACCAGAGGAAAGTTTGAGGGAGAGGAGATGGAGGCGGAGAAGAAGAAGGAATGAATTAGATTAGGTTTTGATAACTTTCTCTCTCTTGTATGGGTTATATAGGACCCTTTGGTTAAAGCGCATCAGAGCTGGGTGACTAGTACATACAACACTAATTTGATTGGTTTCTAGAGATTAAATGGGTAATCTTTAACCACGTGTCCAAAACAAAGGTTTTGAACGGTTGTCCTTGTTTTCAAAATTATGTGCTATTTTATAACTTAGAGAACCCTGTGACAACGTTACGCAGGGGTCCATAAGGCTTAGTTTGGTATTGCTGCAGCTTTTGTATAAGCACTTTTTTGTTGTGCGTTGTTGTGTTGTACTGTGAGAAAAAAACAGTTAGACGTTTGGTAAAAAAATAATTAAAGTTAAACCTGATTAAAAAAACTATCAAAGTATGTTTGGTAAAATATCAAATTCAACCATTGTTGTTGTAGCAAATGACAAAAACAGACATATCTCTGAAAATAATTTTACTTAATTTTATTAGGCTTAAAAATAATTAACTTTTTTATTATTAAATACTAGGTATCACCGGGGCCTTACGGCCCCGGCTCAACCTGTGATCATTGTCATGCGTCATGAAGTTTTTGGGCATATAACTCAGGGTTTTTAACATGATATGTTCCTTGAAAGTGTCTTTAAAAATCACTAATATGCGTATGTTAATATACATGTAACACCATTGATTGTTTATTACTATAGTTGGACCTGAGTTTCTCTTTTGGATGAACCAGAGAAGAAATATATCAGAATTGAACATCACGGGTTCACAGATTACTAGAGTTGGACCTTAGTTTCTCTTTTGGATAAACTGGAGACGAAATATGTCAGAATTGAACATCACGGGTTCAAAGATTACTAGAGTTAAACCTGAATTCCCCTTTCGGATGAACTGAAGACGAAATATATCAGACTTGAACATCACGGGTTCAAAGATTAATAGAGTTAGAACTTAGTTTTTCTTTTGGATGAATTGAAGGCGAAATATATCAGAATTGAACATCACGGGTTCAAAGATTACTAAAGTTGGACCTTAGTTTCTCTTTTGGATGAACCATATAAGAAATATATCATAATTGAACATCAGGGGTTCACAGATTACTAGAGATGGACCTTAGTTTCTCTTTTGGATGAACTGGAGACGAAATATATCAGAATTGAACATCACGGGTTCAAAGATTACTAGAGTTGGACCTTAGTTTCTATTTTGGATGAACCGAAGAAGAAATATATCATAATTGAACATCACGGGTTCACTGATTACGAGAGTTGGACCTTAGTTTCTCTTTTGGATGAACTGGAGACGAAATATGTCAGAATTGAACATCACGGGTTCAAAGATTACTAGAGTTGGACCTTAGTTTCTGTTTTGAATGAACCAGAGAAGAAATATATCAGAATATAATATCACGGGTTCAAAGATTACCATAGTTGGACCTTAGTTTCTCTTTTGGATGAACTAGAGACGAAATATATCAGAATTGAACATCACTGGTTCAAAGATTAATATAGTTGGACTTTAGTTTCTCTTTTGGATGAAGCGGAGAAGAAATATATCAGAATTGAACATCACGGGTTCACAGATTACTAGAGTTGGACCTTAGTTTCTCTTTTGGATGAACTGGAGACAAAATATGTCAGAATTGAACATCACGGGTTCGAAGATTACTAGAGTTAAACCTGAATTCCCCTTTAGGATGAACTGAAGACGAAATATATAAGAATTGAACATCACGGGTTCAAAGATTAATAGAGTTAGAACTTAGTTTCTCTTTTGGATGAATTGAAGGCGAAATATATCAGAATTGAACATCACGGGTTCAAAGATTACTAAAGTTGGACCTTAGTTTCTCTTTTGGATGAACCAAAGAAGAAATATATCAGAATTGAACATCAGGGGTTCACAGATTACTAGAGATGGACCTTAGTTTCTCTTTTGGATGAACTGGAGATGAAATATATCAGAATTGAACATCACGGGTTCAAAGATTATTAGAGTTGGACCTTAGTTTCTCTTTTGGATGAACCGGAGAAGAAATATATCAGAATTGAACATCACGAGTTCACAGATTACAAGAGTTGGACCTTAGTTTCTCTTTTGGCTGAACTGGAGACGAAATATGTCAGAATTGAACATCACGGGTTCAAAGATTACTAGAGTTAAACCTGAATTCCCCTTTCGGATGAACTGAAGACGAAATATATCAGAATTGAACATCACGGGTTCAAAGATTAATAGAATTAGAACTTAGTTTCTCTTTTGGATGAATTGAAGGCGAAATATATCAGAATTGAACATCACGGGTTCAAAGATTACTAAAGTTGGACCTTAGTTTCTCTTTTGGATGAACCAGAGAAGAAATATATCAGAATTGAACATCACGGGTTCACAGATTACGAGAGTTGGACCTTATTTTCTCTTTTGGATGAACTCGAGACGAAATATGTCAGAATTGAACATCACGGGTTCAAAGATTACTAGAGTTGGACCTTAGTTTCTGTTTTGAATGAACCGGAGAAGAAATATATCAGAATTGAACATCACGGGTTCAAAGATTACCATAGTTGGACCTTAGTTTCTCTTTTGGATGAAGTAGAGACGAAATATATCATAATTGAACATCACGGGTTCAAAGATTACTATAGTTGGACTTTAGTTTCTCTTTTGGATGAAGCGGAGAAGAAATATATCATAATTGAACATCACGGGTTCACAGATTACTAGAGTTGGACCTTAGTTTCTCTTTTGGATGAACTGGAGACGAAATATGTCAGAATTGAACATCACGGGTTCAAAGATTACTAGAGTTAAACCTGAATTCCCCTTTTGGATGAACTGAAGACGAAATATATCAGAATTGAACATCACGGGTTCAAAGATTAATAGAGTTAGAACTTAGTTTCTCTTTTGGATGAATTGAAGGCGAAATATATCAGAATTGAACATCACGGGTTCAAAGATTACTAAAGTTGGACCTTAGTTTATCTTTTGGATGAACCAGAGAAGAAATATATCAGAATTGAACATCACGGGTTCACAGATTACGAGAGTTGGACCTTATTTTCTCTTTTGGATGAACTCGAGACGAAATATGTCAGAATTGAACATCACGGGTTCAAAGATTACTAGAGTTGGACCTTAGTTTCTGTTTTGAATGAACCGGAGAAGAAATATATCAGAATTGAACATCACGGGTTCAAAGATTACCATAGTTGGACCTTAGTTTCTCTTTTGGATGAACTAGAGACGAAATATATCATAATTGAACATCACGGGTTCAAAGATTACTATAGTTGGACTTTAGTTTCTCTTTTGGATGAAGCGGAGAAGAAATATATCAGAATTGAACATCACGGGTTCACAGATTACTAGAGTTGGACCTTAGTTTCTCTTTTGGATGAACTGGAGACGAAATATGTCAGAATTGAACATCACGGGTTCAAAGATTACTAGAGTTAAACCTGAATTCCCCTTTCGGATGAAATGAAGACGAAATATATCAGAATTGAACATCACGGGTTCAAATATTAATAGAGTTAGAACTTAGTTTCTCTTTTGGATGAATTGAAGGCGAAATATATCAGAATTGAACATCACGGGTTCAAAGATTACTAAAGTTGGACCTTAGTTTATCTTTTGGATGAACCAGAGAAGAAATATATATCAGAATTGAACATCAGGGGTTCACAGATTACTAGAGATGGACCTTAGTATCTCTTTTGGATGAACTGGAGACGAAATATATCAGAATTGAACATCACGGGTTCAAAGATTACTATAGTTGGACCTTAGTTTCTCTTTTGGATGAACCGGAGAAGAAATATATCAGAATTGAACATCACGGGTACAAAGATTACTAGAGTTGGACCTTAGTTTCTCTTTTGGATGAACCGGAGAAGAAATATATCAGAATTGAACATCACGGGTTCACAGATTACGAGAGTTGGACCTTAGTTTCTCTTTTGGATGAACTGGAGACGAAATATGTCAGAATTGAACATCACGGCTTCAAATATTACTAGGGTTGGACCTTAGTTTCTGTTTTGAATGAACCGGAGAAGAAATATATCAGAATTGAACATCACGGGTTCAAAGATTACCATAGTTGGACCTCAGTTTCTCTTTTGGATGAACTAGAGACGAAATATATCAGAATTGAACATCACGGGTTCAAAGATTACTATAGTTGGACTTTAGTTTCTCTTTTGGATGAACCGGAGAAGAAATATATCGAAATTGAACATCACGGTTCACAGATTACTAGAGTTGGACCTTAGTTTCTCTTTTGGATGAACTGGAGACGAAATATGTCAGAATTGAACATCACAAGTTCAAAGATTACTAGAGTTAAACCTGAATTCCCCTTTCGGATGGACTGAAGATGAAATATATCAGAATTGAACATCACGGGTTCAAAGATTACTATAGTTGGACTTTAGTTTCTCTTTTGGATGAAGCGGAGAAGAAATATATCAGAATTGAACATCACGGGTTCACAAATTACTAGAGTTGGACCTAGGTTTCTCTTTTGGATGAACTGGAGACGAAATATGTCAGAATTGAACATCACGGGTTCAAATATTACTAGAGTTAAACCTGAATTCTCCTTTCGGATGAACTGAAGACGAAATATATCAGAATTGAACATCACGGGTTCAAAGATTAATAGAGTTAGAACTTAGTTTCTCTTTTGGATGAATTGAAGGCGAAATATATCAGAATTGAACATCACGGGTTCAAAGATTACTAAAGTTGGACCTTAGTTTATCTTTTGGATGAACCAGAGAAGAAATATATATCAGAATTGAACATCAGGGGTTCACAGATTACTAGAGATGGACCTTAGTATCTCTTTTGGATGAACTGGAGACAAAATATATCAGAATTGAACATCATGGGTTCAAAGATTACTATAGTTGGACCTTAGTTTCTCTTTTGGATGAACCGGAGAAGAAATATATCAGAATTGAACATCACGGGTACAAAGATTACTAGAGTTGGACCTTAGTTTCTCTTTTGGATGAACCGGAGAAGAAATATATCAGAATTGAACATCACGGGTTCACAGATTACGAGAGTTGGACCTTAGTTTCTCTTTTGGATGAACTGGAGACGAAATATGTCAGAATTGAACATCACGGCTTCAAATATTACTAGGGTTGGACCTTAGTTTCTGTTTTGAATGAACCGGAGAAGAAATATATCAGAATTGAACATCACGGGTTCAAAGATTACCATAGTTGGACCTCAGTTTCTCTTTTGGATGAACTAGAGACGAAATATATCAGAATTGAACATCACGGGTTCAAAGATTACTATAGTTGGACTTTAGTTTCTCTTTTGGATGAACCGGAGAAGAAATATATCAGAATTGAACATCACGGGTTCACAGATTACTAGAGTTGGACCTTAGTTTCTCTTTTGGATGAACTGGAGACGAAATATGTCAGAATTGAACATCACGAGTTCAAAGATTACTAGAGTTAAACCTGAATTCCCCTTTCGGATGGACTGAAGATGAAATATATCAGAATTGAACATCACGGGTTCAAAGATTACTAGAGTTGGACCTTAGTTTCTCTTTTGGATGAACCGGAGAAGAAATATATCAGAATTGAACATCACGTGTTCACAGATTACGAGAGTTGGACCTTAGTTTCTCTTTTGGATGAACTGGATACGAAATATGTCAGAATTGAACATCACGGGTTCAAAGATTACTAGAGTTGGAACTTAGTTTCTGTTTTGAATGAACCGGAGAAGAAATATATCAGAATTGAACATCACGGGTTCAAAGATTACCATAGTTGGACCTTAGTTTTTCTTTTGGATGAACTAGAAACGAAATATATATCAGAATTGAACATCACGGGTTCAAAGATTACTATAGTTGGACCTTAGTTTCTCTTTTGGATGAACCAGAGAAGAAATATATCAGAATTGAACATCATGGGTTCACAGATTACTAGAGTTAGACCTTAGTTTCTCTTTTGGATGAACAGGAGACGAAATATGTCAGAATTGAACATCACGGGTTCAAAGATTACTAGAGTTGGAACTTAGTTTCCGGAGAAGAAATATATCAGAATTGAACATGACCATACTACCCTTATCGAAAATAAGTAAAGTAAATGTTGCAGACTGTGAAAATGACCATATTGCCCTTATTGGAAAAAAATGCAATAAATATTATGAAGACTATGAAAATGACCATACTACCCTTATTGGAAATAATTAAAATAATTCTTACAGTCTGTGAAAATGACCATATTGCCCTTATTGAAAAAAAGTCCAATAACTATTATGGAGACTGTGAAAATGACAATACTACCCTTATCAGAAATATGTAAAGTAATTATTCCAGACTGTAAAAATGACCATATTACCCTTATTAGAAAAAAATGCAATAAATATTATGGAGACTGTGAAAATGGCCAAACTACCCTTATCGAAAATAAGTAAAGTAAATACTTTGAAAATGACCATATTATGGAGACTATGAAAATGACCATACTACCCTTATCAAAAATAAGTAAAGTAATTCTTAAAGACTGTGAGAATGACCATATTACCCTTATTGGAAAAAATTGCAATAAATATTATGGAGACTGTGAAAATGACCATACTACCCTTATTGGAAATAATTAAAATAATTCTTACGGTATGTGAAAATGACCATATTACCCTTATTGAAAAAAAAGTCCAATAACTATTATGGAGACTGTGAAAATGACCATACTACCCTTATCAGAAATATGTAAAGTAATTATTCCAGACTGTAAAAATGACCATATTACCCTTATTAGAAAAAAGTGCAATAAATATTATGGAGACTGTGAAAATGACCAAACTACCCTTATCGAAAATAAGTAAAGTAAATACTTTGAAAATGACCATATTATGCAATAAATATTATGGAGAATGTGAAAATGACCATACTACCCTTATCAAAAATAAGTAAAGTAATTCTTATAGACTGTGAAAATGACCGTATTACCCTTATTGGAAAAAAATGCAATAAATATTATGGAGACTGTGGAAATGACCATACTACCCTTATCCAAAATAAGTAAAGTAAATGTTATAGACTGTAAAAATGACCATACTACCCTTATTGGAAAAAAGTACAATAAATATTATGGAGACTATGAAAATGACCATACTACCCTTATCGGAAATAAGTAAAGTAATTCTTACAGACTGTGAAAATGACCATATTATTCTTATTGGAAAAAAGTGCAATAAATATTATGGAGACTGTGAAAATGACCAGTCAGGGTAATATGGTCATTTTTACAGTATGTAATATTTACTTTACTTATTTCCGATAAGGGTTGTATGGTCATTTTCACAGTCTCCATAATATTTATTGCACTTTTTTTCAATAAGGGTAATATGGTCATTTTCACAGCCTATAAGAATTACTTTAATTATTTCCGATAAGGGTAGAATGGTCATTTTCACAGTCTCCATAATATTTATTGCACTTTTTTCAAATAAGGGTAATATAGTAATTTTCACAGCCTGTAACTTTTACTTTACTTATTTTCGATAAGGGTAGTATGGTCATTTTCATAATCTCTATAATATTTATTACACTTTTTCTAATAAGGGCAATATGGTCATTTTCACAGTCTGTAACATTTACTTTACTTATTTTCGATAAGGGTAGTATGGTTATTTTCACAGTCTCCATAATATTTATTACACTTTTTTTCCAATAAGGGTAATATGGTCATTTTCACAGTCTGTAAGAATTACTTTACTTATATTTTGATAAGGGTAGTATGGTCATTTTCACAGTCTCCATAATATTTATTGCACTTTTTTTCAATAAGGGTAATATGGTCTTTTTCAAAGTATTTACTTTACATATTTTAGATAAGGGTAGTATGGTCATTTTCATAGTCTCCATAATATTTATTGCACTTTTTTTTAAATTAGGGTAATATGGTAATTTTTACAGTCTGTAAGAATTACTTTACTTATTTCCGATAAGGGTAGTACGGTCATTTTCATAGTCTCCATAATATTTATTGCACTTTTTTCCAATAAGGGAAATATGGTCATTTTCACAGTCTGTAACATTTACTTTACTTATTTTCGATAAGGGTAGTATGGTCATTTTCACAGTCTCCATAATATTTATTGCACTTTTTTCTAATAAGGGTAATATGGTCATTTTTACAGTATGTAAGAATTACTTTACATATTTCTGATAAGGGTAGTATGGTAATTTTTACAGTCTCCATAATAGTTATTGCACTTTTTTCCAAAGGGTAACATGGTCATTTTCACAGTCTGTAAGAATTACTTTACTTAATTCCGATAAGGGTAGTATGGTCATTTTCACAGTCTTCGTAATATTTATTGCAGTTTTTTTCAATAAGGGTAATATGGTCATTTTCACAGTCTGTAAGAATTACTTTATTTATTTCCGGTAAGGGTAGTATGGTCATTTTCACAGTCTCCGTAACATTTATTGCAATTTTTTCCAATAAGGGTAATATGGTCATTTTCACAATCTGTAACATTTCCTTTACTTATTTTCGATAAGGGTAGTATGGTCATTTTCACAGTCTTCATAATATTTATTGCACTTTTTTCCAATAAGGGTAATATGGTCATTTTCACAGTCTGTAAGAACTACTTTTTACTTATTTCCGATAAAGGTAGTATGGTCATTTTCACAATCTTCATAATATTTATTGCACTTTTTTTCAATTAGGGTAATATGGTCATTTTCAAAGTATTTACTTTTACTTATTTTCAATAAGGGTAGTCTGGTTATTTTCACAGTCTCCATAATATTTATTGCACTTTTTCCAATAAGGGTAATATGGTCATTTTCACAGTCCGTAATATTTACTTTACTGATTTCAATAAGGGTATTCTGGTCATTTTCACAGTCTCCGTAATATTTATTGCACTTATGTCCAATAAGGGTAATATGGTCATTTTCACAGTCTTTGAAATTTTTATTGCACTTATTCCGATAAGGGTAGTTTGGTCATTTTCACAGTCTTCGGAAGAAGTAGATATTTTTGTTGTGGTTTTGTCGAGAAAATCGAGAGAAAAAGTTTGTATTTGTCAAAGTCAAATGTCGTACAAATTCATGGCTTGTTGACTTGGTCTTGATCCTTTTTTCTAATATTAAGAAAATAAAAAAATAAAAAAAAAATAAATTTTGATATTTAGAAATTAAATAAAATTGTTATTTTGTATAATTGTTGCGAAAGTAGTGACAACCAAAATTGTAAGAGTGATTAATTCGGGGTTGTTTTAGATGTGGTGGAATTTTTGGGTGGAAACATCATTTCAGATTATAATTGTGATTGTCTAGATAATTGTCAACAAATATAATTGTGACTAGTAAAAAAGTTAAATATTCAGATTCATTATCACGATTACAAAATTTAGCAACAATTATAATTGTTGCAGGACTTATCACAGGTATATCAGTGACTGAAAAATAAACTGTGACAGGTTACACTGTGAGAAAATCCTGGTTTTGGTGTAGTGATGGGTGATGAAAATACTGCATTGGTTAGGAATGATACTTGGGATTTAGTTGACCCTGAACCATATATGAATATTCTTGGTTGTAAGTGGGTTTATAGAGTAAAGTTAAAGTCTGATGGTACTTTGGATATACTAAAGTCAAGATTGGTTTCTTTGGGGTATAATCAGCAAGATGGAGTTGATTATGGAAAGACTCTTAGTCCTATTGTGAAAGCAACTACAGTCAGGGTGGTATTAACTATTGTTGTTACTAGAGGTTGGTTCATAAAGCAGTTGGATGTTTCTAATGTTTTTTTACATGGAGATTTAACTGAGGATGTCTATATGAAACAATCACCTGGGTTTTAAAGTGTTGAATTTCGTCACAAGGTTTGCAAATTAAAGAAAAGTCTTTATGGGTTGAAGCAAGCCCCAAGGGCTTGGTTTGAAAAGTTCAGTGCTTCTTTACTTTCTTATGGATTTATGAGAACAGTGTCTGATTATTCTATGTTTGTTTATCATTCTGGTTCTGATATGATAATACTACTTCTTTATGTTGATGATATTATCTTGATTGGTTCATATGAAGTTTTACTTAATAATTTGATTCAACACCTCAATACTATTTTTGCAATGAAGGAGTTAGGTGATTTGCATTATTTTTTGGGAATTGAAGCTACTAGACAGTTTGATACTCTTACTTACACAAAAGAAGTATACCTTGGATTTATTGGAAAAGGCACACATGTTAGAGTGTAATCCTTGTAGCACACCAGTTGCAAAAGGTCCTAGAGTTTCAATTTCTGACGGTGTTCTGCTTAATAATGCATCTGAGTATAAAACTATAGTTGGTATGTTGCAGTATTTATGCTTAACCAGACCTGACGTATGTTTTGGAGTTAACTATGTCAGTCAGTACATGCATGCTCCTACTGATGTGCATATGCTCTTAGTTAAATGAATCTTGAGATATTTGAAGGGTTCTATTGGGCTTGGTATAACATTGAGACAAGGTGATATTAGTTCTTTGACAGCATACACTGATTCTGACTGGGGAAACTGTCCTGAAACTGCAAGATCTACTGGTGGTTATGCTATTTTTCTTGGTTCTTTTTTAATTTCTTGGTCTAGTAAAAAGCAGCCAACTGTATCTAGGTCTACAGCTGAGGCAGAGTACAAAAGTTTATCAGTAGCTACTGCAGAGTTGGAATGGTTGTCATCAGTTCTTTCTGAATTGAATATTTCCTTAGCTCAGCCAATTACTTTGTACTGTGACAATACAAGTACTATTTATTTGTCAGCTAACCCTGTATCTCATTCCAGGGCCAAGCATATAAAGATTCACTATCATGTTGTCAGAGAGCTGGTTGAAAGTGGATTCTTGTCAGTACAACATATTGCTTCAGAAAATCAGCTAGCTGATTTGTTTACTATGGGTCTCTGTGCACCAGTTTTCAGATCTTTGCTTCACCAACTATTAGGTACAACTACTTCAACATCTACTATTTCAGATTTTAATGCCTCAACAGATGCGGCTTCTTCTACCTCAGATGGTGCTCTCACTGCTGCTTTATCTACTACTTATGTTGCTTGCTTGGACAATGCTCCTTATCACACAAGACATTCTTACTTTTAGGTTGTTTTTGCTACTGTTATATGTTGTTGTTTTGTATTTGTTGCTTCAAACTGAGTAATGTCACCCCCTATTAGATTGAGGGGGGCTAATAGGATAGTCAAGTCAAATAAGTTTGACTTGACTCAGTTGAGTTAGTTGTTCTGTCTTCTGAGTCAGTGAGTCAGTTGTTCTGTTTTTCAGACAACTATCTGTGATGGTTTTCATTTTTCTATTTTAATATGTTTTAGCTTTTACTCAAATCTCACTAGTTCCTTTCAAGACTAATCTGTGTTGTGCTGTCCTTGAAATCAAAATATGTGAGTAACCACGCTAGCATAAGACTACAATTACAGGTCTTCATTTGTCTCTATGTCAACTTGCTGTTTGTTTCGAATATATATCTTGGGAAAAAAAATGAGTGGCTCATGAATCATGATCGTATTAAGATTAGTGATACAGAGAGATCACATATACGTGGGTCTAATTGTTAATACGTTGATGCTTAAGAAAATTTTGTACAAAAATAGTTCCTGTAGTTATGCCGCTCTTGCGAATGCAACTTGCCTACGTAGAGAATACAAATAAGACATATATAGGCTGTGATGGCCAAGTTATGAATGCATGATAGTTTGGTAATGCTGATTAATCCACTTCTAACTTGGACATATATTGTGGCCATACATACTGATACTGCTGATACTCCTGGTACATTTTAATTAAAATGTTTGGTGATTTTCTGATATGCTTTAAGAACTAGTTATGTAGTAGCCTGGTACATACTGCGTACGGGCCTCAAAAATATCCAATTGACCATGTCCCATAAAAATGACAAACTAGGGATGTTTATTTTGTTCTGAAAACATGAGTGAGAGTGAAGGACCAGCAAGGGTGGAAAACACATGAGGGTAGGTGTACCCAAAAGATTCCTTTGATCCAATGAATCAACAAACGTGCAAATGAATCCAATTATTTATTGGAATAGTCTGTTGAGTGTTAGGATTTATGTAATTTGTAGATTATAGTAATATGATATGTGTTTACTGGACAGATTTCCCTTCCCTAAATGGTAAGCATCTAGAAGCTTAGGTTTAGTTATAATAATCTTCCTTGTCTTCTTGTGTTAGGATTTATGTCATATGTACATTAATGAACTCAAGTACAATTAGCTGATTGAGCAAAGAACTCCCCTGTATCTCCATTCCCATTACTGTTGTCAATAGAGTGTTGTCTTTCCATCTAAATGTTCATTTCACAATAATTAAGGATGTTCTGTCTCTATTTCGATTATTGTTTTAGTAAATCTCAGGTTAATGAGTGGATTTCTACATTATTATGGCATGAAATTGAAGAGATTATTTGTATTACCTTTCTTCTGATTCCAAGTCCTTGTCTTTTACTTGAACGACGAAATTAGGTTGTTAATTGTTGAGGTCTGTGCCTTACCTCTTTCGGTTTGTTTAGTTTATACTAAATGCTTTTGATAATCAGGTTTGAATGGCCTTTGTAAGTCTGATACAACAAGTCTCAGTTCTGTTTCGGGTTTAGAGTCTTAACTACTGTTTTTTAGCTTGTTTTGATCAGTTGTATACTCAGTCATATTTGTATTTGTTTGAACCTAATTTTTGAAATATTGAAGAATAGTTCTGATTATTTATTTCTTGGTTGTTGTTCTCAGAATGTCTCAAAGTGAAAAAGCATCCAATAGAGTTGGTACTTCAAGCTGCAGCCAACCAAATTCTGAACATCCAGAACAAGAAGATCAAAGTGGTTCAACAATTGCTTCAACAACACCTTCTCCAAGTAATAAGAGATCATTAGCAGAAGTAACAGATGAAGATCATCCACTTTTTATTGCTTTATTGAAGAAATTGCGCACAACAAGGTCACCATCATGGGAGGAATTCACTAGGAAAATCATTGTACAGCCTGTTAAAGGGAAGACCGATGAGGAAGAGGCTGTCCTTATGGGTCAATGTCATCATTGTAAAACGTTGGTACCTGCTCAGAGTGAACAAGGAACTACTCGCTTGGCTCAACATCTAAAAATCTTCCCCGAGAAGCCTGAAAACAAGCCAGGCCAGATGAAGATTACCACTGCAATTAAAAAAGCAGGTACTAACCAAGTTAAATTACTTAATTACAAGTATGATGCTATGGTTACTAGGAATTGCCTTGCTAAAATGATTTCTAAACATGATTACCCACTTAACATGGTTGAGCATTTCTATTTTAGAGAGTTTGTCAGGTCTTTGAACCCTGCTGCGAGAATGCCATGTAGGAATACAAGTAGAGCTGATGTTTTGAGGTGTTATGCTGAAATGAAAGATGAATTGCAATTACAATTAGAGAATTTGACTTCCAAATGTAGTCTTACAACTGATATGTGGACTGCTAAACACACTAAAGATGGTTATTGTTGTGTTACATGCCATTTTATAGATGATGAGTGGAATTTGATTGCCAAAACCTTAGCTTACATTGTAGTGCCATCACCGCATACAGGAGATGTTCTCTCAGATTTTATTAAAACTTGCACATTGGAATGGAACATTGATAGGAAGTTTTTCGCTTTGACTGCTGATAATGCTCCAGCTAATGGAGTTATGATGAGAAATATTATTAAGTGGCTAGATGGTAAGAATTGTTTGTTGCTTCAAGGAAAATTGTTTCACATGAGGTGTAGCAACCACATACTGCACTTGATTGTATTGTATGGCATGAAAGTAGCTGCTGAGTTTATAGAGGGTATTAGAGATTGTGTTAAGTATGTAAAGTCTTCGCAAGCTAGGAAGGAGAAGTTTGAAACTGCATTGACACAATGTAGATTGTCTGGAGAAGTTAGTTTAGATGTTTACACAAGGTGGAACTCCACTTTTATGATGCTTAAGAATGCAATCAAACTGCGAGAAGGTTTTGAAAGACTTAGTGACTTCGATTCTGACTTCGATATTCTGCCATCAAGTGAGCAATGGGAACAAGGAATAGAAATTTGTAATTGTTTAGAGGCGTTTAATGATATTTCAACTGAGTTTGTAGGGATTAAGTATCCAACTGCGAATCTTTATTACAATGGGGTATATAAAATTAACCAAAGCATCAGAAGTTGGGAAGATAGCACTTATAAGTATGTCAGAGAAATGGGGTTGAAAATGAGAGATAAGTTTAATACATACTGGAGTGAAATTAATTTGATCATGAGCATTGGAGTGGTCTTAGATCCAAGATACAAGGCAAAATGGGTAAGGTTCACATACAAGATAATTTTTGGGGATAATGAACGTGCAGCAGTTGAGTATGAGAAATTCAGAACAGACTTGACCAAAATTTTCAAGGCATATGAATCTCAAAACAACACTTCAGATCCTCCCTTCTTTAGCAACTCTATCTCTCGCATGGATGTAAGAGGCCCGAGTACAACTAACCCAGATTATGCTACTTTTTTGTTGGAAAATGATGATTATGATGTTCAGAAATCTGAGTTAGAGATGTACTTAGAAGAACCAATTCTTCCAACTGTGTTACCCCAAGATGAGTACAATTTTGATATATTAAGTTGGTGGAAGCTAAGTGCCGGTAAGTACCCAATTCTATCAAAGATAGCAAGGGATGTATTGGCTGTTCCGGTGACCAGTGTAGCATCAGAGTACATGTTCAGCGATGGTGGAAGGGTTCTAACAACACACAGAACTTCATTAAGTCCAGAATTAGTCCAAGCATTTCTATGCTTAGGTGATTGGCTGCCAGACTTCTTTGGTGCAGGTAAATCTTCTTTGTTAATGATTATGTTATCTTACTACCATTATGTTGTCATTTAGCTTCAAATTAAACTCATATTTGTATATAAAAACAATTCTTCATTTAGCAGCATACTTCAATTCTAGTTACAGATCATTTATAAGGATAGTCTTCAACCATTCATTCCTTACTTGGAAAGTGGCTTTGGCAGCAATTAACTCTTATGATTATGCTAAATTACCTGACTTTTGTATACCTTACTTAAGATTTGATTCAATTTGAGCTTGATAGAATCTCTGATTGCAGCTGTTACTTGTTAGTAATAACCATAATATTACTTATAGCCATTAGTTGCAACTACTAATCAGTTGGATCTTCGTTACCGCCTGAAACGTTGTGTGGGTGTGTGCTAGTAAATTGTTTGTTGGTTTAACTTCTGAAAATGCAAGTGAAATTTGGTAATGATTTTTGTCACTATTAGTAAGAGGATTGAAACATGTTCTGTTGCTATTTGGTTAAGCTTCCATTGACTGCAACAAACTACAATGTGGCAGGTACTGGCATTGTGTCATGTTATAAAGTTGTTTCTAGCAGGCCTTCTTTGTTTTCTGCAATATTATTCATTTTCCAACTTGAGACTAATTTCACTGTTGTTTCTGCAATATTACTCATTTTCCAACTTGAGATTATGAATTTGACAATGACAGTGCACCATTGGTCTAATGCAGATACGGAAATCGTGGACTGAAATGAAGTTGAAGCAATGGTACAACATGCCAGGCATCCAAGCGAGATCACACTAAGTTACACTACTCACTAGCGTGTTCTGTGACTGTTTTTTTCTTTTTTGGCTTTGTTGTAGCCTGTTGTGTACTTTCTTTTGCACGGAGTAAACTCTTTAACTCTGAACATTGTGCTTGTGTGGGTTTGTAATTTTCATTGAACATTTTGAACTTAAAAAGACAAAGACTATGTTTTTTTCAAGCTTTTAGATTTTTTCCTAGTTATCGGATTTTAACGGATAAAAATCCGATATCCGATAGCTTAACCTTAACCTTATCGAATTGTATTTTCTGATATCCGTCGGATGTTATCGGATATCGGATATCCGATAACCCTTAACCTTAACCTTACCGAAACTGCTAATATCCGCCGGATATTTATCCGTTGCCAGCCCTAGTCTCAATCCTGTCTAATTGAGACATGATCTTTCTCTCTATAATAAAATTCTACTCACTATTGTGTTCATCTTGATTTCTCTCTATTCATCTGATTAACATAGGGAACATAAGAATTCTCAAAGCTAAAAACTATAAATTAAGTTTTTCGTAACCAAATTCCACCAGCACCTTTACCCTAAAATAGATTAAAAACATGATGTTTAATCATTCAAATTAATTTTGTCCAAAAATCATAGTTGATAAATTCCTAAGAATAGATAAAAGAATCATCTTCTGATATGTTATTTACTCGATTGATTGCTCCTTCATCTTCATTATATTCACATTAGATCACCTCCTTCGCCATTTTTGTTCATCTGATGTTTTAAGATTGGGTAAGAAACTATTCAAAGACCAGAACGCTTTAAGATTTAATGATCAGAACAATTGAAAATAGCAAAAGAAAAAAAAACTGTATATTGCTTGTGTTTCTCACGAGAGCTCTCCATGAAAGATTTCATCACAAATTTAAATTATTTAGCTACTTTTTTTTAAGCATAGATAGATCATAGAGAGAGAGATAGAGTCAGACAGAGAAGAAGGATATAAAAAGGAAGCAAGAAATCAAAAGGAACAAAGCGATATAAAGAGGAGAGAAGCCCGTGATTTATTACTCTCTTTATTCTTCGCTAATAACAACCTGAGGGTATTAGTGGAACATCAATCATAATTATAAAGAAAATTAAACAATTATTATCTTGATAATTTATTTCAATTTCCTATGTAATTAAATGGCGATTATACTTTTGTTAATTTATATACCGGTATACAAGTTAATATGACCCTAATAAAACATGGCATAAATTTTAAAGAATAGTTAACTTACGTCACTCGAAATACTTCGCTAGGAGTAGTAGTGCTGTTATTGAGCCGTACACTTTGTACCGCCGGTAGTACTGTTGCCATTGCTACTGCTACACAGCTAATTATTATGCAATCCATCTATTCCACTTTTCGTTTAATTTGACTACCTTCCTTCCTATCTACTATGTTTTTTGTTTTTTTTTTGTTGTTGTTGTTGTTATGATGCGAAGTGATAGTGAAAATGTTTTACAATTTTATTTTCCTTATCGTTTAATCGGAAAACAGTTTATCTAAGGGACTTACACTTCCTATTTTCATCAGAATAATTTCCTCACAATCGAGTCGATCTTTAGTTAGGATGGTCTCAAATGCACAAGCAGGGCCTCCCATATACTAACAAGAAACCGTAGAGATGGAAAAGATGGTTGAGATACGAATTATTATTTTTGTTGAATTCAAGTTATCATAAATTTTGGCCTCGGAAAACAAATTCTTGCACACAATTGGAATAACATAAAATAGGCTTGCTTTATTTCCGGTCTATATAGTTATAGTGGCATCTACATTTGTGTACTTAAGTGATGGCGTAATCGTCTGATTCACGAATCAGATGAGATAAAAAAATGCTACGAGGTGTATCTCTGAATAACAGAATCATCATCAACTCAGTCAGCTCATTACAAGTTATGAGTTTACTCTCGGGCGTGCCTCTACTTTGACCGAACTTTTTGCTTCATTCATATACTATATATGAACGTCGCTCTAAGCCTCTGAACAAATTTCACGATTTTACACTTCGACTCAGATTCAGATATGGTAAGATTAAGTTGAAAAAAGGATTTTCTATTATTGAAAGATAATCAAAAGCAATTACATATTAAGCTATATCTGTAACCAACTGATCACAAAACCATTATTAAAAAGCTTTCGATTACAACAAGATAAAAACAAAATCATATCCTCTGATACAAACTGAGCAGTAATATGATCTCATCAACTTGTTTCTTTATTTTGAAATTATATATAACTCTTAGATATCAAGAGACCCTTCTATGTATTATCCATACCTTTTATTTAGTGATTGTACTATATTCATATAAGAGCAAGTAGTGGTATACGTGCTTAACGAGTTGGCATATTATTTGGTGAACAAACGTTTGGGACATTCATAAGTGATATACAAGAACCGCTTGATGAATCTTGAGGTGGCATACAAGGAAGCTTCCTAATATCTGAAAGTGAAAGACAAGGCATTGCAGATAGGCTACATGAAACGGAATCAACATTTGGGAGCGCTACACAATCGGTAGAATATCCTTGTGCCATTGTTAAACAATTAATGGAAGATATCTTTTTCTTTGACTGGAGTTGGAATAGTAGTTGTACTGTTTGTATCGGTAGGTGGAATTGTTTCAGGAATAGTAGTACGGTTGGTATCGGAAATTGGAGTTGTATTAGGATCACTAGTAGTGTTTGTATCGGTGGTGGGAATTGTAGGGAAGTTTGTACCTGTAGTAGGAGTAGTGGTACTGTTTGTATCGGTGGTAGGAATTGTAGGACAGCTTGTACCTGTAGTAGGAATAGTTTCAGTTGTACTGTTTGTATCAGTTGTACTATTTGTATCAGTAGTAGGGCAACTTGTATCGATAGTAGTAGTGGCAGTATTGTTTGAATCTTGAACTGCTAGCCCAAACTGAGAACACGCTACGGCAATGTTGGTCGAGGAAAATGTTACGATGATCAGGCACAAGATACATAGAAATAGTTGCGAAGAACCCATGGTTTTTTAGTTTAGGTTAGATAGAAAAAAGAGATGGAGATTTATGGGATGACGATTTTTAGCTTGTTTGTCACTTATTTATATCGGTCGCGCCAGGCGGTGTTTGTACCCAAAATCACTTTTGGGCACGAAACACGATGAATGGGTTGTTTGGTGTGTTTTTAGGGTTAGAGGTCGATTTGAATAACGGAAGGGAACACGGAGTTTTAACTTGGTTCGGCATGGTTGCCTACGTCCACGGGTGAATCCCCTTGGGGAGTAATCTTTTATTGATAGTTTGTGTTACATTCTTTTTCTTCTCTCCCCTTGGCTCCCTATTTATACAATGCAGTAACTAATTTCAACATAAGAATAAATCGCATTAACTTCCCCATTCATGCCTCCATATTCAATTCTATATGAAACGGATGGAATTAATTCTGCATGTCCGAAACTGCTACAATTAGTGTTGCATGACTGAAACTGCTGCAATTAGTGTTGCATGGTTGAAACTACTGGAATTCAATTCTGCATGCCTTCATGATGATTTATGGCTAAAACTGCTGGAATGAATGTTGCATGGAACTGCACATTCATGTCTCCATGTATTAATTCTGCATAATGGATGGACTGGCTGGCAGCATAACTGGCTGGCAGACTAGATGGACTGGCGGGCAGCACAACTGGCTGGCACACTAGATGGACTGGCTGGCAGCATAACTGACTGGCAGACTAGATGGACTGGCTGGCAACACAACTGGATGACAGACTAGATGGACTGGCTGGCAGCATAACTGGCTGGCAGACTGGAAATTGTCTGGGAATTGGTTATCCGCGTTGTTGGATGCAAGACATAAAATTGGCTAGGGGTGCGACTGACTTCGATAGTTGACTGTCGCTTGACTTTGACCATTGACCTTGACCGGATGTTAACTTTGACAGTTGACCGACTTTGACCATTGACTGGCTTTGACTATTGACCGGTCTGTGCAGGCGAGTGGACTGCTTTGGTTGACTGGTTAGCGGGCTTGGATGAGGACCAAAAGATGATTCAAGTATCAATTTGGCCCATTAAGTGGTATTTTTACTTATGGTACAAACATCGCCCCCTCTTAACCTCCAACTTGTTGGGGGTTAAGAAAATTCCGTTTTCCTTAGTCAATGATAAAATTCGCCCCAAAGTGTGGATTATTGATACTGAGGTGACTGGCAAACTTCCCTTGTGTTTGCGAAAATCATAATCAAAACGCCCCCAAGCGAGGCTATTGTGACTGGGAGATTGGCGGGAAACAGTTGAGTGGAGTGGTATTGTGAGTGAGCGATAACAGTATTGAGTGAAGCTGGTATGCAGCAGATGTAATCACCGGATTGTGGGAACAACGAGCATATCTTGTATGCATCACCGCGATCACCGAATGCAAGATCAACGAACAAAGTTCCACTCGCAGAAGCCGCTTCACCGGACTGCAGGAATCGCGAGCAAAGATGGATCGCATCAATCCACGTTCACCTGAATGCAAGAAGATCGGACAAAGTTCCACCGCAAGCAGCTGCGGTCAGCTGGACTGCAGGAACTGCGAGCATAGCTGACCGCATCAGCGCTCACTGAATGCAGCGAGATCGGACAAAGTTCCACTCAAGAAGCGTTTCACCTGACCGCAGAACTCGCGAGCAAATATGGACTGCATCAGCTGCGTTCAGCTGGAATGAAACAACATTGGACAAAGTTCCACTGCAGCAGCTGCGTTCAGCTGGACTGCATCAGCTGCAAAGAAGATCAAACAAAGTTCCACCGAATGCAAAGAGATCGGACAAAGTTCCACCGCAGACCGTTCAGAACTGCGAGCAAAGCTGGACTGCATCAGCTGGAATGCAACAGATTGGACAAAGTTCCACTGCAGCAGTTGTGTTCAGCTGGACTGCATCATCTACGTTCAGCTGGAATGCAGCAGCTACGAACAAAGTTATTCTACAGCAGCTGCATTCACCGGATCAGAGGAAATGAGAGCATAGCTGATCGCATGAAAGAACGATGGACTGCTGCAGCAACAATTATCTGGATTGCAGCAGCTGCTGGGGGACTGGACTTAAATAGTTCGATAAACATAGGTGTAAAAGCTATAAATAAAATCGACATCACCATTCGTCCCAATCGAAAAGCCACCAGATCGATCGGGCCATGCGTCCAATCAATATTGATTCTCAGTAATCGATCGCATCGGTTGCGTCCAACCGAGTGCAGCAGTTTCCTTTGAACTGGAGTATAATAATTCAATCAATATAACTATGGTACTTTAACATTGCTGATTATAATAATTGCGTAAAAATATTATGGATAAAAATATTATGGTGTATGCTCGCCCCCTCTTAATCCTGCAACTCGTTGGAGGATTAAGAAGTTCGGGTTACCTGAAGTTTCGATTTACGGAATCTGAACTCTGTATTTCATTTAGGCGCTATGTAACTTGCCCCCAATCGTATAGAGTGTTTACGCATCCTGCCCCAAAGGAGTCATTTCAGATCATGAGGTGTCACATATCTCGCCCCCAAGTGATAGTCAGTCACGTTGAAGTGATATGCAACTCCCCCCCAGTAGATTGTAATTGTCATGCTGCTCAATGCTCGCACAAGGGTGCACTGCCTTGCTGAATTTTGCTCGCGCATGGAATTTTGAAGATGTATGCTATCCGAAATTCGCGCGGGGGGCCATTCCACTATTCTAGATTTGCGCAGAATTGAAATGTGTGCATCCCCTCGTTGAGAAAATGATTGCCACATTAAAGGTGTCTTATCGAACAAGAGTATGCATGAATAAATGAAAAGAAAAAAGAATAAATATGTAAATTGTATACTTACCGTATACTTACCATATTGAAAATGTTACTGCGACTTCGTTTATGAAGTGATTAGGATGCCCACTGGCAATGGCGTTGTTTTCCAACAATGATGATTAATATAGTTGCCTTACGTCTCGTCTTGACTTTGTAAATTGATTTTTCTCAAGGACTCGATGCACCAATCAAGTCCAGATCGATTGAAAATAGTTTCCACGAATCGTGTTTTAGCAGTTGCGATTAGATGTACAAAGAATGATTATGCATAAAACCGATCAAGTAAGTGAGAGAAAATCGATTGAAACAAGATTGGGTAAATTGACTACAAATAGCTTGATCAATCTGGCTGTAGGAATTAAAAGGGACTGTGGAAGTTCGATCAACATGCCAGAAGCTGTTGCAATGAAACTGGATTATAGCAGTTCGATCAATTGACTGTAATATTTATGTAGAAAAGGACTGCCGCAGTTCGATGAACTTGACTGCAATATTTTCGGCGGTGATTGAATGTGACCGTTTCTGGTGTTGTCATTTTAAATTTTTAAAAATTTAATTTTCTCCAAAGATTGAAATTTCACCTTCACGACGTTGGTAATGGACATACGATCTCAACGGGCCGAAAATCACTCAATTTGGATGCACGAAGGAGAAGTTATTGATGAAGCAAAACTAGTCGGTTAGCCCCATGCTTCAAACATTTTGTTGGACCCGAAAAATATTATTCTCTAATTGTAAAATTTCACCCTCATGTTGTAGGATATTGAATTGCGATCGCAATGAGCCAAAATTTACCCAATTCGGGCGCGAGACGAAGAAGATATCAACGAAAGAATTAAGTTGGGGCGTATTAATCCATCAGGCTAACGGCGTGGGGCTTAAAAATCCGGGGCTACGTTATTAAGTTACATCGCGTCACACTGAATTGGGGCTACGGACTAGAGTTGCGCCGAGATACACCGAATCAGGGCTACAAAATTAAGTTGTGAACTGCTACACTAAATCAGCCCCTGGAATAATCGCCGATTAGTCACCGAATGATCGGTTAATCTCCAATTAGTCGCCGCATGATCGGCGATTGCCGCTGGCAGCCGCCGGTCAGACGCCAAAGATTGTCACGCCGGCATTCGCTGATCGCTAGCCGTTCGCCGTCGCCACTTCCGCCGTTTGCTCCCATTGCCGCTTAGCATCGTTGCCGTCGCCGCTTCTAACCACTCGGGTGTCGTTGCCAGATTCTCGCTTTTTTTTTTTTTTTTAACTGGCTGAAGTGGGTGAACGAAACCTTTGTTGGTGTGGGTTAACCGAAACTCTAATGTGGGTTAACAAAATCTGATGTGGGTGACCAGCTTTTGACGTGGGTGAAGTAAAACCATAAGTGGGTGAACAGATCTGGAGCCGGTGGAGTGAGCCGCTTGAAGACGCCGGGTCCGGTTTTTTTTTTTTTTTTTAATCTTTTCGCAACATGTTTCTACGAACTGTGATCTGTTCCTTCGGAGCTTTGGTGACACTTTTTCTGAAAATGTTGTCTTTTTGATGGAGGCTTCTTGCAACGGCTTTCTGTAATGTGATCTTTTAAATCACAGATGTTGCCTTTTCTTCCTTGTAACGGTTGTTGTAACGGTTTAAGTAACTGTTGACTTTTCTTCTAGAACTGTTGCTATTTATTTATGGTCCTTTCACCATGGTTTTAATGCACCTTAGCGGACTTTTCTGACACGCTTTTCCGGAAGTTCTCTCTTGGGTATTCATGCACCTAGAGATGCAAGCAACTTGACACCTCTGCGATCATTCAGTAGTGATTTTGACATACTACGAACTCAAACAGGCGAAAACTACGCCATTTGAGAAGCAAAAAGTTTTTCACTTTGGGATTGAATATGTCACGGATCGAACATCCTAACAACAATCTTGGTTATTTTCGCAGTGAGTCAACTTCGGTGGCTTCCGATCATGATCTTTGGAATGCAAAGCAGATTGCGATCACCGACTCGCAGAATCGCAATCAACTAGTCTGCAGCAGCTGCGATCAGCTGGACTGCAGTGATTGAAAACAAAACTGGATCAAGCCATGTTGCAGATCGAACACCCAGCAACAATTTTGATGATTTTTTACTTCAACTTTTTATCGCGGACCGAACATCTTGGCAGCAACTTAATCAATCTTTGTACTGATGCAACTTCAGTGGTTTCAGTAAATCTCGAACCTCTAATCTGGATAGCAGCAGTTGCAATCAAATCAATTGCAGTATTTGCGGTTTCATGGCCAGCAGCATCTTCGATCATCTGGACTGCACCAATTGTGAACAGACTGGACTGCAACAGTTGTGTTCAACTAGACTGCAATAGTGATTTTCAAGCCGTTCAAACTGCTTTTCGATAGACATGACTTGAAGCATTTTATGCAACTTTTCTCAATGGGAGAACACGATTATCTTTACTCGTGTCCCCTTAGCCGGCGCCAATGTTTGTACCCAAAATCACTTTTGGTCACGAAACACAATGAGTGGGTTGTTTGGTGTGTTTTTAGGGTTAGAGGTCGATTTGAATAACGGAAGGGAACACGGAGTTTTAACGTGGTTCGGCATGGTTCCCTACGTCCACGGGTGAATCCCCTTGGGGAGTAATCTTTTATTGATAATTTGTGTTACATTCTTTTTCTTCTCTCCCCTTGGTTCCCTATTTATACAATGCAGTAACTAATTTCAACATAAGAATAAATCGCATTAACTGCCCCATTCATGCCTCCATATTCAATTCTATATGAAACGGCTGGAATTAATTCTGCATGTCCGAAACTGCTACAATTAGTGTTGCATGACTGAAACTGCTGCAATTAGTGTTGCATGGTTGAAACTGCTGGAATTCAATTCTGCATGTCTTCATGATGATTTATGGCTGAAACTACTGGAATGATTGTTGCATGGAACTGCACATTCATGTCTCCATGTATTAATTCTGGATAATGGATGGACTTGGCTTTGGCAAGATAATCGTTGGCAGACTGATGAATGGAGGAAGGACAATTGGTCGGATGGATGGGATCAAGAGCGGAAGACAACCGGCCGGAAGACTAGATGGACTGGTCATAATGCGATCGAAATTGGTTGAATTGGTTATCCGCGTTGCTAGATGCAAGACATAAAATTGGCTAGGGGTGCGACTGACTTCGATAGTTGATCGTCGCTTGACTTTGACCATTGACCTTGACCGGATGTTAACTTTGATAGTTGACCGACTTTGACCATTGACTGGATTTGACCATTGACCGGTCTGTGCAGGCGAGTGGACTTCTTTAGTTGACTGGTTAGCGGGCTTGGATGAGGACCAAAAGATGATTCAAGTATCAATTTGGCCCATTAAGTGGTATTTTTACTTATGGTACAAACAGCGCATCGCTACTTACTCGCTGCTTTCACGCATGCTGAGTTGGTGTGGTGATGTGGCCTAGTGATATAGATTATACTGATTCCACGTATCAGAGAGAGAAATAAAAGAAAAAACTTCTTCCTTCTGCAGGAACCCTATGCGATTGATTCTCATTTCCATATTCATATCGGTTTCATTTCTCTTATTCTACTAATTCAAATCCTTTCAATTTCAAGTCTAAACATTAATCGAGAAATTGGTTGAATATTATATCAAAACTGAGACGAAAAATCTAGTAAACGTTCTTCATCTTATTGATATTGTTTTGAAGATAATCGTCTCATCTCCATTCCCTGTAATCATCGTCATAATCCTCGATAATCTTCAAATCGATTGATTAGTCAAACCATGAAAGCTTGTTCTTTGAAGATCTGTGGATTTTGACTGGCCAATTGAAAGGGGAAACTTTTAGGATCTGTTGAATTCTGAAATATAAAGTTTGATTTTTCCAATTTGAATGGTTTTTTATTGTTGTATGTGGTGATAATTGAATTAAAAGATGTTTGGTGCAGAAGCTTTCATGGACTTTTCTTTTTCAAGTGATTGATGCAATATATGAGAGATCATCAGTGATTCCTAAAATATTTCTTACACCAACAACTAATTTCATTCTCTCTGAAACAACATGAACCCAAAGATGATTAACCATAATAATGGAAGGATCGGGATCTTTCAACAAAGGTGTTTGACAAACCCTTTTGAAAAATATCCTAATCCATTGGATGAAGACAATCTGATGGCCCATAATATCCATGATGTGGTGACATAACTACCTTTATTTTGTTCGGCTCAGTTAGTCGAGCCAAATTTCTCTCATTTTTTTCTCTAAAAATAAAATAAAAACAAAGATTTTCCTTTATTTCTACCAAGAAATAAACACAATCTCAATTAGGTTTTTTTTTCTTTCTTTAAGTATTTCTTCTTTTTCTTCGCCTACTCCTCTTCCTCATTGATTCTTAAGATTCTGATTATATGTGATCATAGAGACACTTCAACTTCCTTATAGAAACGTAAATAATGGTTACTGCATAATTGTTACTCATAGAAAACAAGGCATGCTCGCATCTAATTTAGATCTCTAATCAACATTTTACATAAACAGAGGTACTTTTTTTCTAATATCACCTCTAATATTGTTCTTGTATTACATTTATCACAACCGTACTAATTAATATGCTCATGTGTCTTTCCTGAATTCTAAAGAATGAAGTTGAGTTTTTAGTAGAACATAGAAAAACTCCGATGGAAGTAGCCTGAAAATTTGGGATTTATGCACCTAGCAATTGTTTTAGTTTAGTTTAAGGTATAGAAGTAACCTGACAATATTATTTTTTTATTCCAGGAGCGATGGATGATTTACCCATTCCTAATACTTTGACTCCAAATAAGAGAAATAATAATCTAGAAACACCATATGAAGGAATGCAATTTAACAGTTATGAAGAAGCTAAGGAGTATTATACCGAATATGGATGACGCAATGGTTTTACGATACGTGTTCGATCAACAAATAGAACTTGGATAGGTGTTGGAGAAGTGACAACATCTTACATGGTATGTTCTCGGGAGGGAAACAAAGTAAAAACTGACAATATAGAAGGGGTGGATAAAAAAAGAAGAAGTTGCAGTACTATACAATGTGTGTTCACCGCAAAGATGCAAATTCTTCTTAATGAAGACAATAATATGTGGAAGGTGATGGCATTTACAGACGAACATAATCACTAATTTATGTCACCATAAAAAAGAATGCGTATGCGAACCAATAAATGCATGCCAGAAGATATAAAGGATATGACATAAAAATTCCATAGAGAGAATCTTGAAGTTGAAAAAGTTCCTGTAATCCTTGAGGGTCAAAATATTGGATTTAATAAAAGAGATTGTTGGAATCATCTACATAATGTTAGGCACAAAAATTTAGAACTTGGTGATGCCCAATCTGTCATTGATTATTTACACAAGAAAACAAGTGAGAATTCTCAATTCTTTTATAGATTTCAAGTTGATGAACATGGCAGAGCGGTAAATGTTTTCTGGGTGGATGCGCGATCACGGTTATCATACGAAAAATTTGGCGAGGTAGTTTTCTTCGACACTACATATAGAACGAATAAATATGAAATGCCATTCTCACCGTTTACGGGGGTAAATCATCATTATCAAACTATCCAATTTGGGTGTCCTCTTTTACAAGATGAAACTGAAGTTACATTTTCATGGTTGTTTAGGATATGAGGGAGAAACATCCATCAGAAATCATAACTGACCAAGATGCTGCGATGGATATAAAGAAAGTTTTCCAAAATACGCGCCATCGTTTATGCCTTTGGCACATTAAGAAAAAATTCCCTGAGAAATTATCACATATTTATTTTAAGAAGTCAAAGTTCAAGGGTGATATGAAAGAATGCATTCATCATACTTACAAGATACAAGAGTTTGAAGAAAAATGGAAAAAGATGATTGTGGAGTTTAATTTAAACGACAATGAATGGTTAACTGATTTATATGACATTCGAGAATCCTGGGTACCCATCTACCATAGAAATACATTTTATGCGGGTATGAATACAACGGGTCACAGTGAAGGGGTAAATGCCTTTTTCAAATCATTTGTCTCATCAAAAACAAATCTCAGAGAATTTGTTGTTCGGTATGAACAAGCAGTGAAAGAAATTGTTGATAAAGAATACAGTGAGGATCTTATATCAGAGCATAAAATCCCGAATATTGATAGCAGAAATTTGATACTTAAGCACGGTGCATCAATATACACTCGCAATATTTATAACAAGTTTCTTGAGCAACTATTAGACGCACATCGTTTCAAGTCTGATAGGAAAAGGGGATGAATTTAATACTTACTTAATAGCATCTAAGATTGTTCATCCACAACAGTTCACTATAAATATGAAGCCAGATACGTATGAAGGGTATTGTGAATGTTAATATTTTAAATTTAAAGGTTTACCTTGTAAACATGTGCTTAAAGTTCTTATGAAGCTGTAGGTAGATGAAATACCACCACACTTTATTCTGAAAAGATGGTTGAAAGGTGCCAATTCATTTAGGATTATGGATGAAACATTATTGTCTGATAATTATGAGAACTCCGAAACAAATAGACTTAGTCATCTTTGTCTAAGATCAACTCAAATGTCATGTTTTGCTTCAAAGTCAGATACACTATATAGAATGGCAATTGAAGGCATTGAAAATATCTTTGCACATATTAGGGATGAACATAATAAAATAGTTGAAGCTAATAGAACGACTCCAGTTCCAAGCTCTAAAATCCAAGAGGATACTTAAGTTGAGAAATCAAGTCATCCAGTTATTGAAGATCCGCATATATCACAAGTGAAAGGTAGACCTGCTGAAAAATCGAAAGGAAAAGTAAATAGTTTCGGTAGAATGTTAAGTTCGGTTGAAGCATCAGTACCCAAGATGACAAAATCCATAGTTACACCCACTTACTAATTAAAACAACACAAAGAACTGATCTATCAATGAGATGAAAAATAATTCTTTTATTTAACTTAGTTTATGAATATGAGATTACAAGTTACCCTCCAAACTCACTCAAGAACCCTAACTTACCTCTCTTTACAATATCCCTCTCACTCCTTAAAAGTTCCAACCCCTTTTACAATGGACTAAGTCCTCTATTTATAGGGCAAATTACATAATGGGTTACATCTCATTTTACCTCGCCAGAAGTCATACAATTCACGTTACTATACTTTTTACTTCGCTCAATTCATTTTCAATAAAGTTTTCTCTTCTTTTTTGCCTTAAAATTCGGTTGTTGTCGGGGGAAGCTATCATGTTTCTTGCGTAACAATCCATACTTCGTATCTTCTACTTCGTATACTTCCATTTCTTCACGGAATATCTTCCTATGAAAGTCATCATAATCTCACTACCTAATGTTTCGTCAACCTCGGATCTAACTTCGCAAATCCAATATTCGTTAAAGTAAGTCTGACACTTGATTTGATTTATCACTGATATTTCTCTGGGAGTTAGTAAATAATATATCGTTTGAAGATTTACTTTTTTACATCGTTCAATCTCGTATGAACACGTGGCGAGTAGGTTTTCTGTACCTATATTTTTCCTTTTTTCATTCCAATCGCCGGGATCAAGAATGAAAAGAGAACCCCTCAATAAATTCGTAACCGCCACGTATTCGGCTTTTTCGCTATCTTATCTCCCACGATTCCTTATAACCATTAATATTCGGTTCCCCTTCTCGTATAACCGCCTCTGCCGGTTATATTTCAGATCTGCTATAAATAGCACAGTTTCTCTTCCATTCCTTTACTTTTTGAACTTCACCTTCTTCTTCTCCGGCACTGTTACTCTTCAAATTTTTATCCCCATTTATTATCTTCAATCTCTTTTATTAATTCTTTAGATTCTTTGTTTTATCACCTTCCAACTATCGAAACAATGGCTCCCAGGAAGATTCCTCCTCCTGCCATTTCCAAAACTCTTGAAGATTTTCAAGCAGAACTTGAGAAGAAGGGTTTATCCCTAATTCCGGCGATGGACTCTTCAGTTTATCCTCCAGCTGTAGCAACAAAGTATATGGACTTAGGAAGAGACATGGACTCCTACTAGAATGATCACCACATTGGGTCAATTACGATCTTGGCTCGTCCTTCATTTGTATGATGCCCAGAATCCTCTATTTTATGAGATTTTTGCTAAACTTAACAGGGGTGTTTTCCAGCTGTGTAGGAATGCAATACGAATTTCAAACGAGTTTGTGTGGATCTCCAATGGCGGTGCATCTCAAATTCCTTCGGTAGCAAAAGAATTTAATCCTGCTGATTACAACATTGCTTCCTTTTCGGAAAATTATGTTGATAAAACTTTGTCTCGGAGAAAGTATCAAGACTGGGGTGTCAAGCTCGCCCGGAGGCCTATGAAGGATCCATCTAAAGCTATTCTTCAAGATGTAGAGCCATTTGGAACTTCGAGGAATGCTACCCTCCGCCTTTCCAATGATGAGGATTGGATGATGTTTCCAGTAATTATTGAGGGCCCCTTAGTCTGAAGTTGACGAGGGTGGAAAAGTGCATACCGGTCCCATTTTCGAGCATCTCCATCTCGCATCTTATGATCCTGGAAGACTTCGCTGGTTAGAAATTCCCAACAAGGTAAGTTCGTTATGTCTCTAATCCGTTTAATCTTTATGTTTGGTTCCTTAAATTTCCTTATTTCATTGTAGTATAAGTTTTCTTATCCCGGTTTACTCAAGGACCGATCATTAAAGAAAATATCTGTTGAGTCTCCCATTTCTGATCAGGTACGTCATTCTGTACTTCTCTCTTGACACCTTTCTCTCTTCGGTGACTAATATTGTATTTCGCAGGAGGACGACCATGTGGAACCTCAAGATGCTGTTCCTCCGAGAGTCCCAAGGAAACGAGATCGTCATGAGGGATCCTCAGTTGATACTAGGCTACTCTTTTCATTCTCTCCATTTCATGTTTATGTATCTCGGTGTATTAATTTCGTGCTTCTAAGGATGCTTCGCCCAAATCTCATTCTACTAATAAGTCCCCAAAGCGACGTAGGGGTTTGAATTTAGATACCTTAACTCATATTCTTGGATCTAAGAAGTCTTCAAGTTCGGTCCCTCCTCCTCCTCCTAGTGAAAAATCTGTTAAAGTACCAGAAGTGGCTGTTCCTTCTCATACTCCAAATCCCACTATGCCGGCTCATGTTATTATCGTTGGTGATTCTCCTGTCAAATCATTTATGAGCCCTACTGGCGGGTCTCAATGGAAAGCAAGAAAGGTCTTCGAAGTGGAGGATCCATCTTATATGGCTAACATCGATTTTATGAAGAATGATCTCCTTCTAACTCGTGATGCTCCCCTTGTCAGATCTTCTGCTACCGAGTCCTTGATCTCCTTCAATTCCGACTCTTTCTTGGCTGGGGATCAGTCTTTCATTTTGAATGCCTCTATGAACCTTTCTATCCAACAACATGCTTCTATCATGTCCTTGGTGGGTATTACTGATTCTGAATTTGCTACTTTCCCAAGATCTTTTTTGATTTGCTGTATCTCGTAGGAATTCAATCGCCACATGGCTCAACTCTTGGAGATAAAGGTATCTCGTGAGAATATTGAGATTGCCAAGGATCGTACCTGCGAGATTCAGAAGGATCTTGATGAGGAGAGGGAACGCTCTGCCAGAATAGAACGAAGGGTTGATGAGCTTCGCAGTGAGTTTCTTTACTTCTTTGTTTTTAACTTTGACTTAGCTTTGTCTTTACTATTCCTTTTATTTTATTTCGTCATGCCCATTCTACGAAATGTTATATGGATTACCTCGAATCAAAGGACTCATCTGGTGATATTCAAGCTGAACAGGCGAACCTTTTGTCCCAAATCAACTGTTACTTAACTGAGAATGATATTTTGAGTGAAAAGTTGATCGTATCTTATTCCCTATCTGATCGTTTAACTAATGAGTTTGCTAATAATGAGGAATTGAATTCCCATCTTTATACGGAAAATGAAAATTTAAGGGTTAAGCTGCAACGAGTTAACAATCTTTTCACAACTTCGCGGAATCTACATTCTTCGTCATTGGATCTAATCAAGCGTTTGAAGGAAGATAAAACTAGAATAATTAGAGAGAAGGATAAGTCTGAAGTTGAACTTCGCAGGCTTAGAAGTGAAGTCTCCGATTTAGAGGTTGAGAGAGATAGGTTTAAGACCGAGAATGACACATTAAAGGATGAAAATGTTAGATTAAAAGATGAGATGTCCTATATTTTATCTCGTTTAGAGAAACTTCAAGGTAAGAAGACAACCATTCCCGCTCCTTCGAAGAAAATTCCTATTGCTCCTCCGCGAAGTGGCAAACTTGTCATAAAATCTTCAGATGATGATGAACCTAAGTCGAATTCTGGGAAACATGAAGATAAATCTTACCCAAGAACTTTGTATTCATCTTAAAACGGAAGTCTCAACACTTGATCATCTTAATATTGACATTCAGAAAACTTTGAACTCTGTAATCTCACAGAAGGAAGGTAGTTCTAGGAGCCGTGGTTTACTTCAGTTTGGATTTATTCCGCTTACTTTGTTTCTTACTTCGTTTTTTCTTTTCGCAGAGTCTGAGGAAAGTTGGAAGAGTCAAGTCCTTCATTTATCTCGCCAGAAGGAAGATCTCTCCAAGGAAGTGTCTGATCTTAAGGAGGAAGTTGAACTTCTAAACCAAGATTGTGATAAAATGGAGAAATATGCTGCCAAGTTTGCAAAGTTGACTCGCAGAAAGGCTCAAGAGGCTAAAGTCCAACTCTTCAACGAGTTATGTGATTCTCGTGGCATTCCTCGTGTTCCTTTGGAGCTCAAAACATTTTCGGATGATGAGCATGATGCTGAAGGTGAGGATGATGATGAGAAGACTGATACTGATGAGGAGGTTGAAAAGCCTACTGTCGAAGATCCCCAGAATATGAGTCCTGTTGGCAGTGCTGATGCAGGGGTACTCAAGGATCTGGGAGTGGTTTGATCGGTTGTCAATCGACACAAATATAATTTACACTTTCTTACTACTCAAAATATAAATATAGCAAGGGCAAGAAAGGATCGATCCCACAGAGAGGTCTAGGTTGTCTCGTTGTTTCGGTTTCCTATAAATATCACCGGGAGTTTTTCTGATTTTTATATACTAATAGAAAATAAAAGCAAAACAAAGTAATAAAGCACACAAATAAAGGTAGTGAGAATATTGGTTAAGGATTCATCTTCATTCACAAAAATGTTTCCTACACAATAATTAGAATTGATATTTAATCTCAACTTTTATCAAAAGCCCTAGAATATCTTGATCGCAAGAATATCCCGCTAATCTCCTTTTGTCATCAACAAACACACTAAAAGATGCGAGTATGAGTTCTATCTAAAAGAACAGCCTAACGTCTAAAAGCACTAATCAAGTTTAATTCCCTAGATGCATTAAGTTCTATGAAATCAAGACAATCAAAGCAATCAAACGTGGAAAACGCACTAATCCGATTTAACAAAGGTTATGGTTCACATATGATTATAAGGATGCATCACTACAATCTATAACCATATTCATGCTACTTGTAATCAGGAATCTATCACTTTTACGTCTAACAAAGCCCAATCTAGCAATAGAAATGAAAACAAACTCAACTGATTCATGACTCGATCAAACAAGCATTCAAATCATGTAACAATATAAACAGTGAATCATAAACGATAAAGTATGGAGACAAAACTAATTTATCATATCAAAAACCATATTATGTGAAATCCAATTATTCCTAACCAATAATAAACTTAAGTACTCATATTCAAGGAGTTCATAAAAAGAAGAAAGAGAAACCCTAGCATGTTGCAAACCCTAGAACAAAGTAGTAGAAGATATAAGATATTAAGATCCTTCAAATTGTGCCTAGGCTTCCCTATATAGAGAGTTTTGTAACCTCTTCTTTAAGAAAAACTAGGAAACCTAAATAAAATAGGGAAGTGAACCTCCTTAGAATTATGTCTCGTGCATCAAACCCCGGACCAAAGTAACTTGCCAAAGCAGGTTGTCCAAAAACTCACGGCTAAGGCTTAAAGAATATCGTTCATAGCCAAGTATGTCCATGCAAACACATGTCCAAGGCTTGTCAACAAAAGAATTTTAGCATAGCCTAATGGGACGCACAACAGCAAAGCCCAGCCTATTCAATAGCAACAACATCAGGCCATACTCTTCAAACTCTTCGATCACTGGAAAACTCCCATCTCAACTCCCTGTTCAAGCCACACACTCCACCTACGATCAAATCACCAGCACACAGTGACTGCTTAAAAATCCTTCTAGTGATCACTACTCGTCATTATCCATCACTCCCGTTGGAAGCAGTAAAACTCGATCACCACTGCCAATAACAGCACCCCGTTCAACTCTTCATTTCCACTCGTACCAATCTCTATAATCTCCCATCTTCTAATGCTTCTCAACAACACCACTGAAGCAAACTCTCCTCCCTTTCGACTTCACTACTACCAACACGAGCTCGTCATCCAACTTCCTTCATATCTCTTCCATGACGTGCATCTCTGCCAAGCCCTATCTTCTACCATGAAGCACCACATCTCGATTTTCTCACCTAACCCGAGAATCTCATCAGCTCCAAACCGAGCTGCAACCTTTGTTTTATTCATCAGGAACCTGCATCATCGATTACCACTAACTGCAACCAACTATTTTATCCACGAACAACCAGAAACAACCCTTGTTTCTCTTCCAAAATCCGTTCTCGAGCTCTATCACTTCATACACAGCGAATTCACCATCGACCATCATCGCTGCATCAAGACTGCTGAATTCCAAGAGATCTGTCATCATAGCTGCACTGACCTTCACTACCCTGCATTCTGCAACTGAAACATGGCTGTAACTCCTAGTCATACATCTACTTCTGTGTTTACAGAACATGCCCATTCTTCCATTCAACCAACTGTTCAATGTTGCTGAAACCATAGCAGCAGAATCACCTCAAATTGGAATCCAACGAAAACCCATTTCGAGTCTTGCCCTAGTTCTTCTGTATCCGAGCTTGAAACTCTCGATTCCTTCTCAGTCAATTTCTTCAGATCCCCTTTGTTCAATATTGTTCTAAATCTTCTCTTCGAATTCGAGCCCCAAATAATACCTATCTTCAACTGATTAGAAACAACAACCCTTGATTAACTGATTCATTCTTTCCTCTTCTATTTCTCGATCCATGTTTATCTCCCAAAAGTAAAAGCTGCTGCTTTTCTTTCCTACTTCTCAATTTCAGGTGGTGTTTGTGAATGAGAGAAAAATCTCTCGATTTGAGGGTTGTAGGTTATAATCAGTGTCCGGTCATCTCGATAAGGGTCACCTAGTAGCAGCCCCCTAACCATTGCTGGATGTCTTTTAGTACTTCTCCAAAAAAGAGAGTTGCCCCTTAACCGTGGATGAGCTCCAGATAGTGTTCTCCCCTGAAATGACAGATTTTCCCTTTTTGCTCAATTTTGGTGATTTCTTCTTCTTTTACCCCGTATGACTCCAAAGTACCTAATAAACTCAAACTCACACATAAGATACATAATTTACATGAAAACTCGCAAAGAAAGCATAAATACTAGATATAAAATTAGGTGTTTATCACACCTATCAAATTCCCCCACACTTAGACTTTGCTAGTCCTCGAGCAAATCAAACAAAACAAAACAAAAATAAATACATACAACTCCGTCTCGTCGAGGCTATGGTCACTTTTAGCATAAATAACAAGCCTTTAAACCCCTAGGTGTCCCTAGTGGACGAGTTTTAGTCTCGTGAAGGTTTACAAGAGGTCTACCTACAAAACCTATATTTCCAACTCCGTCTATTTGTGATAAATCAATGAACGAATCCAAAATGACTACAGGAGGAGGTACCTTGCACAAATTCAATTCATATATTAGTAAGCTTTAATTAGATAGTCGAACAAGCCACAATACTCGGAAACTAACAAACCACAATCATAATGAAAATATTAAGAAGATGGATATAGATGTAGATGTTGGCGAATGTTCACAAGTGATCGATGTTTCCCATATCTGTATGAAGGTCACTGCCAAGATGAACCTATGCCTATTGGATTGAGCTACTGGTATGAATTCTACATCAACTCACTGGCATATACAAGGGAACCAGAAGTGACTTTATTCAACCATTAAAAAACTTTCTTTTCTTTTTCTTTTCACTTTTTTTTTTAGACGACATGATTAGATCTTTTGGATCAAAGCGCATGCTTCTTGTCAGCAAGTACATGATAGTTTCCTTGGATCCTGCATTCCACGCTTGTTTAGGCGACTTGAGACAGGGGACTACGTTTCACACATACTTTCTATTCCCAAGTGTCATTTTATTCCGTTTGGTCTAATTGGTCGGTCTCTTTTTTTTTTTTTTTTTTTTTTTTTTCATTTTTTTTTTAGTAACTCAATCACTCTATTTCATCCTAGCAGTAATAACACGTCGATGTTTAGTGACCCACCAAAGCACTTAGAGAACAATAAATAAATATGGAAAAATAAAAAATAGAATGCGATATGGTGATATTCCGAGATATGGTAACAACTATCATATTAATTGTGATTTCTGAGCTATGTTCGTCCCATTTATAGTTAATTGGTTCCTCAACTCCTGCAATCAAAATGGTTCCATCCACTAATGTGTCATCCTAAAGGCACAAGTTTCTAGATTTCAGAGTTCAAAAAGCACAAATTTTTTTCTTGGTTTTTCTATTTTTTTTAAAGGAATAAAACAAACTAAAACAAACTATACAAACATATAAATTCTCCCCCACACTTAAACTTCACATTGTCCTCAATGTGTAAAACCGAAAGTTCTGAATTCTTACGTAACATCAGATAAAACGCAAAAACTATGCAAATTGGTAAGGAATTTGGAAAAACTCCATTTCACAAAAGTTGTTCAACTACGTGTTTTCTACACAGTGTCAAAAATTTTCAGTGTTTTGATAAACAGTATGACAGTTATGGTCTCTGGACTGAACTACGCGCAGTCTGAAATTTTCTGACGAAAAGGTATTCATCATAATTCTCTTCTAAGATAGATTATAGACTTAATGAAATTAAACATGGGGATGCAAATATGATATGAAAACAATAAAAAATAAATAAACAAAAATAAATAAACTAAAAAGAAAAAGGATAAAGATAAGAGATACAAAATCGGTGGGTTTCCTCCCACTAAGCGCTTGTTTTAAAGTCGACGGCCCGACTTAGCTTCTTGAAAGATTCATTCCCCATATATTAGCAATCTGAAAATTTGGGGATCCATCCATAGCACCTGTTTTGCAAACAATAACTCCATACAAATATTAGTAATATAAAATAGAAACGAAGCTATGTACCGATAAAAGCTTCCCTCCCACTCATTCTTGTCCACACTTGGAAGTGCATAAAGAATATAGGAGTCGGGTACTTCCATGATTTCTTGTTCACAAACCTGCATAGTATGAGAATCAAGTTTCTCTAATGGAGGAAATCGAGAAACAAAGTCATTCAACAATGTTTTCGAAACACATATATTCAAACCAATAAGAGGTAAAGGAGAAGAGTTAATATGCAAAGGGTTAGACAAACCTATCACAATCTCTTGAATTACGGTATCCTCTTCATCCTTGAAAAATTCAAGTGAACTATTCACCTCTTGTATATCATGGTCCTCTATCAAACCTTGTAACCATTCTTCGTCCGTTTCTTCCTTAACCAAAGTCTCGACATAAACATCATCATTACAATCATTCGCAAGCTCAATTGGGTCTTCCACAATATTGGTCATAACGGTTACATTCTCAACATACTCCTCTTCATTAGACTCAAACCATGTTGCAAAATTCTGAAAAACATTAGTTTCATCATCCTCATGTACCTTTTGAATAGGTGCTTGATCATTATAAAGATAAAGAGTTGAGTCAACTACACTAACGTCATCAAATATCTCCAAAGGTTTTTCCTTTTCAACACAATCATCATCGTCTTCATCTTCAGACTCACCATAATCAGAATCGTCGTCGGTTTGCCAACCTTTATCACGACGCCGTTTAAGTTCCATAAGAATAGTCCTACTAATTTCATCGACAAGCTCTTCCGAGTATCCATCGTCTTCCAACTTGTATAATTTCTGCGCAAGTTTCCTAATGTTCACACGCTTACCACCGTTAGCTACAATAGGTTCTCTTTCCCATGACTCTTCCCTTTGAATGGGTGAATGATCATAACTACGATCTGGAGTCGGGTAAGAAGGCATATTCCAGAAATTGGTTTGTGCGACGTTCTCTCTATTATGGTCAAGTTGGTCTAGCCTTTGTTGCATATCTTGCAATCCATGCATAATCTTCATACAACTAGAATAAAGCCAATTAGAAGTAGAATTATCCCACCTAGGTGCTTGACTTACATACCCACTACAAGGTTGTTGTTGGTATGTATGAAAATCACCATAAGGTTCTCTAGGATATGCATCATAGCCAATAAATTGGTTTTGATTGCATTCCATAGATGGTGGGAAATTTCCATAGTGTTGAGGAGGTTGAAAGCCGTATCCATTGTTCCAATATGCTCCTTCCATAGAAATTGGTACCTGAAACAAGAGTTTTCAAAACTATGTCAAAAACCAAAAAATAAGAAAAACTAAAAACAAAAAACAAAAAAAAAACAAAAAAAATAAGAAACCAAAAACAAGTGACAACCGTTGCCTCCCCGGCAACGACGCCAAAATTTGATCAGTTGTCAATCGACACAAATATAATTTACACTTTCTTACTACTCAAAATATAAATATAGCAAGGGCAAGAAAGGATCGATCCCACAGAGATGTCTAGGTTGTCTCGTTGTTTCGGTTTCCTATAAATAACACCGGGAGTTTTTCTGATTTTTATATACTAATAGAAAATAAAAGCAAAACAAAGTAATAAAGCACACAAATAAAGGTAGTGAGAATATTGGTTAATGATTCATCTTCATTCACAAATATGTTTCCTACACAATAATTAGAATTGATATTTAATCTCAACTTTTATCAAAAGCCCTAGAATATCTTGATCGCAAGAATATCCCGCTAATCTCCTTTTGTCATCAACAAACACATTAAAAGATGCGAGTATGAGTTCTATCTAAAAGAACAACCTAACGTGTAAAAGCACTAATCAAGTTTAATTCCCTATATGCATTAAGTTCTATGAAATCAGGCCAATCAAAGCAATCGAACTTGGAAAATGCACTAATCCGATTTAACAAAGGTTATGGTTCACATATGATTATAAGGATGCATCACTACAAGCTATAACCATATTCATGTTACTTGTACTCAGGAATATATCACTTTTACGTATAACAAACCCTAATCTAGCAATAGAGATGAAAACAAACTCAACCGATTCATGACTCGATCAAACAAGCATTCAAATCATGTAACAATATAAACAGTGAATCATGAACGATAAAGTATGGAGACAAAACTAATTTATCATATCAAAAACCATATTATGTGAAATCCAATTATTCCATAACCAATAATAAACTTAAGTACTCATATTCAAGGAGTTCATAACAAGAAGAAAGAGAAACCCTAGCATGTTGCAAACCCTAGAACAAAGTAGTAGAAGATATAAGATATTAAGATCCTTCAATTTGTGCCTAGGCTTCCCTATATATAGAGTTTTGTAACCTCTTCTTTAAAAAAAACTAGGAAACCTAGATAAAATAGGGAAGTGCACCTCCTTAGAATTATGTCCCGTGCATCAAACCCCGGACCAAAGTAACTTTCCAAAGCAGGTTGTCCAAAAACTCACGGCTAAGGCTTAAAGAATATCGTTCACATCCAAGTCTGTCCATGCAAACACAGGTCCAAGGCTTGTCAACAAAAGAATTTTAGCATAGCCTAATGGGACGCACAGCAGCAAAGCCCAGCCCATTCAATAGCAACAACATCAGGCCATACTCTTCAAACTCGTCGATCACTGGAAAACTCCCTTCTCAACACCATGTTCAAGCCACACACTCCACCTACGATCAAATCACCAGCACACAGTGACTGATCAATACTCCTTCTAGTGATCACTACTCATCATTATCCATCACTCCCGTCGGCAGCAGTAACACTCGATCACCACTGCCAATAATAGCACCCCGTTCAACTCTTCATTGCCACTCGTACCAATCTCTATAATCTCCCATCTTCGAATGCTTCTCAACAACACCACTGCAGCAAACTCTCCTCTCTTTCGACTTCACTACTACCAACACGAGCTCGTCATCCAACTTCCTTCATATCTCTTCCATGACGTGCATCTCTGCCAAGCCCTATCTTCTACCATGCAGCACCACATCTCGAGTTTCTCACCTAACCCGAGAATCTCATCAGCTCCAAACCGAGCTGCAACCTTTGTTTTATTCATCAGGAACCTGCATCATCGATTACCACTAACTGCAACCAACTATTTTATCCACGAACAACCAGCAACAACCCTTGTTTCTCTTCCAAAATCCGTTCTCGAGCTCTATCACTTCAAACACAGCGACTTCACCATCGACCATCATCGCTGCATCAAGACTGCTGAATTCCAAGAGCTCTGTCATCACATCTGCACTGACCTTCACTACCCTGCATTCTGCAACTGCAACATGGCTGTAATTCCTAGTCATACATCTACTTCTGTGTTCACAGAACATGCCCATTCTTCCATTCAACCAACTTTTCAATGTTGCTGGAACCATAGCAGCAGAATCACCTCAAATTGGAATCCAACGAAAACCCATTTCGAGTCTTGCCATAGTTCTTCCGTATCCGAGCTTGAAACTCTCGATTCCTTCTCAGTCAATTTCTTCAGATCCCCTTTGTTCAATATTGTTATAAATCTTCTCTTCTAATTCGAGCCCCAAATAATACCTATCTTCAACTGATTAGAAACAACAACCCTTAATTAACTGATTCATTCTTTCCTCTTCTATTTCTCGATCCATGTTTCTCTCCCAAAAGTAACAACTACTGCTTTTCTTTCCCACTTCTCAATTTCAGGTGGTGTTTGTGAATGAGAGAAAAATCTCTCGATTTGAGGGTTGTAGGTTATAATCAGTGTCCGGTCATCTCGATAAGGGTCACCTAGTAGCAGCCCCCTAACCATTGCTGGATGTCTTTTAGTACTTCTCCAAAAAAAAGAGTTGCCCCTTAACCGTGGATGAGCTCCAGATAGTGTTCTCCCCTTAAATGATAGATTTTCCCTTTTTGCTCAATTTTGGTGATTTCTTTTTCTTTTACCCCGTATGACTCCAAAGTACCTAATAAACTCAAACTCACACATAAGATACATAATTTACATGAAAACTCGCAAAGAAAGCATAAATACTAGATATAAAATTAGGTGTTTATCACACCTATCATGGTTCTATTAGCGAAGAAGCCACTAAGGTACTCCTACTCATCAATCTCCTTCACAACCTTAATACTCTTGGTACTTTGTTTTCTTGATGACTTTAACTTCGTGTTCTCTTAACATTTTAACTGGGCTCTCCCAAGCTTGGGGGGCATAACATTAGTCTTTGCTTGAATATATCAGTTTTTGCTTCTTTTGATGCCTTTAATAGTTATCTCGTTACTTATATCGTTCAACTAACTATACTTAACATGGTTAACATATCTAATTTGTAGATCTAGTAAAGTTTTGCATGTTTTTTCATCTTTTATCCTTACCTCGTGAATCAAGCTTTGCAGCTTAACCGGTCAGCAAAATATCTAAGTTAATTCATTAGTTTATATCAAGTATTGTTAAGTGCATATTTTGCATATATTTTGTGTCGAATCCATGCTAGTAATTGCTTATTTTCTTGAAAATTATTGTATATTACGTTTGTTTTGTTTTATTTGTGTTTTGCTATGTGAATCATCCAAAAGAAGCTATTTGGCACTTAATTGTGCATGAAAAGGAGTTAGCCGCAAGAGGAGAAGGGCCAAATACCAAGTAGAGCTCGTTCGAATCTAGTAGTGCTTTCTATCATCTCGAAGGGGATGAAGAGACGAAGCAAACGGTGAAAGAATGGAGTCATTCCGACGTCGTATGAAGATTTTGTGGGCATTTGAAGCAAGTAAAAGTTGCTGAATTTATGAGTGTACAGAATTTATAAAGGCACCTACTTCTTTACTTGGGGCTTCTACCAGCATCTTCCTCAACAAACATCACGACCAGTTCTCAGGCAATTTTCATACTATTTGTTTCCATGGATTAATGAAGGCTGACTTGGTTTGAGTGATTCTCGATATCGAAATGAGCAATGGGTTAAATAAAGATAATGGCATCAATGAAGAGAGCTCAAAACTGTGATAGTAGATGTTGATATCATTATCGGCAGTGGCGATGGAGACCGGCGACAAATATATAAAGAAGTTTCAAGCAACAAGGAAATTAAGGAAAAGAGCTACAAATTATCAGAGTTCTATGAAATTCAAGAGTTTATCATCAACAGTTGAAGACCGAAGACCAAGATGAAGAAGACGAGCTGAAGGAAGGAAGACGTTTCTATTGGATGCTGTGAGAGTGGTGCTTTCATCATTGCAATCATATGTGAAGGTGGTAAGTACTCTCATCCTTGCTATAGTGGTTGATTTCCTTTCTTAGAGATCATCGGAAAAATATTTTTGTTTTCCACGATTTTGTGGAGTCTCCAGAAATAATTCGGAAGGTTACCTTCCCACCATTCAACGTGTGTACGATTTTTCTCTTCATTCCTACCTACACACATGTGAGACCCATAAAAAAGCCATCTTATTGAGTACAATTATCATAAAATCCTTTTAAGTGAGGCAGAAGTCGAGGATAAATGCTTATTGATCGTTCTCAAACACGTGTTTCTCTCATTATGGTGTGGTTATTTCTCACTCAAGATTAAAGAATGAATATGTTCTTTGGTATTTCTAACTTCTTATTACTAGCATGCAGAAATTCTATGTCCTCATATCTCTTTGGATGCTTGGGAAGATGGAACGTTTTGAAGTTGGAGTAGGTTTTGTGGGTATATCTCTTGTAAGCCCTCACGAGACTATAACTCGTCCACTAGGGACACCTAGGGGTTTAAAGGCATGTTATTCACGCTAAGAGTAACCAGCGACATGGAGTTGTTGTATTTAGATAGTTTGCTCGAGGACTAGCAAAAGACAAGTGTGGAGGAATTTGTTAAGTGCATATTTTTCAAATATTTTGTGTCGAATCCATGTTATTAATTGCTTAGTTTCTTGCAAATTATTGTATATTACGTTTTGTTTTGTTTTATTTGTGTTTTGCTATGTGAATCATCCAAAAGAAGCTATTTGGCACTTAACCGTGCATGAAAAGGAGTTAGCCGCAAGTGGAGAAGGGCCAAAGACCAAGTATAGCTCGTTCGAATCTAGGAGTGCTTTCGATCATCTCGCAGGGGACGAAAAGACGAGGCAAAAGGTAAAAGAATGGAGTCATTCCGACATCGTATGAAGATTTCGTGGGAATTTGAAGCAAGTAAAAGTTGCTGAATTTCTGAGTGTACATAATTTATAAAGGCACCCACTTCTTTACTCGGGGCTTCTACCTGCATCTTCCTCAGCAAACATCACGACCAGTTCTTAGGAAATTCTCATACTATTTGTTTCCATGGATTAATGAAGGCTGACTTGGTTTGAGTGATTCTCGATATCGAATTGAGCAATGGGTTAGATAAAGATAATGGCAGCAATGAAGAGAGCTCGGAACTGTGATAGTAGATGCTGCTATCATTATCGGCAATGGCGATGGAGACCGGTGATGGGTTTGGTAGTTTAATGGAGTTTGGGTCGCTGTTTGCGTCTAAAATGAAGCTCGAGATGGGTAAGGATGTTGCTCACATTTTTTCGGTGATGCCACGGAATGGGAATGATGGAAGTTCATGGGGATGTTGATTATATATCTATGAAGATTGAAGTCTTGGAGATGTGGTATAATGGCAGAGATGCTCGGTAAGGAGACTGATGTTGCTTCCATAATGGTTAATGAAAACTGAGCTGCCGGGGAGCAGTTGGTAGCTTTAGTTGTTATTTCTTTTTGTTTTATTTTTGTTTTTAGTCTTATTTTTAGTTTTTGATTTAGCCTTTGAGAATTTTATTTCAGGTACTTAATCTCTGGCATCGAAGGATTGGAATTACCAGAGGTATGGAATTCAAACTCGCAAGGGAACGGTACTACAAGCACGTCCAAAGTTGCAAGTAGAACCTTCCACATCAACAATGGTAGGCGGTAACAATAATCCACCATCACCTCCACCTCCAGAGAGAAAGTTAGGAGAGTTGACATCTCCATGCTTAGATTCGCAGCCACTGTGCATTACAATCACTGAACCAGTGGAGCTGAAGTAGAATCTACTTCATCATCTACCTAAGTTCAAGGGACATCCAGGTGAAAATCCAAATCGACACCTTCAACAGTTCTAGAACACAATGACAAGTCTGAGACATGAAACCGCAGACAGAGATATAGCTATGATACAAGCCTTTCCGTTCTCATTGACAGACTTAGCAGAAGAGTGGTTTTATTATCTTCCTTAAGGGATTGTTACAACATGGGATGGAATGAAAAAGCTATTTATGGAGAAAAATTTTCCTGCTTCCAAAGAGACATCCGTTCGTAAGGAGATTAGTGGCATTCTACAAATATCTGGGGAGTCTTTATATGAATATTGGGAGAGGTATAAGAAGTTGTTGGCAAGATGTCGACACCATAATATATCCTCAACACTTATCATTCAATACTTCTACGAAGGATTACTTCCAGAACAGAGGAATCTGATTGATGCAGCAGCCGGTGGTTCACTCACTGAAAAGACAAACTCACAAGCAACTAGTCTGATTGAGAGTATGGCCTCAAATGCTCAACAGTTTTATACAAGACATGACTCGAATTTTAGAAGAGTTAGCGAGATGGGGGACTCTCCGAATAAAGATCATCGTTTGAGTACAATTGAGAAGGCGATTCATCGCATAGCTTCTGTAGTAGCTCCATCATATAAAAAACAGGCCGAGGTTAATGCTTTATTCCCTAATCCTAGGCCAATGTATGATCCATATTCTAATACTTACAATCCAGGTTGGAAAGATCATCCTAATTTCAGTTATGCCAACAAGAAAGCTGTAGCTCCTAATCCTTATGCGAGGTAAGGTGGCTCTCAACAAAAATTTCAGCCACAACCTCAAAAACCGAATCAAAGCTCTAGTTTAGAAGAGATGATAAAAGTTATGATGCTAAAGCAAGATGAACGTCCAAAGAGAAAAAGGCGGCATTTCAACAAAACCTACTATATCAACAAAAGAATGATGCTTCCGTTAAATACTTGCAAGTACATATTGGGAAATTGGCGACATATATGAATCAAATGAAAGCACAAGCTTCGACAAAGTTGCCATCACAACCTTTTGTGAACCCAAGAGAGCACGTTAATGCAGTAACTCTAAGAAGTGGGAAACAAACGGAGGAGCCAAAGTAACAAGAAGTGATTAATAATGACATCGAAAAGTAAGTAGAGGAGGAAACCGTCCCAAAGGAAAAGCCAACCTCAACCGGCCAACCTAAGGACACGGTTCCCACCTTTACCACACCACCTCCTTTCCCTAGTCGTTTTGCCAAATCAAAGAAGCAAGCTCAAGATAAGGAGATCATGGACATTTTTAGCAAGATACAAATCAACATACCATTTATTGAGGCCATCAGAACCATACCCAGGTATGCTAAGGTTTTGAAGGATTTATGTACAAGGAAGGATAGGTTGATTGCTAATGAAATTACTCAGGTGGGAAAAAGTGCAACAGCTATGCTATTGAAGAAGATGCCTGCAAAGTGTGAAGATCCTGGTGGCTTCACAATGCCAATTACTATTGGTAAACGACGATCCGAGCGTGCTTTGCTTGATTTGGGAGCATCCATAAGTGTTATGTCAGCCGATGTTTATGATTTTTTGAATCTTGGACCTTTGAAAGAGGCAAAGATTACTATTCAATTGGCAAAAAAGTCCAATATATATCCTAAGGGAGTCATGGAGGACGTGTTAGTTCAAGTGAATTAGTTAATCTTTCCGGTTGATTTTTACATTGTGGATATGCATAATGGAGATAATTGTTCATCTACTTCGTTACTTCTTGGGAGACCGTTTATGAAAACAGGAAATATGAAGATTGATGTGGACAATGGTACACTCACTATGGAATTTGATAAGGAGGTTATACACTTCAATATTTTTGAAGCTATGCGTTATCCTAGTGATGTGCACTCTGCTTTCTCTGTTGACGTTATTGGTTCGTTGGCACAACAAATGTTTGATTTGAAAAAAGAAGATGAACTAGAATATGTGATACAAAATAGCATTGATTTGGACGTCCATGGCATGCCTAACTTGGACGTTGATATTCCCAAGGAATTTGTTGAGACATGTGGTGCTTTAACGTCATCACAAGAATTTAAAACATGTAATATTTCATATATCTCTTTACCTATTATTGATGAAGTTCCTTTACCTTCTATTATGCAGGCACCTAAATTAGAGCTAAAAACTCTACCTGATCACTTAAAGTATGCTTACTTGGGTAATGGGGAAGAGCTTCCAGTCATTATTGCAAAGAATCTCACAACAATACAGGAAGATAGCCTTCTTCGGGTTCTGAAAGAGCACAAAACGGATACTGGTTGGACAATTGTTGATATCAAAGGCATTAGTCCATCCACATGCATGCATAGAATCCTTATGGAAGATGATGTAAATCCAGTACGTGATGCTCAGCGTAGGCTTAACCCCCCAATGATGGAGGTCTTGAAGAAAGAGATCCTCAAATTACTGAGTGGTGGGGTGATTTACCCAATTTCTGACAGCAAATGGGTTATTCCGGTGCAAGTGGTGCCTAAGAAATCAGGTGTCACTGTTGTTAGAAATAAAGATGATGAACTCATTCCTACAAGAGTTCAAACAGGATGGCGAGTGTGCATAGACTACAGAAAGCTCAATTAGGCTACCTGCAAGGATCAATTTCCTTTTCCTTTCATTGATTAGATGTTAGAGAGGTTAGCGGGACATTTATATTATTGCTTTTTGGATGGTTATTCAGGCTACAATCAAATTTTTATTGCACCAGAGGATCAAGAGAAGATAAATTTTACTTGTCCATTTGGTACATTTGCATATAGAAGAATGCCATTTGGTCTTTGCAATGCGCCTGCCACTTTTCAGAGATGTATGGTTAGTATATTTTATGATTACGTGGAGAAAATCATTGAGGTATTTATGGACGACTTTAGTGTTTATGGCGATTTATTTGATATTTGTTTAAATAATCTTGAACTTGTGCTTAAAAGATGCATAGACACTAATTTTGTTTTAAACTGGGAGAAATGTCACTTTATGGTAGACCATGGAATTGTACTTGGCCACATCGTTTCCTCTAAAGGGATCGAAGTGGACAAGGAAAAGATAGAATTGATTAGGAACTTACAATACCCCGCTTCGGTGAGGGAAATTCGCTCGTTTCTTGGTCATTCATGTTTTTATAGGAGGTTTATCAAAGATTTCTCCAAAATCTCAATGCCGATGTGCAAATTGTTGCAAAAGGAGGTTGCCTTTAACTTCGACCAGGAGTGCAAGGATGCCTTTAATAAATTGAAGGAATTGTTGACTACGACACCAATTATTAAGTCACCTGACTGAAATTTGCCGTTCGAGTTAATGTGTGATGCAAGTGATTATGCAGTCGGAGCTGTTTTGGGTCAAAAAGTAGACAAGAGGTCACATGTGATTTATTATGCATCTAGGACCCTAAATGATGCTCAAATTAACTATTCTACCACTGAAAAGGAGTTTTTGGCTATAGTGTTTGCACTTGAAAAATTTAGATCATATTTGGTGGGTGAAAAAGTGGTTGTGTATTCCGATCATGCAGCACTTAGGTACATACTTAAGAAGAAAGAAGCTAAGCCAAGACTTATACGGTGGATATTGTTGTTGCAAGAATTTGATTATGAAATCAAAGATAAAAGAGATGTAGGACCAGAATATCGCTACAACGATATTCCTGCGATATTAATAACACTTCTGGATATTAACAATGTTTCTGCGAGAACATCGCGAGTACTTCAAAAACATCTGACGAGTGTTGCAGAATCGCTTAAGGAATGACATAATGACTAACGAAAGAAGGAACATGTAAAGATCATGTGTTGACCTGCGATAGTTATAAAATTAGCGAGAAGGAAAATCATGGTTGTCACGATGATGATCGCAATGTAAATCCGAGATAAAAGGAAGACGTAGCTATCATCCATTATGTAAATATCCTATAAATAGAGACCCAAGATTTCCAGAAAAGGATGATGTAATTTTGAGAGTTGAAAGAGTCTTGAGGAGAGAGAAACTTCAAGAGAATAGTTGTAATCTTGATTTCTTCCATTTCTGTAAACGTTTTTGAGAACAAAATAATAAAGTGTCGTTTTAAATCTTCAATTGTGAGTTGATTATAGCAAGATCTTAACAAGGGTGTAGTGTGGGATTTCCTGCAACTGCATTTTGGCGCTAGAAACAGGGAGAATCAAGCTAAAAAATCTCTAATTACAACTTGAAGATTTGAAGAAATTGTTAGAATTAAATAAATGGCTGGAAAAAGAAGAAGAAATACATCAGAACCACCAACAACTGTGAGGAGGAGTAAAAGACTTGCAGGTGGAGAAACAAATGAAATAGGAGAATCTTCAAGGATAAGAACAAGAAGAAATAGAACGAGGATTGAAGGAGAAAATAAAATTCCACAACCAAATCAACAAACACCAATACAAGATAGAAATGTGGATTATGATAGGGTGAGTGTGCATACTTGGAGATCGGATTCAATGGAAGAAGAAGAAAATCAACAATTAAGAGACGGAAGAGGAGAAGAAAGAAATAAAAGAATGGTTGAAGGATTAATTCATGGAGAAGGTGAAAAATGAAACAGTAGGAGATCTAAGAAAAAGAATATAGGAGGAAATAAGATTAGAGGCGGAAGAACGTGCAAATTTAACAAAACAAAATCATGAGTTGAGAATGGAGAATTTGAGATTACAAAGTAGGAGATCAAGAAGTACTGTTAGATCAAATTCAAAGTCATTAAGAGAAGAACCAAGATGAAATTCCACAATGAGAAATGTTAGAGGAAATATCCAAGAAGAAATGCAAAATCCAAATGAAGAGCAACGTCATAGAGAAGAAGAGGAAGTAGAAAATCGCTATGATCCGCGGTGAAACTATGGAAGGTAGACGTAACAATAGAAGTAAGGAGAATGGAAACAATTAAAATGGTGAAGAAAACCGAGAAGAAGGTAGAAGAATATTACATGGGCGAGAAATTCAAAGAAATCAAAGAATAATTGAGGATGAAATTGAGAGACATTATGCTGAACAAGCACGTCTATCTTGCGAGAGAGAAAAATTAAAAGCAGAGGTAGAAGAATAAGAATTCCAAGAATCAATACGGCAAAATAACCATGAAAATTGAGAAAGGAGACGGACGCAAAATCTCCATAATAATAATAATCAGGAAGAGTATGATAGAATACAAAGGAGAATAGAAAGACAGCGAAGAGAAATGATGAGAAATGAAGAAATTCGCAGAGAAGAAAATAGACGGTATAATCAGCTGCGATGGCAAGAAGAAGGTGAAGCAGAAGATCGCAGAAGAAGGAATGTGGATGTAGATGAAGATACACAATATCTCGCAGGACAAGAAGTACATGAACGCAGGAGAAGAAAAGCTGCATTGAAAAGACCAATGGAACCAAATTCAGCTGTGAATGAGCAAATTTTAAGAGAAATAGCAGATGATGGGGATAATAAATAACAGAAGAGAAGGAGGTAGAAGGCAACTTGATGAAGCTATTGAAGAAGCTGCGAGAACTCCATTCACTCAAGAAGTACAGTTAAGAGGAATACCTCCAAAGTGCAACTTACCAGCATTTTTGATGGAACTACCTGTGCCGTACAACATGTTAAGGCTTATGTTAAATGTATGCTACAATAGGAAAACCATGATGCTATATTATGCAAATATTTTGCATCCAGCTTAACCGGCGAGTTGCTAAAATGGTTTGAGGGATTTCCAAAAAAATACTATAACTTCTTTTGATCATTTTGAAAGCTACATTTCTGGGAGCATATATAAGCAACAATTCATCGCGGCCAGGTATTGAAGATGTGTTTGGGTTAAAACAGAGGGTTGGTGAGAGTCTGAAATATTTAACCATAAGATGGAAGACAATGTGCAGCGAGATGGCAGGAAGAGTAGACGAGAGATATCTTATCTTATCTTTTATCAATGCAATGTTCGCGACCAATCTGCTATACATACAAATTTTCAGAATCAAGAATACAATCACTATGACAGAGCTGCGGGAATTACAGGAGGAATACATTGGTTTGGAGGAAAAAAAAAGAGATGGAATCATATCCAATCGCGAATACCAGTTCAGTAGCATCAAATGGGAGTTTACTTCCTAAAATGATTAACAATGTGGCGAGCAGCTCGCAAACACAACAAGAGAAAGTGGAAATTGATAACCAGCAGAAGTTGGTAGCTATGGGAAGTCGAGATCAAGAAGAATATGAAAGAGAGAAGAATTATTACAATCGCGGTGGGAATATTAAGATTCAAAGGCTTGATCATCCGCAATAAACTTATGGTGGACAGAGGCAAAATAATTTCAGAAGCCAAGGTAATCAGAAGATAATATGGGAAGAAATTAAGATGCCACCTATGAATGCTAGTATAGAAAAAATTTGGGAGGCTATTATTTTGATGGAAAATATACCATCACCATGGAATATGGGCAAGGAGCCACATCCTAATAATAGAAATCAAGAATTCTGTCCGAACCATTATTTTCATGGTCATTCAATAAATGATTGTAGGAATGTAAAGAGGATAATTTTGAGGATGATTGATCAGGGAAAGCTAAATCATTTTTTAATAGGACATCCACAATCCCAGCGGTTACCACCCCCACTAGATAATCGCAGAGTGAATACTGTCAAAGGAGCAGAAACATTCGTAATAAAAGTTGGGGATAAAGCAAAGAATTTGTTTTGTAATTCCATTGTACATTCTTACAGAACTATCGAGGATTAATGTTCTAAGAAGAGTCTTCGCGAGAGACACAGATGGCAGAGAAATAATGAATATAGCGAGAGCCCAAACTATATCTTTCACCGCACAAGAAGTACCAGAGCCTGGCGAGCAACATGATAACCCGTTGGTGGTAAGATTAGAGATAAATCCAAAGCAAGTAGAAGAAGAAGATGAAGAAAATGATGATAAAACTGAAGACTCTTGGGCCATCAACAGGGTTTTGATAGATACATGGAGTTCAATTGACATTTTATTAAAGGGGATAACTTCCAAGACCATGGGTGGAAGAGACTAAGATCTAATACCATCAAAATATAAAATCTATGGTTTTAATGGTACTGCCAATAAACCCAAAGGGGAAATTGCAATGCGGATTCCATTAAAGGGGATAACTTCCAAAATCTTGTTCTTTGTTGTTGACATTGAATCACCTTACAATGCCCTGATTGGTCGACCTTGGCTACATAGAATATTAGGTGTAGCATCTACTTTCCATTAGTGTATTAAATTTCCTCATCCTAATGGTGTTGGAGTCATTAAGGGAGATTGGGGATAAAGCAAGAAATGTTATGAGATTGATATAAAATCTTGCGAGGAAAGAGATGAGAAGAATAAAAATTGGAAGTACAACATCAAGCAACGACAGAGATGTGAAAGGTTGATGATTGATACAATAGAACTACGAGAGGAAATTGATGGCGAGCGTCTCACGGATAAAGATAAACAACAAAACGTAACAGAAAATCAGAACCATAAAGTAGTAAGTAGAAAGGTAAAATGTTGGATTTTAAGAAATTTATGGATGAATTGTTTGAAGAAAGTGTTTTGAAAAAATATTTTGAGATAAAATTTAAAAAGTGTACAAGAAAACAGAAGTACAAAATAAAGAAATTTTATCAGAGTTATAATACTCGCGAGAAATGCGATTATAATTTCGCAGAGATTAAAAGAATGGGACAAACCTTTATGGCGTACACTTTAGTTCGCGAGTACAATCTCGCAAGAGGCAAATGTAAGATCTAAAGTACGTCATATGAGGGGGAATCTTTTTACTTGACTCAGGGATAAGGTTATACCGCTGCTGGAACCTGATTCGTGAAGATGATGGGGTTAAAGAAAACCTATCCGGGAGAGAGACCTTGGATTTCCAGCTTTATAAGGTTATACCCTGGTTGGACGACCGAGGATCTCTTCTAAGAAGTGCAGAATATGACTAAGGCGCCGAGGTACACGGTTGAGCTAAGGGTGCCCGGGATGGACGAACCTACCCTGGACATCCTTGGTAAGTCTTGGATATGATGCACTTGGCCTGAAGAAAACCCCACTTAGGGTGCAGTCTTGTAACTATAAGCCATATAGGCATAAAGGACAAGAGGCTGCGAAAATAGTCAAGTTGTTGGAAAACCTGAATGGGAGGAGCTAGTCTTGTATGGCCGATGTTCCCTCCTTGAAGGGGAAACCAGGGGGAAGATAAGGGCGGCACCCTCCATTAGGGAGATGTTAATTGTCTTAAGACGGAAATGTCATGGGGCTTTATGATCACAAGAGCATTTAGGCCTGTAAAATTGTCGCGTGACGTAAATTATACAGAGGCAACAATCCATAAGAGATATGTTTAGATGAGATCAATGGGTTTTTACATGAAAGTGTAAAGACGTCCTGCGATTTCATCGCAAGACGGTAATGTCATGGGACTTTGTTCTCTCAAGGGGATTTATACCTGTCATATTATCGCAGAAAATTCAAAGAAAAATGGATAAGGCAAGATCAATGGGTCAATACATGCAAATGTAAAGACGTCCTGCGATTTTGTCGAAGAAAGAAAAAATGTGGCAAAATAAGACCTTTAATTAGGAAGGCATAATAAGACCATAAGATTATTGCGATAACGTTCGCAGAATATATGAGATTTGCGATTCTATGCATAGATCATAAAGTTACGATTTGTTGTCCCTTGAGGCAAATTTAATTTGATTGACAACTAATATCTAATCTCTACTCAATTTTTTCATATTGCAGATGAATAATAGAGGAAAGTATGGGAATGCATAGAATAATGAAATTATTATTCATCCATCATATGATAAAATTGCATAGATATTGTTAAAAGACACATTTATACAGATAATTAAAGGATACTAATTATGTTGATTGATTATGTTACAGAAAAAGAATTGTCTTCTAATTCGTACAGATAGAAGCAAAAGAAATTTACACATCAAGTTGGAGAAACTCGCAGCAATATTACGAGAAGCAGAAAATAAGTGTACAAAATTTACAATGAAGATAAAGAGAAGAAACAGAACTAAGTAGATCCATCACCACCTTCATCAGATTTCTCTTATTTTTCAGATTTCTCCTCATTACCAGATTTCTCTTCTTCGTCATTATTATCTCTATCTTCGTCAGGTTCCTCTTCCTCGCCAGATTTTTCTTTATCATTATCATCACTACCTTCATCTTCGCCAGAATCCTCAGCCTCGCTATCAGAAATATCAAGATTTGGAGTTTTTGCTGGAATTTCCTTTGCAAGATCAGGATATGAAGAATGGGGAATATCGTGATCATCGCAAACCAGCTTAATGGATTTATTGCGAACTTCAACAAGAGAGCTATTAAAATTCGCAGTAGTAATTCTAAATTGTTCTTTCAACCGTGAATACTTATCATTGCGAGCAGTAAGAATATTTGTGACTTGATTCTTTTCATCTTCAAGTTCTCCAATCCTTTCAGAATATCTCTATTCGTCTCCTGCGAGTATATAACAGCAAGTTGAAAATTTTGCAAGGAAGAACAATACAAACAAGAAATTAAAAAGGAAGGATGACTAACAACCTTCTCTTTCAGAAATCATGTCTTTAATTAAAGTTGCTTGTTCAACATGAAGACTGACATCTACACCTAAATTAGTTCTGGCATTGTCAAGAAATTTCGCATCCCAAACAAACTCCACGTCATTATTTATAAGAAGACGGGATCGAATTTGGTTTTCTCTTTCAATAAAACCTTCCTTCTCGCGGATAAGCCCATCCCTTTCAATTTGAACTCCAAGAATGGTCTTATGGAAATTTGCTAAGGTTTCAGCTCCTTGTCTAGATATACGGTCTTTGTGTTTTGTGAGATCTTTGTTCTTGGCCTTTAAATTTTTAATCTCAACTTTGGAATTGTGATAAAGTTGTTTAAACATGTGAGTTATATCTAAACAAGATCTGTAGTCAATTTCTAAGAGGCGAAACTTAGATTTGAGTTCATCTATGGAAAGAGAATTAATATTGGAAGGGTTATTTAAAGAATTATTAAGAAGTTCTAGAAGAATATCATTGTCCATTGGTTCAGGAAAAGAGCGAATGGTTAAAGCCTCATCAGTGAGACCATAAACGTCTGCGAGAATGATAAATCAAGTAATAAAGAATAGTGAAATATAAAATTATGAAGGAAAAGAAGAAGGTTATCATACCTAAGAGTTGTTTGTTAACAATATCAAGATGGGATACTTTGAGCGATTGTTGAGAAAGATTGTTCTCAAGTTATTTATTCTTCTCGCGAAGATTGGCAAGTTCAGCTTCCATTTGTTCATTCTTCTCGCGAAGATTAGTGAATTCAGATTTTAGTTCTTCATTCTTTTGGCGAAGAACAATATTTTTATGTTGAGAAAATGCACGCCTTTTGTCTAAATCAGAGGCAACGGCAAAGGAATCTCTTCCAACTTGCGAAATAATAACATAAGTTAAGACATGGTGATGGAATAAATACATAAACAGGTTGAAGAAATGAAAACATACCAGGGTACCAAGAGAATTTAAGAGACTGGGAGTCAGCGATCTTGAGATTCCTTGCAGAGAATCATTATCTACTAATATGGGAGAATCGCAGACTTTGGCGAGAGCCTGGGATATCTTATTAAGAACCTCATCTTCATAATTATTAGCGATACCATGAGTAATATCGCCAAAAATCTTGGATAATTGAGCCATTGAAGACTCAGAAGAGGAAGAATCTTTTATGAAAGAAATATCATTATCATCATCATTGTTGTCCTTATCAAAATCAACACTTAAATTTTCTGGAATGGGTTGAGGAGTTGAAGAAGAAGAGAGTTGGGTTTTTCTTGTCTTTAAGGGAGGATCATCAGATTCCTCACTGCGATGGACAATAGGTTTCCCTTTGGGAGGAGCAGTAGATTTCCCCTTGCGATCAACTGTGGATTTCATCTTGGTTCTTGCAGGCTTTATTGGTTCTAATTCTTCGATTTCCTGTGAACACAGATAAAGATAAGAAATAGGGGCTACAATATATTGTTAAAACTAATGAAAGGATATTTCTTACTTCATCTGTGAAATATTTAAGAGCTAAGAAAGTGATGGGTTTCCTAAAAGCCTGGTAGCTGAGTTTCATCCTGTCAATCTGGAAAAGATTGAAGTAATTAGCGAAAATATAAAAATATGGGGAAGATAGTGAATAATAATTATACAAAAGATCAAAGAGAACATACTTCTTTAGTTCTTTCAGGCCAGTTGAAGACCCAAGGTTGATATTCTGAAAGATTCGCGGGTAATGTGCGAGAACCAGAAATATAAGAACCTTCAAGACATAACGGAAAAATGAACCACTTGTCATCGCTGGAGTGGAGAGGGCATTGATTAGTAGATGTATTCCAATCAATGTCTAGCATAAGAGCTTTATCATCAACGATATTTTCTTTCTTCAAGCGAACACCCCAGCAAGTGCTGTCCCTCTTCATAGGGACTATTTTGTAATTTTCAAAAAAATTATCCACAGTATAATCTGCAGAGACAATGGGAACATCTTTAAATTGAGGATTCTTCGCAGCTTCAGGGTAGCGAGATCCTTTATCAGCATCGCGACAAGCATATTCAAGCAGCAATCGAATACAATCTCTACCCAATTGATATATCGCTCGCGAGAACCTCTCGTCAGAAATTATTTCATAGAATAGTGGAAGTTCCGGATCATAGAGAGGAATGGGAAGACCAGCTTCAAGTTGACCTAGCGATACTATAACCTTCTCGCAAGAGCATTGATAATCAGTGAATAATTTGAGAGAAATTTCGGATTTAGGGTTCTGATTTGGAATTGTAGACAGAGTAAAACCTTTGCTTTTGAGTTTTTATTGCATCTCACCAAAAGCAACCAAATTTTTAGCACTAGCGGAAACCATTTTTAAGTATGAGAATGAAAGAGAAGGTTGGAAAATAAGAAAGAAATCATAGCGATAGCAGATGCGCAATTTGTGTAAGAACAATAAACTTGCAGAGAAATTACGAAGAAGAAAGAAGAAGAAAGTAAAAAGAGGAAAAGAAAAGAATAAAAGGAGTATTTATAGAAGAAGAAGTTTCTCGAGAAGATGAATGCAATAAATGCAAAGAAGAGACATGAACGGTCCGATCGCAGCAGTTAGAAAAGACGTGTCAAAGATTTATTGGAAGAAAGAATGCATGAAAACAGCTGGCGAAGGATACAAAAACGTGTCAGAACAAAGATCAATTTGAAAACATAAGTAGTTGCGACATTTAGTTCTCATGATCTTCTCTTCTTCGCAGAAAATACATGATAAGAGGCAAGATGTAGGACCAGAATATCACTACAATGATATTCCTACGATATTAACAACACTTATGGATATTAACAACGTTTCTACGAGAACATCGCGAGTAATTCAACAACATCTGACGAGTGTTGCAGAATTGCTCAAGGAATGACATAATGACTAACGAATGAAGGAACATGTAAAGAGCATGTGTTGACCTGCGATAGTTATAAAATTAGCGAGAAGGAAAATCATGGTTGTCACGATGATGATCGCAATGTAAATCCGAGATAAAAGGAAGACTTAGCTGTCATCCATTATGTAACTATCCTATAAATAGAGACCCAAGATGTCCAGAAAAGGATGATGTATTTTTGAGAGTTGGAAGAGTCTTGAGGAGAGAGAAACTTCAAGAGAATAGTTGTAATCTTGATTTCTACCATTTCTGTAAACGTTTTTGAGAACAAAATAATAAAGTGTCGTTTTAAATCTTCAATTGTGAGTTGATTATAGAAAGATCTTAACAAGGGTGTAGTGTGGGATTTCCTGCAACTACAAAAGGTGTTGAAAATACTGTTGCTAATCATCTTAGTAGACTTGCTGTTTCCGAAGAAGAACTTCCTTTACAAGATCATTTTCCAGACGAACAACTTTTGTCAATTGAAGATTAAACACCTTGGTACGCTGATATAGTGAACTACTTGGTTACAAGGCAAGTACCTAGTACAATGTCTAATTTTCAAAAGCTTAAGCTTAAGAAGATAGCCAAGCAGTATGTGTGGGATGATCCCTACTTGTGGAAATATGGTGTTGATCAAATTATCCGCAGGTGCGTACCAAACTTTGAATTTCAGTCAATTCTATCTTTTTGTCATTCTTATGCTTGTGGTGGACACTTTGGTTCTAAACGTACCGCACTCAAAGTTCTTGAGAGTGGCTTTTATTGGCCTACCTTGTTTGAGGATGCATATAATTTTTGTAAATCTTGTGATAGATGTCAACGAACGGGCAATCTAGGTTCTCGGAATCAAATTCCACTCACACCAATTCTCACTGTTGAGATATTTGATGTGTGGGGAATTGATTTTATGGGTCCTTTTGTCAATTCAAATGGAAAGTTTTATATACTTCTTGTTGTGGATTATGTTTCAAAATGGGTGGAAGCTAAAGCCACCCCTACTAATGATTCTCAAGTTATTTGTGAGTTTGTGAAGGAATATATTTTCTCTAGACATGGTAAACCAAGAGTGGTTACCAGTGATGGAGGCTCGCACTTCAAGAAATCCTTCCATGCTCTTCTCAAGAAGTACAACATAAATCACAAGGTCGGTATGCCATATCACCCACAAACTAGTGGGAAAGCTGAAATTTCAAATCATGAGATCAAGTCCATCTTGGAGAAAACCGTTAACACAACACAGAAATATTGGAGTTATAGACTCAACGATGCACTTTGGGCATATAGAACAACATATAAGACACCGATTGGTATGTCTCCATATCGGTTGGTGTATGGAAAATCTTGTCATCTTCCGGTTGAACTTGAACATAAGGCTTATTGGGCGATAAAGATGTGCAACATGGATTATGACAATGCGTGGAAACATAGAAAGTTGCAACTTAATGAGCTAGAGGAGATACGTAATGATGCTTATGAGAGTGCTCGAATTTACAAGGAGAAGACTAAACTTTTTCATGACAAGATGATTTCTAGAAAGAGTTTTGTTGTGGGCCAAAAAGTTCTTCTATTTAATTCTCGTCTTAAGTTATTTCTCGGTAAGCTAAGGTCACGTTGGAGTGGACCTTTTGATGTTACTAATGTTTTTCCTTATGGTGCAGTTGAAGTAACTAGTCTCATGAAAAGGACGATATTCAAAGTAAACGGCCATAGATTAAAGCAATATTACAAAAGCTTCCCTACGGAGAATGTGGACGTGATTGAGCTTCGGGATTTACTCCCTCTGGAGGAGTAATAAGGAGAATGCCAAGTCGGGCTGAGGACGTAAAACTAAGCGCTAAATGGGAGGCAACCCATAGGTTTTGTATCTTAAACACTTCTATTTATTTATTTATTTTTGTTTTTATTTTTTTCATATCATATTTGCATCCCCATATTTAATTTCATTGAGTCTGTAATCTATTTTAGAAGAAAATTATGATGAATACCTTTTCATCAGAAAAATTCAGACTGCGCGTAGTTCAGTTCAGAGACCATAACTCTCAGAAAGTTTATCAAACAACTGTGCCCTTTTGACACTGTGTATAAAACACGTAGATGAACAACTTTTGTGAAATGGAGTTTTTTCAAATTCCTTACCAATTTGCACAATGTTTTCGTTTTATCTGCTGTTACGTCAGAATTCAGAACTTTCGGTTTTACACATTGAGGACAATGTGAAGTTTAAGTGTGGGGGAGTATTTTGCATATAGATTTTTTTTCAAAATTTTGCATAAAAAACCTTCAACTTGTAGAGATTTTAGAGTCACTAGCATACTTCTAGGTATATTTACATAGAGATTCTGACCGACATAACTGAACTTGGAAGTGTTAGAGAACTACGTTCGGAATATTCTTACGAATTGGAGTGTTAAATAATGGATTTAATCATGCCGGTGATGCAAATTAGGAGCAGAGAGAAATGCATTATTAGAGTTGCTGATCAATCATTAGTGGAGACTACCCATTTTCATATCAACCAAGGCACCAGACCAAATTTTCTTTGTAGCTGACTAAAGAGCTTTCTTTTGAGTGTGTGTCACCGTACGTTAATTCCGGGTAGAATGGTGAGCTACCCAACCTCCCACCAATAGAAGCACTATTTTTGATCTCTTGAGCGATAATTTTGTCAATCATAAGGGTGACGTCTATAGATGAAAACCACCTTCTTATAGTTTGATTTGCAGGCACCATTCTCTCTCTCGCCAACAACAGATCCATAGAAACACCATCATCATCAACAATGGAGCGACATCAAAAATCTACAAGGAAAGTTGAAGACGTTTGAGGTTTACAACCAACAATACAAGGAAGAGCAAAATTTATATCCAAGTAAAGCAACATACAATGAGCAGATTTTTATATACATGTTAAAGATTTACACAAAATGAGCGAAATTTTATTTCAAAGTATGAAGACTTATTTACAAGAGCGAAGAAAATCAAACGATGAGAGTTATTGAAGTTTATGATACGAGACAATACAAGTTGTGAAGATTCAAGTGGTAAAGTACTTCTTTCATGGCCATGTCATTTTAATTTCATTATTATTTTTGTAGTTGCAATCTTTTTGCCAACAAAAAAATACAAAAAAAAAAAGAAAAAAAATACAAAAGAAAAAAAAAAAAGAAAAAAAGAAAAAAATACAAAGAGATTGCATTTAGGTTGTTATTTGTTCAATAAGGCCATGTGGAATAAAAATATATAAAGAAGTTTCAAGCAATAAGGAAATTAAGGAAAAGAGCTATAAATTATCAGAGTTCTACGAAATTCAAGAGTTTATCATCAACAGTTGAAGACCGAAGACCAAGATGAAGAAGACGAGATGAAGGAAGGAAGACGTTTCTATTGGATGTTGTGAGAGTGGTGCTTTCATCATTGCAATCATATGTGAAGGTGGTAAGTACTCTCATCCTTGCTATAGTGGTTGATTTCCTTTCTTAGAGATCATCAGAAAAATATTTTTGTTTTCCACGATTTTGTGGAGTCTCCAGAAATAATTCGGAAGGTTACCTTCCCACCATTCAATGTGTGTAGGATTTTTCTCTTCATTCCTACCTACACACATGTGAGACCCATAAAAAAGCTGTCTTATTGAGTACAATTATCATAAAATCCTTTTAAGTTAGGCAGAAGTCGAGGATAAATGCTTATTGATCGTTCTCAAACACGTGTTTCTCTCATTATGGTGTGGTTATTTCTCACTCAAGATTAAAGAATGAATATGTTCTTTGGTATTTCTAACTTCTTATTACTAGCATGCAGAAATTCTATGTCCTCATAGCTCTTTGGATGCTTGGGAAGCTGTAACGTTTTGAAGTTGGAGTAGGTTTTGTGGGTATATCTCTTGTAAGCCCTCATGAGACTATAACTCGTCCACTAGGGACACCTAGGGGTTTAAAGGCCTGTTTTTCACGCTAAGAGTAACCGGCGACATGGAGTTGTTGTATTTAGATAGTTTGCTCGAGGACTAGCAAAAGCCAAGTGTGGAGGAATTTGTTAAGTGCATATTTTTCATATATTTTGTGTCGAATCCATGCTAGTAATTGCTTAGTTTCTTGCAAATTATTGTATATTACGTTTGTTTTGTTTTATTTGTGTTTTGCTATGTGAATCATCCAAAAGAAGCTATTTGGCACTTAACTGTGCATGAAAAGGAGTTAGCCGCAAGTGGAGAAGGGCCAAAGACCAAGTAGAGCTCGTTCGAATCTAGGAGTGCTTGCTATCATCTCGAAGGGGACGAAAAGACGAGGCAAACGGTAAAAGAATGGAGTCATTCCAACGTCGTATGAAGATTTCGTGGGCATTTGAAGCAAGTAAAAGTTGCTGAATTTCTGAGTGCACAGAATTTATAAAGGCACCCACTTCTTTACTCGGGGCTTCTACCTGCATCTTCCTCAACAAACATCACGACCAGTTCTCAGGCAATTCTCATACTGTTTGTTTCCATGGATTAATGAAGGATGACTTGGTTTGAGTGATTCTCGATATCGAATTGAGCAATGGGTTAGATAAAGATAATGTCAGTAATGAAGAGAGCTCGGAACTGTGATAGTAGATGCTGCTATCATTATCGGTAGTGGCGATGGAGACCGGCGATGGGTTTGGTAGTTTAATGGAGTTTGGGTCTCTGTTTGCGTCTGAAATGGAGCTCGAGATGGGTAAGGATGCTGCTCACAGTTTTTCGGTGATGCCACGGACTGGGAATGATGGAAGTTCATGGGGCTGTTGATTATATATCGATGAAGACTGAAGTCTTGGAGATGTGGTATAATGGCAGAGATGCTCGGTAAGAAGACTACTGTTGCTTCCATAATGGTTAATGAAAACTGAGCCTTCTGTGATAGAGTTTTGGCGATGAAGATGGGAGACGGAACTAATGGCTATAGTGGGTGTTTGTTGTCGATGTGAATATCGATGGAAAAAGAATAATGATGCTACCATTGACGAGAAAGATCAGTTGGAGATGGGGAACGAGTTTAAAGCAAAGAAGATATATTCTTTCGTCCAAAGAAGATCAACAATGGATAAATATTGCTACTGCCATTGATGACAGTAATGGAGAAGCGTGAATGAGAGCTGAAAAAAAGAAACTCAGAAGTTAATAATTTTCACGTTAACTCATATGTCCGTGGAAATATCAATTGAGTTAAGAAAACTTAGGGAGTTTTATTTTTCACGGAACTGGGAGTTAAGAATTCCCACGGAGGGCCTGGTATACGCGGGATTTATTAGTTGAGTTCAAAAACTCAGATGTTCAGAAAATTCACCGCGACCAGAGTATACGTGAGTGGCGAGAAAAAAAAGGAAAATCCAGGGAGTTTTTAAACTCACGGAGGGAGAGATGTCCGTGAACAGAATGGAAAGAAACTAAAATCCCGTAACTTTTAAAACTCACGGAGGCATGAGTAGCCGTGATTCTGATGGGAGAAAACCAAATCCAGCAGAATTTTTTGCTCACAAAGGGGTATCTGTCCGTGGGAATTGAAGGTGGGAAATGACATGCTAACAAGAATTAATTCAGATTATTTGGGCTGGGCCTATGCCATTTGCGAAAGCCCATTTGGCTGTATAGCCATTCTTTCTACGAACAAGCTTTGGGTGTGAATTTCCAGAGCTAGTTTTGACGAATTTTGGCAACCTAGTTCGCAAGGGATTCAGCACGGGTACTTCTATTTTTGGGACACCTATAAAAGAGATGTTTCTATAACTTCTAGAATCATATAATCTTTTATCAAGCAATTGGAGAGGAGAACTCAAGGAAGAAAAGCTAGGGTTTTGAAGCGATTCATCACCGTAACTATTTCTTTTACCATTTTATTATATGAAACTCATGGGTTTTGTTAATCCCATGATTAGCTAAACTTCTTAGTGATTGGGGATGAATTCTAAGTTCTAATATATGATTCAATTTAGCATATAAATCTATTTTAACTCTTCATATAATTATTGTTTGTTTTTACAATAATTAATTTTATGTTTGATTGATAAATTGTTTAGGTGGCCAACTGAACTAGTTTATTAGTTAACCTAATGCTAGTAGAGAATTAGGATATCCGTAATTGTTGAATAATTCTCTACACAAGTAGAAATTGCGAAACCTTGCAGAGGGATTCTGTGGAGCAATCACAAGTAAAAACAACACTAGAAAGTGAACCTTGCGCTAAGAGTTCAACTACTAGGATTGACCTAAATTCACAAAATATAAAGCATTCGACCAAATTACACTTAGAGTGCGCTACTTCTAGGTGGTTTATAGAATAGAATCTGGCATTCGAGCACTTAGGTGTCCAGTGACTTAAGGAATTTTGAGGATAGCACTGCGCTAGTTGTTTTCCTACGGTTGATAATAATTTGTGAATGATAAAGAATAGATGAATATGCTACTTTGATGACTATTTAGTAACGAAGAAGGATTCCCTGATCATATTTCTCTCCATTGCTTGCAACTTTATTATTTTCAATTGCTTTGTTATTTACTTTGTTCTAAAATCAAAAACAAAACCCCCCATTGTGACACTTTTGACAACTAAATCTCCTTGCTCTTCGTGGGAACGATCCTTACTTCCATTATATTACCAGTTAGTTGTGTGGAAATAAGTAATTTAATTTGAGTGCACCAATGACACGCATCAAGTATATATTTGCGAAGGAAATATACAAAGAATAATAAATTTGAAAAAGTATATACTTGCCTCTTATTCTTTGTGAATTTCTGGATTGTTCCTGCAGTCTAAGACATAATTTGCCTTTCTATCTTGGTAAATCAATAATTACTTTATTTGTTCGAAGTAAATACTAAAAAGAATAAAAATAAAATTTAAAGTATATACTTGCCTCTTATTTTTTGTGGATTTATGTAGCATACCTGCGTTTTTTCTTGTCTTTTGGGCTCTCTTTGCTTCTATTCTCCTTGTCTCCTCTATCTTTTGCTCTTCTCTGCACCTTTTATTTCTCCTAAAATTATATCTCGTTGCCTTTAAGCTTGTTCCTGCCATATTAATATTTAAATCATAACATAATCGAGTTAATATGAATGTCATCTTATGCGATATTTCAATCGCAATTATTTCTCATTCGATAAATATTTGTCGAATTTTCATGATTCTTTATCATCACTTCATTCTTTCATATACTTTGTTTATCTCATTTCTTATCATATGATTCTTTGCCTCTTGCTTTGTATGTTGCCTTTTGTTTTGCCTCAGATTTCATTTTTGCCTCACATCTCTCTCCCTATCGGCGAACTATTCTATGAGGGCTTAATTTGCCTCCTAGTTAAGGTCTTATTGTCTTCTACTTGTAGTTAATTTCTTAACTAATCGAGGAAACGTACCTGCCATGAGAGGGTCTTAACGAGCTTCGTTTTTCTACATGTATGCCTCTTGTCTTCCCTATGTTTTATTTTTCTATCTCGGGGTCTTATTTCGCCTCCTAGTTAAGGTCTTATTTTGCCCCACCCCGTTGTGCAGGGTTTTGCGATGAAGTCTCTGGCGCTCTTTACTCTTGCGAAGTAAAGATCCATCAACCTCACCTTAACTCGCTCATTGAGGTCTTATTGTGCGACAATATCACAGGCCTACCTATTCCCGTGAAGACCAGTCATGTAACATTGCCGTCTTTTTTGGTCACTTAGCTCCCTAATGGAGGGTGTCGTCCCTTTATATTCCCCCATGAGTACCCCCTTGCTTTCGGGTTTAGGTATCAGTTATTTCATGACTTCTTATCCCTTCGCCGATATGGATCTTGGTTACGAAGTCACACCCTAGGTGGGGTTTCTTTGGGACAAGGTGGAGAAATCACGCCAGGCCATATTCTATCTCCACTGGTCTCGTTCCTACACCCCTTACCTAGTGGTTACCCAAACAGGGGCCCTTGGCGGATGGGTCTTATCATTGCCCCTATTTGATGTTACTGAGATTGTCCCACGACGCGCGCGAGGGCTACACATTTTGTGTTTGTTTCCTCTTTATATTATCTAGGTTGCACGCCATGGGGTCTCATCCTCCCTAAGTAGAGGTTTTATAATCTCCCTGGAGACTGTTTTTTCTATTTCTCTTTCTTTTCATATATTCTTTATTTCTTGGGTCTTACGCAACCTCCTAGTGAGGTCTTACTTGCCAGTTCGTAAGGTCTTATTTCGCCCAATTTGATATTTCTTTTTTTTTCTTTTCATTTCGTTTGTATTTCATTTCGTGGAGATTATTTTGCTCATAGCTCATATGTTCTCAATAGAATTTTCATTTCATTTCTTTTTTGCTGAATACAAATTTTCATCTTCACGCCGCATTACATTTTTTCTTTTGCGAGCACATCTGATGACTAAGGATAATACTTCTTTATGTAAACCGGATTCCATGGATAATCCATCCTCCATCCTTGTCTATCCACTTTGCCGTATATGATATTTCCTTAATCATATGTCTCTTTTCCTTGGAAGTATGCAAGTCCATAGGCTTCATTTCCCACCACTCTTTTCACAATGAATGGTCCTTCCCAAGTGGGTTCTAGCTTTCCCCCAGGTCTTTTCTGATATGGGGGTATTTCTCGCAAGACTAATTCACCTGGAACTAAACTCCTCTCTTTCACCTTTTAATTATATTCATGAGATAATATTCGGTGATAATTTGTCATGTGTTGTAGTGCAGTTTCCCTGTTCTCCTTCAAATCATCTAACTTCGCCAGGATCATGTCTGAATTTAAACCCTTCTTCCATGCCTCTTGCTTAGTGGTAGGGATGATGATCTCGGTTGGTAGAACTACCTCCACTCCATATATCAAACATAAGGGGCACATTCCTGTTGCTTCTCGTCTTATTGTCATGTATGACCATAGCACATTCGGGACTTCTTCGCACCAATCAGAATGGTTCCCTTCCAGCTTCTTTTTCAAAGTGGTTGTTATTGTTTTGTTTGTTGCCTCATCTTGTCCATTGCTTTGTGGATATAGCGGAGTTGAATTTCCAGATTGTATCTTGAATGTGTTAAATAACATGCTCACATTTTCTCCTTCGAATTTCTTCCCATTATCTGAGATAATTTGCATTGGAATCCCAAATCTGCAGATTATGTGTCGATAATGAAGTCATATACGTCACCATATCGTGTGTTCTTCAAGGGTTTTGCCTCAACCTACTTCATGAAATAGTCAGCAACTATTAGATATTTTCGCTGCTGACTTCCCGTGACAAATGGCCCCACAATATTTATTCCCCACATGGAAAATGTCCATGTACTCATTACGGAATTTAAACTCGTTGCTGGTGCATGTATGCGTTTACCAAATATCTGACATGCTTCACACCTCATCATGATGTTCTTCGCGTCTTTATGCATGTGCGGCCAAAAATACCCTTGCGTCTTTGTTTTATGAGCTAATGACCTTGTTCCGCTATGATTCCCGGCATCGCCATAGTGGATAGCTTTCATGATTTCTATTCCTTCTTCTTATGACAAGCATCGCAGCAACGGGACTAGGAATGACCTTCTATACAAGATTCCTTCTAGCAGCTCATAATTCGTGGACCACCCCTTGATCTTGTGTGCTTCAAATCTGTCACGAGGTAGATCCAAATTCGCTAGATACTTATAAATTGGAGTTCTCCAATAATATTCCCTTAGTTCAACAGGTGTATTCTCATTTTCAATCATCAGAACTTCTTTACCTTCCAACTTGTTCGTCACTGATGGCTGCATTAATCATTCAATACAGATGTGTTTCTCCAAGGGGTCTTCAATCATTTATGATATGAAAGCCAAGGCATCATCATGTCTGTTATTATCTCTACTCACCTATCTCCAGATTATGTTTGGTATTTTATTAGAATATTCTTTCACGATTTGTAAGTATCTGTTCATTACAACATCATTGGCTTGATATCTGCCATCTATATGCCTGACCACCAAATGCGAATCGCTGGTTATTCTTACTTCGTCCAACTCCATCTCGATAGCCAATCTTAAGGCTTGTATGACTAGTTCATATTCTGTTTCATTGTTAGTTTCTTTATACTCCAAACGAAAGCAGAAAACTGTTCACGCTCCTCCTGGCGAAGAAAATACAATTCCCATTCCTCCTCATGCACTATTTGATGATCCATCTACTAATATTTATCATATTCTCGGGTGATTTTCTTTCAGCAAGTCTGTTGGATCTGGGCGATCTTCATCTACCTCCATCAATTCTTCTACTCCCTTATCCTCTTCTAATGGGAATTCGGCTAAAAGTTCTGCAACTATGTGTGACTTCGTGGATGTCTGGACTTCATATTTCAATCCAAATTGATAAATTCGGGTGTTCCACCTTTCAACTCGCCCCACTCTCTTTGTATTCTTCAAAGTAAACTCTATTGGAATTCGAGTTAAAACCTTGATCTTGTGAGTCTTAAAATACGTTTGCAACTTATCTGATGCATAATACTCAAGCCAATATTAACTTTTCAATTTTTGGATAATTTATTTCTGCTGCATTGAGGGTTTTGCTAATATAGAAGACCGGTTTTTCGACCCCTTCATATGAACGAAGTAGCACAACACTTATTGCATTTAGTGTAGTTGCGAGACAGATTAGCAGCTCTTCGCCAGGTTCTGGTTTCTGAAGGATGGACAGATTAATGAGGTGTTCCTTTATATTTTTCAACGCCCTCTCACACTCTTGAGTCCATGCAAACTTAGCCCCTTTCTTCAAGAAGATGACATGAAATACGAAGAAGCTGAACCATTAACGACGATTCCCGCGAAGTTGGTAGCTATGTCTAGTGGGGATCGGGAGTGGATTGAGCAACATCCGAGGTATAATGAGCCGAGATAAAGGAATCATGATCCATGAAATGACAATTCAAGGAATCAGCGAAGATATAAATCCGGTCAGCGATATGGGGAAAGGAGGCCTCCATTTGAAGATGTAGCACTACCAGAACTTAACATGTCAGTGGAGAAGATATGGGAACCTATTGTTTTGATTGAAGATATTTCTCCCCCGCCTAATTTCGGGGTGGAACCGTTACCAAGCACAAGGAGTGGTGATTTCTGCAAATATCATCATTTTGATGGACATCACACGAGCGACTGCAGGAATGTACGACGCATGATACTTTGCTTAATCGAGAAGGGAAAACTCAAGCATTTTCTGGAAAATCCGGGACCATTACCACCACCACCTCGTTAGGACGATCAGAATCAGGCGCGAGTATACAAGATTAAAATTGATAGAGGGACCTAAAGATTAAATTATAACTCTATAATTCATTCTGCGAAGAACATACAAGACTTTCACTACAATGTGTTAAAGAGAGTTCACAACAGAGATTTTGAGGGGAATGATATATTTAGTATTGCGAAGAAAGATCCATTGGAAGAGTGGAAGAAAAGAGCTATTTCATTTTCAGCAGTAGATGCACCAGTAGGATGAGCTTCGCGCACAGACCCGTTGGTGAATACTTTGAACTTCGTAAAGCACACAAAGTGGGAGGATGATCCTACGAGGAAAGAGAGGATATGGGCGATAGACATAATCTTGGTGGATATGGGGAGCTCGGTAGATATTCTATTTTATCATACGTTTAAAACCATGGGTTATAGAGATTCAGATCTAGTGCCATCGACATATAACATCTATGGGTTTAACGGGGTTGCATCAAAACCAAGAGGCGAGCTGGCTGTAAAAATCTTCGCGGGAGAATTGGAGACCGAAGTAACAGTTTGCGTAGTGGATGTGGAATCTCCTTATAACGCCCTGATTGATCGACCTTGGATTCACGACATAAAAGGAGTAGCTTCAACTTACCACCAAGCCATCCGGTTTACAATGCCGAGTGGAATTGGCGAGATAAAGACTGCAATGAGAAATATGTTCACAATTACGAAGAGAGTCTAAAAATAAAGAAGGAGCAGAGAAAGAGGGTGCAGGAAGCAAAGAAGGAGGATGAATTAATAATATATATGGTGAAGGCAAAAGAAGGATGGGATATTCCAAGTGAAATTCCCGAAAAGGAAGGCGAACCTTTATAGAAATAAAAGGAACCATCCCTGCTTGGAGAACCAGTCATGAACTTCGCTGCAGTAGAACCCACGAAGGAGATAAATTTCGGCGATGACAAAGAGGAGATAATAAAGATTGGAACGAATTTGGGGTTGGATGAATAAGAGAAATTAATAAAGTTATTAAAGGAGTATCTTGATGTCTTCGCATGGAATATGAATGAGATGCCAGGAATAGATCCGCGAATTGCATTCCACAAAATAAGGCAACGAATACGCAAAATAACAACAACATATCACGAGCAGATAGAGAAAGAAATACAAAAGATGATGGATTCAGGGATTATAAGACCCGCAAAGTACCCCAGATGGATTGCAAACATGGTGATAGTGCCAAAAAAGAATAATGGTATGAGAATACGCATAGATTTCAGTGATTTAAACACTTCCTACCCAAAGGATAGCTTCCCGTTACCAAACATACCGCAGATGGTGGAATCAGCGTCAGGATACAAACGTCTTTCATTGATGGATGGTTATTTGGGTTATAATCAAATTCCCATTGCAGAAGAATATCAAGAACACACAGCTTTCTTTGCTCCAAGATGGATATATTGTTATACCAGAATGCCATTTGGATTAAAGAATGCGGGAGAAATATATCAACGAATGGTGGAGAAGATCTTTTGGAAGTGGGTGCATACCAAGATGGAGGTTTATGTATATGGTTTATGTTGTGGAAGACTTATATCTTTGATGGTTAAAAAATCTAAAATGAATCGGGGTAAATCATGTTCTTAGGAAGACTTGTATCGAGAAATCTTTGAAGTTTCAAATGGAGCAATCACCCGAAGTACAAGATAAAAATTGAATAAATCCTTCAAAAATGCAAATATTTCTTTGATATCTTGAAGAAAGGTAAAATGGGCTCAAGAGTGTGAGTTCTATAAAGGAACATTAATCTGTATCCTTTTAGAGAAAGGAATTGAGGTAGATCCATCCAAATGTTTCAAGCCATATTGGGGTCAAAAACGCCATCACCCTCAATGAAGCCAAAAATTGAAAAGCTAATACTGACGTGTAAAAATTGAATGGGCAACTCGTTGGTCAGCTTTACAAAGAGGGATAATAAATTATCTCTAGATCTTAGGATAAATGCAAATATTTCTTTGATATCTTGAAGAAAGAATTACAAGTTTGCATGGACTCAAAGTTGTGTATTGGAGTTTGTGAAAATATAAAGATGAACACCTCATTAATTTATTTCTGTCCATCCTTTTTCATCCCTTCATATAAATGAAGTAACTTTGCATTTAGTGTAGTTGCGAGACAGATTAGCAGTTCTTCTCCAGGTTTTGGTTTCTGAAGGATGGACAGATTAATGAGGTGTTCCTTTATATTTTGCAACGCCCGCTCACACTCTTGAGTCCATGCAAACTTAGCCTCTTTCTTCAAGATATCAAAGAAATATTTGCATTTATCCGAAGATCTAGAGATAAATCTCCCCAAAGATTCCAACTGCCCATTCCATTTTTACACGTCTTTTAGCGTTGCGGGTGATGGGATGTCCAATATGGATTGAAACTTGGCTGGATCTACCTCAATTCCTTTCTCCGATACAATGTTCCCTAAGAACTTCGCTGATTTTACCCCGAATATGCATTTTGAAGGATTTATCTTCATCTTGTACTTCCTCATTTGCTCAAAGATTTCTCGTAAGTCTTCCACATGATCTCCCGATTCTTTAGTTTTAACCATCATATCGTCAACATAAACCTCCATCTTGGTATGCACCCACTTCGGAAAGATCTTCTCCACCATTTGTTGATATATTGATCCCGCATTCTTTAATCCAAATGGCATTCTGGTATAACAATATAGCCCTCTTGGAGCAAATAAAGTTGTGTGTTCTTGATATTCTTATGCAATGGGAATTTGATTATAACCCAAATAACCATCCATCAATGAAATACGTTTGTATCCTGACGCTGATTCCACCATCTGCGGTATGTTTGGTAACGGTAAGCTATCCTTTGGGTAGGCAGTGTTTAAATCACTGAAATCTATGCGTATTCTCATACCATTATTCTTTTTTGTCACTATCACCATGTTTGCAATCCATCTGGGGTACTTTGCGGGTCTTATAATCCCTGAATCCATCATCTTTTGTAGTTCTTTCTCTATCTGCTCGTGATATGTCGTTGTTATTTTGCGTATTCGTTGCCTTATTTTGTGAAACGCAATTCACGGATCTATTCCTGAAATCTCATTCATATTCCATGCGAAGACATCAAGATACTCCTTTAATAACTTTATTAATTTCTCTTCTTCATCCAACCCCAACTTTGTTCCAATCTTTATTATCTCCTCTTTGTCATCGCCGAAATTTATCTCCTTCGTGGGTTTTACTGCAGCGAAGTTCATGACTGGTTCTCCAAGCAGGGATGGTTCCTTTTATTGCTATAAAGGTTCGCCTTCCTTTTCGGGAATTTCACTTGGAATATCCCATCCTTCTTTTGCCTTCACCATATATATCATTAATTCCTCCTCCTTCTTTGCTTCCTGCACCCTCTTTCTCTGCTCCTTCTTTCTTTTTAGCCTCTCTTCGTAATTGTGAACATCTTTCTCGTTGTAGTCTTTATCTCGCCAATTCCACTCGGCATTGGAAACCGGATGACTTGGTGGTAAGTTGAAGCTACTCCTTTTATGTCGTGAATCCAAGGTCGATCAATCAGGGCGTTATAAGGAGATTCCACATCCACTACACAAACTGTTACTTCGGTCTCCAATTCTCCCGCGAAAATTTTTACAGCCAGCTCGCCTCTTGGTTTTGATGCAACCCCGTTAAACCCATAGATGTTATATGTCGATGGCACTAGATCTAAATCTCTATAACCCATGGTTTTAAACGTATGATAAAAGATAATATCTACCGAGCTCCCCATATCCACCAAGATTATTTCTATCGCCCATATCCTCTCTTTCCTCGTAGGATCATCCTCCCACTTTGTGTGCTTTACGAAGTTCAAAGTATTCACCAACGGGTCTGTGCGCGAAGCTCCTCCTGCTGGTGCATCTACTGCTGAAAATGAAATAGCTCTTTTCTGCCACTCTTCCAATGGCTCTTTCTTCGCAATACTGAATATTTCATTCCCCTCAAAATCTCTGGTGTGAACTCTCTTTAACACATTGTAGTGAAAGTCTTGTATGTTCTTCGCAGAATGAATTATAGAGTTACAATTTAATCTTTAGGTCCCTCTATCAATTTCAATCATGTATACCCACGCCTGATTCTGATCTTCCTAACGAGGTGGTGGTGGTAATGGTCCCGGATTTTCCAGAAAATGCTTGAGTTTTCCCTTCTCGATTAAGCGAAGTATCATGCGTCGGACATTCCTGCAGTCGCTCGTGTGATGTCCATCAAAATGATGATATTTGCAGAACTCACCACTCCTTGCGCTTGGTAACGGTTCCACCCCAAAATTAGGCGTTGGAAGAATCTCTTCAGTCAAAACAATATCTTCCCATATCTTCTCCACTGACGTGTTAAGTTCTGGTAGTGCTACATCTTCAAATGGAGGCCTCCTTTCCCCATATCGCTGACCTGATTTATATCTTCGTTGATTCCTTGAATTGTTATTTCGTGGATCATGATTCCTTTGTCTCGGATCATTATACCTCGGATGTTTCTCAATCCACTCCCGATCCCCACTAGACATAGATACCAACTTCGCGAGAATCGTCGTTAATGGTTCAGCTTCTTCGTATTTCATGTCATCTTCTACTACATTCGCCATTCTCGGCAAAAGGCGCGAACTTCCTTCCTTGGATTGTTTTGGAACTACTTCACTAACTTCCCTCTTCTTTCTTCTAATGCTACATACTCCGCCTGATACTCTCTGAGCTCATTCATCGTTATTGGATTACGGACTATGAATATTTGAGTGTGCAAGAGATCGGTTGGAATCAAAGTGTTCAAAAATGCTAGGATGAAATTCCTATCATCTACTCTTCCCACGAGTTCACTGCACACCGTCCTCCATCTCGTTATCAGACTTCACAATCTTTCCCCAGTCTTCCTTCTTAGATTAAATAGGGTTTATATTCCTGGCCTTAGCGAGTTATTGCTTATGTAAGTTGTTAAGAATATTCTTTGCAAGTCTCTGAATGACAAAATCGACCCCTCAGTCAAACCATCAAACCACTTCGACGCTTCCCCAGTTAAGCTGGCAGGGAAGTATTTGCATAATACAGCCTCATATTTCGCCTACTGCATCAAGGAAAGAGTATACTACTTTAAATGTTGCACTGCACTTCCCATTACATGGAATATGCTTCCGAAGGTTGGTAACGAGCATCTTCCTGGAATTCTTGCCTCCAGTATTTCGCGTGAAAATGGAGATCTGCCTGCCTCCACTATTGCTTCAGCCAGCTGCACTCGTCCTCCTCTTCGTGAGTTGTTAATCATTGACCTCATATACTGCAATTTTTCCAGAATTTCTTGATCGATCTCATCCCTTCATTCATATCGTCTACGCCTCCTTCTTGTCTTATTTCCTCTTCGAGTCTTTTTTTTTCTTCTTCACGTCTTCTCTCTTCTTCTTCCTTATATCTTCTTTCCTCATGTCGCTATTCTTCTTCGCGAAGTCTCTCCTCTTCATGAAGTCTTTCTTCTTCCAGCATTCTCTCCTCCTCCCGTATTCTTTCTTCTTCGCTAAGTCTTTCCTCCTCGCGTGTCATCTCTTCCTCAAATCGCCGTCTTTGATCTTCCCACCTAGTTTCTTCCAGTTCTCTCCTCAGCCGTCTTTATTCGCTACTCTCTCTTTGGCATCTCCTCCTTCATTCTCTTCTTTTTTCTCCTTGTTCATTCTCCAACGATCCTTCCATTTGACGTAAATTCCTGCATGCCCTCGTGTCTGTCTCTTCACCTTGTGGATCATGAACATCTCTTTATTCGTTAAGTTGGTGATTTTGCTGAATCAAGGTGGCATTCTGCCTCATGAGTATGGTTCTTTGTTCCGATAGAGCTCTCTCTCTTTCTCTTTCTCGACGAAGTACTTACCTGATTTGCTCTAACATTATGTTTTCTTCGTTAATATTCTCTTCTCCACCTCCTCCCGTTAGCTCATCTTCCGTCTCCGTTTCCATATTGGAAGTATGAATTGACCCTTCACGGTAGCGGTCATCGTTTTCCTTATGGTATAAACCACGCCTTCCTCCCATGTTTGACGTTTATCATCTCTCAATTCCTCCTCTTATCTTTTCTGCTAAGCATTGGCTTCTTCTCGATGTGATGATGTGTTGTGCTCGATCTGGAACTCTTGCCATCAACAAAATTCTGTCAAATTAATCTTCACTCACCGATTCACTAAAAACTCCTTTTGACCAGATCTAACTTTCTCACTCTTAGGATGATAAGTGTCAGATCTATTCTTTTCTCTTAACACCACCACGATCTCTAAGTTTCTAACTTCAAACTTTGTGGAAAGAAGAACTCACTAAATGATTTTGATGAAAGCTTTGAGGATAATTTCAACTCTCTCAATCTATCCCAAGTGAGAGTAAATTTTCAACATGAGATCCCTGTTTCTCGACGCCAAAATGTAACTACGAAAATCCATAGTTACACCCACTTGCTAATTAAAACAACACAAAGAACTGATCTATCAATGAGATGAAAAAAAAAATCTTTTAGTTAACTTAGTTTATGAATATGAGATTATTAGTTACCCTCCAAACTCACTCAAGAACCCTAACTTATCTCTCTTTACAATATCCCTCTCACTCCTTAAAAGTTCCAACCCCTTTTACAATGGACTAAGTCCTCTATTTATAGGGAAAATTACATAATGGGTTACAACTCATTTTACCTCGCTAGAAGTCATACAATTCACGTGACTATACTTTTTACTTCGCTCGATTCATTTTCAATAAAGTTTTCGCTTCCTTTTCTCCTTAAAATTCGGTTGTTGTCGGGGACAGCTGTCGTGTTTCTTGCGTAACAATCCATACTTCGTATCTTCTACTTCGTATACTTCCATTTCTTCGCGGAAAGCTAATTCTGTTGATGATTTGGGGTGTAGCTTTAAGGTTTTTCGGATGATTCATAAGGAACAACATCTACTCCGGTCCAACCTGCAAAAGGAGGTAAAAATTTATGGATAATGTTTAAAGAAATAGAAAGAGTCCATTACGAAGGATTGGGTAGTTTTAAAGCTTCATGTGGTTGAATGGAAGGGATACAAAGATTCTTGAGATTAATGATTTTGAGGTATAGGTGAGCAATGTATATAACCAGGTATTTAGTACTCAGCTGGTAGTATTAACTGTGGATTTTATTTTATTTTGGGCTAATTTATATGTTATTCGAAGTAAAATCTTCTTTGCTGGTGCAGGCTGAAGGACTTATGAAAGCTCAACAAAATATATATATAAAAAAAACGGGAGAATTAGGTATAGTTTTCATAAGAGTTGTTGATGATGCGAAGATGATGGTTGTTGTCTGAGAATAAGAATCAAGGTAATATCTGTTGTCGACGTACTACTAGTACTATACTGGGCTATATGCAAACGAATTAGGTGTATTTTTGTTATATGTGGCTTAGATATCGAAATTCCACAGTTCCAAGAAAAAGTGTCATGAAAATCTCATTTGTGTAGGTTGTTTAATGTTGCTAATAGTAATAGGCACACTAAATAAATGTATTATTACTTCCTTACCTAGGTCTTATTGGTTTACAGGGAAAGCCTCACCAATCTCTCTATTCCAAGAAGTGCAACTGAAAACTCCAATTATAAGCCTGGTTCTTTTTTCTTGGTGCTAAGGTGTCATATTCAAGGTAATAAAATCTTATTAAGCTAGACATCAAGCTTGCCAGGAAACTAAGTCTTTCAGTGGTTGAGAAATCTCCTTAGCCATGCTTCAAAAAGGTAGTGCCTTCCCATGAAGTGGATAAATATATTGTAGTCTTGATACTTGTGTTTTAAGTGAATTTTGTGCTTCTCTGGCTCAAATTACTCAACTTGTTTTGGTCTCTGTTGGTTGTATATCTTGATAACACACTTTCGTTTTATGTATGTTTAGATATACGATATTCTCTTCCAGAGGGTACCTTAGCGTTTGATGTTAATATCTACCCCATGTTTCCTGACATATGTATGCTAATCTATGCAATGGCTTACATCATCGGTTCTTGGCTTTTTGAAAGGCCGGCATCCTTTACTGGAAGACGTAGAAGTTACAATCAATCCTTCAAAAGGTTTATCTATTATTGAAGGTATATCGTCTAATAAACAAATGGAGTCTGATGAACAAATGGAGCTCGGGAACCTGGAAGTTGAATATATTTTGATTTCTTTTATTTTTTGTTTTTTTAACATAAAGTGCATGTTGTTGTTGAATTTGAGATGTTTGGTTTCTCAAGTTGTAATTTTCCTTTGAAGCATTGGCTGTAATTGAAATCAAGTGTATGTTAATAAAATTATTTGAATTGGTTAATAAAATTCCATATGCGGGCTTGCTTGTCTCAAGTATCAATATTCTGGAAAAAAAATATAAGTTCGGAAAAAAAAATCACTTGGCAAAATCATACCCGCCAAAATCTGAATTGGTGAAGCTGACTAATTCGGCTGAATCCAGCTGAAATCTTTAAACATATATTTTGACAAACAAAGTCTGTTGTTATTTTAGTACAAACATAATACGATGTAAATTATTGACGAAGACAACCCGTCCTTTAAGAAATAGTACACCGAAAATATGACAAACTTTAGGACAGACAATATGTGTCCTATATGTTCATTTTTGACAGATTCTGCCTGTCCTAAATTCCACATTTTGGACTAGTGTTGGAGACTTCTTCAGTCCGTATAACGATCTCTTTAGTTTACATACACAATCTTCTTTTCCAGCAACCTTGAACCCACTCGGCTGAGTCATATAGATCTCCTCTTCTAGATCACCATGTAAGAATGATGTCTTAACATCTAGATGAACTAGGTCTAAATCATATTGTGCTACCAAGGCCAATAAAATTCGGATTGATGAGTGCTTCACAACTAGAGAGAACACCTCATTGTAGTCAATCCCTTCTCTTTGAGCATAACCTTTTGCAACTAACCTTGCCTTGTAACGTACTTGATTCACCTAAGATCCTTCTTTATTAGCATATACCCACTTGCACCCTATGGCCTTATTACCGTTCGGAAGCTTCATAAGAATCCATGTGCCATTCTTATAGACAGACTCCATCTCGTCCTGCATTGCACCTTCCCATTCTTTACACTCTGCACTACGTACAACTTCTAAATAGGAAGTAGGAGTACCACCTTCTATAACTGGTAATGCATAAGCAATGTAATCATTCATCCAACCAGGATTTCTGGTTGATCTTCTTGGTTTGCTGGTTGTTATGGTCTCCGTGACCGTAGATTATATATCTTCTACTGACTCTTGTTCCCCTTACTCAACAATGTCACTATCATTTGGAATTTCAGTAGTTACCTCTCTTGTAGACTCAATGTCTTAAGAAGTATTCTGAACAGATACATACTTAGCTAGAATTAGTGGAGTTGCATCAATCTCCACCTACTTCAAAGGCTCACTAGTACTGGTGTTTATGTCCTCTACCTGCCGAGAACCCCAAAACTTTACCATAGACATCTAATCAAATGTGACATCTCTACTCATGACTATCTTCTTCTCAACTGGATTCCAAATCTTGAACCTTTTACTCCATTCTTCATACCCACAAAGATTCCTTTAACAACACGGTTATCAAGCTTATTTTCACTAACATGATACCACGCATGACAACCAAAGATATGAATTGAGTCATAATCATAAGCTGGTTTACCAAACCACTTCTCCAAAGGATTTTTACCTTCTAATGCAGCTGATGGCAACCTATTAATGAGGAAGTATGCATATGTAACTTCCTCAGCCCAAAATGCCTTACCTAATCCAGCATTAGATAACATACATCGTACCTTCTCCAGCAAAGTACGATTCATGCGTTCATATACCCCATTTTTTTGCGGTGTCTTCTTAACTGTGAAGTGCCTCTTTATTCCCACATCCTGACATACTTGCAAGAACGGATCACTCTTGTACTCTCCACCATTGTCCGAACGTAGTACTTTGATCTTTCTGCCAGTTTGAGTCTCAGTTGCCTTTTTTCACCTCACAAAGATTTCTATGACTTCATCCTTATGCCTCATGGTGTACACCCATACGCGCTTAGAATAATCATCAATGAACGACACAAACCAATGTTTCCCTCCCAATGATGCATTCTTGAAAGGACCCCAAACATCTGAGTGAACGTAGTCAAGAAAAACTCCACTAGTATTATGGATAGTTGTGCCAAAGCTTGTTCTTGTTTTCTTTCCCTTAACACAATGCTCACAAAATGCTAACTTGCAGGCAATAACACATTTCAACAAGTCTTGTTGAATCAACCTATGCAACGACTTCTCACCTGGATGTGCAAGTCTCATGTGCCATAACTTCGTCTTCTCGGTAGCTACACTCTCGGTGTGTTCAGAAATAGACACATCCCCTGTTGTTGTATTCCCAATCAAGTAATACAAGTTATGATGACATGTGCCCTTCATGATTACCATAGATCCAGATATTGCCTTTAGAATACCATTTTCAGCAACTAACTTGTAGCCCTTAGCTTCCAAAGTTTCGAGCGAAATCAAATTCTTCTTTATGGAAGGTACAAATCTTACCTCCTTTATCTCTCTAACCATACCATCATGCATCTTAATATGAACACTACCAATCCCTATCACCCTGCGGGTATGATTGTTTCCCATACGTACTTCTCCATCTAGATCTTCAAAACTTGAGAACCAGTTACGATATGGACATATATGATATGTTTCTCCAGTATCTAATACCCATGTTCCATCTGTAATAGTACAAGCTGATGGTGTCACAGTTAGCGAGAAATCAGAAGCATCATCTAATTCTTAATTACCTTTAGCAATGTTCACCTCGGTATTACCATTATCTCCTTCTCTTGACTTACGCTTGGTACAATCCTTAGCCTAATGACCAAAGTCATGTCACCAAGCATACTCATCTTTCTACAGTCGCGTCCTACTCTCAGAACGTCCTCTACCTTTACCATAACCACCATTCTTCTTTCTCCTGTCTGTTGAACGACCTCTTGCAAGAAGCAAGTCATTGTTAGCTTCACTTGCAAGGTCTTCACGATCCATCTTCATGAACTCCTCACTATGCAATGTTGTAGTGACCTCGGCGTATGTCATCTTGTCCTTGCCGTGTATTAATGCTTTAATCACGGGTTCATACTTTTCAGGAAGAGAGTTTATCAGACACAAAGCTTGTTCCTCGTCGTTGATTTTCTCATCGTAGTTAACCAACTCAGCAAGAATTTTATTATATGAATCTAGGTGCTCCGTTAGAGTTGAACCTCTCTTCATGTTATAGAGATACAAATTCCTTGTAAGATATATCCTATTTGCCACGTTCTTCACAAGGTATTCCTTCTCTAGATTTTCCCAGAGATCCTTAGCTGAAGTCTCGTGCTGATAATTAACTCTTACTGCAGTTGCTAAACACCCTCATATCGAAGCAAGACATAATTTATTCATCTTGTTCCACTATTTTTCAGACATCTCCACTTGCTGAACTTCTAGAGCTTCTTCTAGGTCAAGATGAACAAGAGCATCCATTACGTCTGTTCTCTATAAACCAAAGTTATTGGTTCCTGTAAACTTTTCTACCTTGAGTTGTGATCTATGTGAATGAAGTATTTCTTCTTTTGTTTCTTTATCTTTATTTCTGGACTCCGAATATTCTCCTTCAGGGTCGTTCGGTTTAACTGGTTTATCCCCGTCGACCATTGTTCTCAAACGACCAAATATAGATAAAAACAGAACCTTTGAGATTAGTATTACCTCAAGCAATCTTCAGAAAAATACCTTCACTTCAACTGCAATCTGAGTTATCGTATCCAAGAGCGTCTTCTTGCTCGGATACCAATTTTTGCGCCAAAGCCTGCGGAAGCGTTAGGTTGCACTACTACAATGGTACTCCAATACTTCCAAGAACACAATCACACACACAAGAAGAACAAGTATTTAGCGAGGTTGAATCCTCGGGAAGGAATAAGCAATTTTATATATCACCGTATAGGTTGGAATATTCAAAGCTTTAGACGAGAAGAAGAGAACTCTTTCTTAGTTCTGGTTTGTTTTCTCAAGTTCTCTCTATAGCTATTTATACACATCAATAGGACTTGACACATTCCTTAACAAGGATTACTTTCCTACAAGTATAGGGTTTCCTAACTTAGCTCTAAGAGACAAACCTCTTAAGCTGCTATACTTAGGACACAAGTACTTGGTTTCCTTAACCAACTAGATTTCCTAATCTAGTCCTTGACCGACCTACCAACAATAAGGTGCATAGGGATGCCAATCATGTTGCAGATGCCATTGCTACGTATGCCATCAAGCCATCAATATAAGCAATGTGGAAGAACGGGTCAGAAAATACCTCATTGGATTCAAAACATTGTTCAAGCAGATATATCTGCTGATCAGATTGCTTTTATGGATATTAAAAAAATAAAGAAAATGTCATCCTGTGGTTAAGGTATTAGCATCCGGAATCGGAGTGCAAATTTTGAGAACTCCTTGCTCATAATAGGAACAAAACTAGCCGACCAGTTCTAATTAATTCCAGACCCTTTTAAGACATTAAGACATTTTATCCTAGAATTTACGGGACAAGTTATGCAACCAATGGTAGAAATTACAAACTTGCAGGTAATTATTGTTATGTCAGCATCATGAAGGTTATCTACTTACACAATCGACCTATTCTACTTTACATTTTTGCAATAAATCCAAGAATATATATATCGATATACTAAATGAAATTCATGTTCAAGGTTAATTGACTAGCTGCTATCTACCTAATTAATATAAACTTCCCTCGATCATGATAGGAACAAAACTACTTCATCAGTTTTACTCCGAACCCTTTTTATGAGAATTATACAACCATTGGTAGAAAATTATTTCTGATAACCCATGGTGACTAGTGTAAAGACTCGAGCTCAAGAAATGCGACTTTAGATAGAGAAGCAGTATTGGTTTTCACGTAGACCATTGGGTTGGAACCCGGGACCTATTGGTTCGCCAATGTTTATTAGTGACTTTGGTCCACAAGCGCTCACGGGCCAGTACCGTTCACTTTACCCTAGAGGTTGAGATCTCCCCCGGAATATTTTCCCGATAGAAACCTGCTGGATTTAGTTGATTTTGCAATATTTAGCATTTAGGTCTCTTCTTTTTATAAAATTTTAACAGATCTCTTCCGGAAAACAGAAAATAGGGATTGAATTTACTAGCTACAATAGGTTAATTAGGAACAGCGACATGGAGAATCTTCCCATTGATATCTTAGAAGACATACTTTTTCGATTATCTGTCGAGCTAGCGTTACAAGCCAAACATGTATGCACAACTTGGGAAGCTATCCTTGGCTCTAAATTCAGTGACTATGATTACATGATGGCAAAGATGTAAGTTTTTTTCCCTTAATTAACTCCATTCTTCACAAACTTTAGCGCCTCGTATTTGTCAAATGGACCATAATATCGTTCTTGATTTTGTGAATTGGGGTGTGCACAGACATCAAACTCCCGGAGTCTCATTTCAATTCGATGCTCGTCACTACGACTCCAAAATGTCCGCAATGTAAGTTTTCCATTCCATGCGTCTGCTATGCAGTTTTTCTCACCTGTATTTTCTGTTAAAATACCTACCTTGATTTTATTAATTGGGTGTGCACAGACTTCAAGCTGAAGCAGGACAAGACTTCTTTATTTCATATTCATACGATGATCTTTTTGAGAGCTTTGACTCAATGGGCCTGCAAGAGAATCTTTTGAATGGCATACATGCATACGGTAAATCATCTCATGTTTGTCAGATAAGGAATTCACTCGCATGCATATATTTATGTTGTGTTGTGTTGTGTTGTGTTGTGTTGTGAAGTAGAGTATTGTAAGCACTTTTGTTACTTCTTCATGTTTGTCAGATAAGGGACTCGGAATGAGCACTTATTGGATCATATTAGGCATGGAATTCACTCGTATGCATATATGTTGTGTTGTGAAGTAGAGTACTGTAAGCGTCATTTGTGCATCTCAACTCAGGGTTTTTTAGTTTTTCTTTATTGAAGGTTCTCGGAAGCGTTCCGCTGTTCAACAAAGGGGAATTGTTCCGTTCTTCCAGGGGCTTGATGAAATCAAACTTGCACAAAATGGAAGGGACTTACGTATCGATGAATTACTGGGTTTGCCAACTCAAAAACCTCAAAGCAGTATTGTAAAGAATGAGGTCTCCCATTCATCTCAATGCCATAAACATATATTTAGGGACAGGAAGAGAAGAATTAACAGACGAAAAGATGTTTGGAAGAGAAAGTTATAAACGAGATTCTTGCAAGATGTCCGGGTAAGTATCTATGAAAGTTTTTTACTTCACAGATCTTCACAACACATTATAAAAATATTTCATGGTTTAGTTATTTAGTCGCTTGTTTTGCAATAAGGAAGCCTGCAACTCATTGTAATTGAGAATTTCCCTTGGAATTACACTGTTAAGTGTATGAAATTCTGCCAATATATAGGTAGTCTTACATGCTTCTTTAAAAGATTGTGGTAACATTACTTTTAGGCTATGATCTTGTGGTTGGGATAATGTTAACAATACCGCTATGGTGATATCAATAATGACCAAAACTAGTCTACTGCATAATTTATTTACCGGTAATGAGAGAGAACAATAATTAATGTTGTTATTTAAATGCCTAAACCAGTAAGGCCGATCTAGGAAATGACTATGTCATGGGGTGCGACTTTGAAAAATAGGTGTCAATGACTCAATATCATTACCAAACTAAGGAAGTTCAAGTATTAAAGGATGTACTTATTGGTATGAATGTGATGGATGAAAATGATCTTAGCGTTATCTAACAAGTCTCTAACTCCTTGGAAGATAGCGGTTCAATGGGAGAATTGTCTTCATTTCTTAAGTATTATCCCGTTTTGTATTTTGCATATCCACAGAGAGTGCAATCCATCCTGGCTGAATAGGGTTCTTCGGAGACCTCTCAACAATGGTAGCCTGAGCCACCTGGTATGATACATCGTGTAATGGGTGAAGATAGAAATGTCGTGCCCTACTTTAGATTTAGATAGTTATTTCTTTCAGATCCTTGAGTCATTGAAGAGGCAGAGATTAGCATCACAAAACCGGCTTTATCTGAGCCAATGCAAGGATTCAAGTCCAAATTGAGCCTTAAGTCTAAAGCAACGGGACTTAATAACAAAGAAGAATTGTTGTTCAATTTCTGATTCTAATAAGATCTCGGCGCCAAATCTCATAGAGGCAGGATATTGGGTCCAAGTTCCCTTCTTCCAAGATAGATCGGCAAGTCATGTTTAATGATGTCGTGAAAAATCATGAGGGTCAATTTAGTGTAAGTTGTGTAACCATAGAGGAAGTTGATGAGAGCCTTACTTGAATGCAGCTAGCGTTCTTGCTTTGATATGCGAGTGTTTCTTAGGAGCGTCTAGTTGCTTGATCTTCTAACGCTCTTGGAACTTTTATTCCTTTAGTTATCTTTGTTGCTCTGACTTTTTAGGGCCTTCGGCTCTCTTTAAGTTGTATTCGCCATGAAGTCAACTTCAATAAAGATGCAAGCGATGAAACCCTCACATAAATTTGCCGAGGTGTGTAAAGTACTTAAAACCAGCGGTTTACTAGATTATATATTGTTGGATAGATTCAATTCTATTTGGTCGTAATTAAGAAAAAACGAGCAAGAACGAAAAAATATAATTGCAGCCGGAGAAGCCATAAGTTCTCATCCTAGAAGGGAAAGCATGCAAATGATCCTGAAAAGATGGCAACATTTTAATATTCCGAATTTGTTCTTCTACTTGAGGAGATTCTTGACAATGGTTTTGACTTTTAGCGGCGTCAAGTCTTTGTAGGACTGTCCGCAACCAACAAACATGACTGGTGCTCCCGATACATACACCATGGAAAGTGCAGCTCCAACGTAAATTCAAAAATAAAACACAAGAATAGAATCATCAGAAAAAAAGATAAACTAAATCCAAAATCCCGGTATGACTTAGTTTCACTGAATTATGATCTCAGTTCACCTTATCATCAATACAATCGAACTTTGTGAGCAAAATCCCATCAATCACGGTGGAGCTAGGTGAGTTTGAGAGATCTGCCAATTTCTGCGAAAAAAAAAAAAAGGAAAATATAAAGGCGGGTTATGAATCACTGGTTCATTAATCCACTAGGAAGGATTAAAAAAAATAAAATACAATAAATCAATAACCCATATTTCAGCATCAACCAACCTGATTGAACTTTGGTAGTTGATCTACAGCATCGTTCCCAACCAGTGCTTCTCCAACAAACAGAACTAGGTCCGGACTGTTGAGGGATATAAGCTTTGAGAGGGCCCTCATCAAAGGCTCGTTATCCTGCAGATAACATAAAAAGCACATTTCTTTAACATGGCCAGAAAGAACCTTATAATCAGCTAATCTTAGTGTGCAAAAATCAAAATGAAGTGACTCTCGGTCTTAAATATACTTCAAGATTGAACTAGTAGCCATTTAAGGGACAAAGAAAGATCACGATGACTACTGACTAGTGAACTATGGAATCTACACTACACCATACACATATACCGAAAGGGTTCACAATCCCATTTAAACAGTATCTATACGTATTATTTGCTATACATGAAGCGGTTTATGACACATGCGACGAAATAGTAGTTCTGAACCAAAAATTAACATGTATACATTAAAAGCTAACCGTTTACCTGCATACGTCCAGCTGTATCAACAAGCACCACATCAGAACCGTTTAGCCTTGCTTCTTGGATTGCTTGCTTTGCCACAATAGCAGGATCTTTTTCATAGCCTTTCTCAAATATAGGAATCTGAATAAGAAAGAAAGAACATATCAGAATTTGCAACTAAGTCATCAAAAACCCATTGTTAATCGCGAAATGCTCAAAACCAAAAGACTCAAGAAGTTTCATCAACATACCTGGAGACTACGAGCATGAGTTTGAAGCTGTTCAACTGCTCCTGACCTGAATGTATCGCAAGCAGCCATCATAACACTAATATCTTTCTTTTGAAGCCAGTATGCTATCTGCAATATGATAAGCAGAGGATTATTAAAATGGGCAGCCTGTAGCCAAATACTTCCTAGAAAGTTATGGCAAAACTTTCTGTGGTACGAGGGCACTTCTTCTAAACTTAATTGACAGTAGGAAAGTTTGCAGAACCTTAGCAAGATTTGTAGACTTCCCGACTCCATTTACACCAACAAAAGTGATCACATATGGCCTCCCTTGCTCCTTGGCAGCATGTACATCCCTTAATACATCGATAGAGCGTTTGGGAGTTAAAATGCGAAGAAGTGCGTCTTCCATTTCTGCCTGCGGACACCATTAGATATTTAAGTTCTTAGGCTGCTACATGTAAAATATGAAACACACAAGCAAGTGATCCGTTATTCGGAATATTGATGCGAAAAAATATCAAAACCACACATACCTTAACTGTTGATGATACACTAGTAAATGAAGCCAGTTTTTTTCCTACAAGACTAGCCGCTACATATTCACAAAGTTTCTCAGCTATTTCTTCCGCCTGACAAAGCAAATTAATGCGGTAAGCAGGTTTCATAACCATGTGAAAGCCAACAGATTTGGAAAGACAAACATACCACATTCTTGGTCAGGAGCCTATCTTTAAGAGCTTTAAGAGCTGGTTCCAGATCTGACTTCTCTAAGTTTGCTTTTCCTGCAATACTGAAGATACACGGTCGCAGTATAAGTATATGCTGAATCAACATGTCACAAATAGAAACACAAAATCCAAGAAATTTCAGCCTTATTAAGGTTTGGTTAAGATATCTTTTAAGAAAAAAAAATACATTCGACAAGGCATAGAAATTGACCTCTGGAAAATTGACGAAAACCATCCCTTGTTTTTTTCATTGAGCTTGGGGTCCTTGGAGGCTACCTCATCTTCCTCCTTTTCACGGTCACTACTAGAAACTGCATCTTCGTCCATCATACTTTTACCAAGATCCACTGCCACAACTTGGTTGTTCTCAATCCCTCTCTCAGCAACAGCATCTGAATGATCCAGCAGCTTGGTCTGTCCTGGTGCATCATCCTTTTTCTTTGTTGACTTTCTCTTAGGCTTCGGCTTTGGAGGACACTCTGTTACAAGATTTTTTGGTTTCTGTGGATATTTACAACCTTTTGTTTTGCGCTTAGAAAGCTTATCTTTATCAAAAGCCTCAGAATTATCTATACTATTATTATTTACATCAACAGTTTTCTGAACCCCGTTTTGATTATGATCATCAGGGTTTCCATTTTCTTTATGTTCTTTGGCAGAATCACTATCCTCCCCATCATCTTTGCTAGAGCCATTCCCTTTCTGCTTTCCATTCTTACCATCTGACCTCCTCCCAGTTGCATCCTGCCCTTGTTTCTTACCTAAAGCAACCGGGGCAGCCCTCCCAACCTGCTTCGATATCTTCAACAACTCAGCCCTATCTTCAACCTCTTTCCTCAATTGAGAAAAAACATTATCAAAATCATTATAATCTGTCTTCTTAGGATCATAAATCTCTTTCCTCAATTGCGCAAGTTCTCTATACTCTGCTTCTGCACTAGACCGAGAAACAACACTTTGTTTCTTACTTCTCCAGGAAATAAGAGAGTTTCCAAGGAACAAACAATATCCAGTTGTTGAACGACGATCAATAATATCACCAGCCCAGTCAGAGTCGGAATATGCTTTGAGTTTAAGATTAGAAGCCGAAGAAAAATGCAATCCTTGATACAACGTACCTTTGATATAGCGCAATATTCTAAGAACAGCTGCATAGTGTGTTGAACGTGGAGCTGCCATAAAATGGCTCACGATGTGCACTGCATGACTAATATCAGGTCGTGTGATAGTTAAATAATTCAAACTACCAACCAGTTGACGATATAGAGTTGGATTAGACAATACTTCCCCATCCATAGGATTATATTTAACATTTACTTCTAAAGGAGTTTCAGCGGTCTTGTTGTCAGATAACCCTGCACGACTTAATATCTCTGTTGCATACTTCACTTGAGAGATAAACAGCCCAGTAGATGATCGATCTACATCAATGCCAAGGAAGTATCGTAATGGACCAAGATCCTTCATCTCAAAGGATGAACTCAGTTGAGACTTTAGAGTATTAATACCTTCCAAATCACTGCCTGTAATCACCATATCGTCCACATAAAGAAGAAGAATTACAATTCCTTTGTTTGATCTCTTAACGAACATGGCCGAGTCATAAGGGCTTTGTTTGAATCCATATTGAAGAACAAAGAAGATCTTGAATTTTTCAAACCAAGCACGAGGTGCTTGTTTGAGACCATACAGGGCTTTACGCAGCTTACATACTTGGTTTGGAGAGTGAGATAATCCTGGAGGTGGCTTCATGTATACTTCTTCTTGAAGTTCTCCATGAAGAAACGCATTTGTAACGTCCATTTGATGAAGATCCCATGCATGAGATGCAGCAACATCCAAGAGAGTGTGAACTGTTGTCATACGAGCAACTGGTGCAAAAGTTTCCTCATAATCAATTCCATATTCCTGTGTATTTCCCTGAGCAACCAGACGAGACTTGTGTCGTTCTATACTCCCATCAGCTTTTGTTTTTATCTTGTAAACCCATCTACACCCAATCACAGATTTCCCAGGTGGCAGATCAACCATGTCAAAAGTTCCAGCTTTATCTAGAGCACTCAATTATTTCTTCATTGAGTGTTGCCATTCCGGAATAACAGAAGCTTCTCTGTAAGATTTAGGTTCATACAATGGCAAAATAGTTGACAAATAACAATGATAGTCAGATAACTTAGCTGGTGGACATTTTTCACGAGGAGCCATAGGTATCTCTTCAGGTGTAGGATCCTCTTCAGGAGATGCATTGTCAGGATAAGACATATAGTGATTTGAGGAGAATTTAGGTACATCTTGAGCATCAGGAATGGAGTATTCAGGCACTTCTTGTTCATGGTGAATGGAGAATTCAGGCATATCTGAAGTATCAGGAATAGAGGAAGAAGTTCCAATTGAAGTATCAGGAATACTAATAGTTGTAGATTCAGAGGAATCTTCAAACGGATCCATGTATGTGAACCTTTCATAGGATGATGACTTACTATTTGGAAGAGACCAAAATGGTATCTTCTCCCAAAATGTAACATGGCGAGAGATACGCAATTTTCTACTTTCTGGATCATAACACCGATATCCTTTCTGTTGAATATCGTACCCTAAGAAGACACAAATAACATTCTTCTTACTCAATTTATTACGTTCTCTCTCGGGTAGAAGTACAAAACAGGTTGATCCAAAAGTACGAAGCTCGGAGTAATCAGGTAAACATCCATAAAGACGTTCATATGGAGAAACTTTGCCAATAATTACGGTTGGTATCCTATTTATTGTATAAACATCAGTAAGAGCGGATCCCCCCCAAAAGTTGGAAGGAACAGATGAAGAAATCAATTGTGTACGAGCAGTTTCGACAATATGACGGTGTTTTCTCTCTGCAACACCATTTTGTTGTGGAGTCTCTGTATAAGATAACTGGAGTGAAGTACCTTCTGATTTTAGAAATTTTTTGAATGGATCTGATATATACTCTCCTGCTTGATCGGCACGAAAAATCTTAATAGCTTTTGAAAATTGGGTTTTCACCATGGTAGAAAATTCAACGTATATTTTTAAGAACTCTGATCTTGAATGAAATAAATAGATCCATGTATAACGGGAATATTCATCGACAAATATAACATAGTATGAGGCTCCTCCTTTGGTCGGAATCGGTGATTTCCCCCAAATATCAGAATGAATAAGATCAAAAGGCGCTGCAGAAGAAGTTGTGCTTTTACTGAAAGGGAGAGCAGGTTGTTTTGCTAATTTACAAGAAATGAAATGAGGTTCTTTATCTAATTTTGTACTTCCTAACAAACCTTTACTGATCATGTAAGAAAGACGAGGGAATGAAACATGTCCTAATCGAGAATGCCAAGACATAAAAGAAGATGAACTAGGTACAGATGCAATAATAAATGATGTACCTGACTGTTTCGGTATCTGTAGTATATCGAGGAGAAATAACCGACCAAATCTATGACCTATTCCAACCTGTTTTCTTGTTAAGCGATCTCGAATAATACAACCATAAACTGAAAGTTCAGTGTCAAAACCCTGAATACATAATTGTCCTGGTGATATAAGATTCATTGTAAGCTTGGGAACAAGTAGAACATCGGGAACATTAATTTCTTTTGCAACTTTGACTACACCAATATGACTAGCTTTAAGACCTGTTCCATCTGATGTATGGATTGCGGGCGAAGTAATTGGAACTAAATGTTCAAAATGACGTGAATCATAAGTCATATGATTAGATGCCCCAGAATCAAGAAACCAACCAGTTGAAAAATTTGTTGAAGGAACAGAAAAAACGGAACAAACAGTAGAACAATCACTAACCGATAAATTCTGTAAAATCATATTTTGTATGTCAACCATGCTATTTGTAGTAGAACTAGAAGAATTTAAGTATGAACCTGGTCGGATGTAGTCACTTGGAACTGACGGAGCTTGACTGATAGCATACATCATGAATGATAACTTACGGAAATGAATTCTCGTTGATGATAAGAAAACCTCCTCGGTAATGGATTTCAAACGATAAGGAAGACTGATTTTATCTTGCAGTGTTAAGAGAAAGATAAGATTGGATAGTATAGTTGTTGGATCTACGTGTGCAGCGGAAGTCTAGAATTGGATCGTGTTTGGCTCTGATACCATGACAAAAGATGTCATGGAATCAAGATTGATCTGTATTAATGTTGTATCCATTACAATGAAGCATAGCTTCTCTTTATACACGGTACAAAGACATAGAAAAGGAAATAACAATAAATACATATCTTACATGCATAATAAAATATATACGTAAGTATCTTAGAGTAAAGATAGGAATATATGCAATATATCTTCTCCAGGATGCCAACACTCTGTTTCTTAACAGCAAGAACATCATCAACATAAAGAAAATGAAGAATCTTCTGATAAACAGCAACAAAGATCAAACCAAGATCATTGTTAAATGTCCACTTCATTGTGTAAGAAGCACCAGGAGCTTCGTAGCTATACGAAGACTCATAAGACCTTTCTTCTAAAAAACAGGATGTAATCAATGCATTGATAGGAGACCCTTTAAGATCAATTCCAAATTCTTTGCATATCCATAGTATTAATCCTCCTCTAGTGAAAATCAGTAGTTGTTCTAACATCTTCTACGTTTATTCAAAACCTAAACCCACAATCAATCAATCAAAATAATAAGAATGTTATATGTAAAATATATTTATAACATCGAAATAAAACCTCAAATCGAATTAAATTAGGAAAGTTATAAATCCTAAAATACGTATGTATATTTATAACTTAAGCTGGAATTCACCAAATAAAGAAGTACGTACCTTTGTATGGTAGATTTGGGATCACTTTTTGAAGCAGCTGGGCGTTGCTTGGGTTCACCCGACGACTGTTCTTGAGTTCTTATGGAAGTGGAAATTGAAGCTATCTACAAATCCACTTGTTTTCTTGAGGTATTGTATGCCGTTTGCTATTTGGTGGGTTGTGTGGTTGGAAAGGAATGACATTTTAATTGCTAAGAAACATGTGAAGAAGTCTGTTAACTCTCTTTTTTTAGATATCAAAATGTTGCTTCTTAGTTGGTCGATTAATGTTGTTTCTTTTAGAAATATAAAATTTGATGATTTTGTTTTGGATTGGGCAAATCTGTTTAGGGAGTAATTTTGATGTAAGCTCTCTCAACTCTATGCTCATCTTTTCTTGTATATCTGAGGGTGCTATCTTAACACCCTTTCTTATTTATATTATCTTTGCCTCTTTAAAAAAAAGAAAAAAGAAGTACGTACCGAGACACTGGCTGTATCGGCCTATACATAACGATCTGAGTCATCTTTTTGGGTCGGACGATTCGGTCAGCCCTGTCTCCGCTTAAGTAACTCAGGGGTACAAGTATAAAACTAGGGTTTCATTAATTAGGTTAAGCAGCAACAGGAACATGGAGAAGCTCCCCACTGATATCATAGAAATCATACTCTTTCGATTAAGTAACTCAGGGGCACAAGTATAAAACTAGGGTTTCATTAATTAGGTTAAGCAGCAACAGGAACATGGAGAAGCTCCCCACTGATATCATAGAAAACATACTCTTTCGATTACCTATTGAAGTTGCGTTACGGGCTAAACGTGTATGCACAAATTGGGAAGCTATCCTTGGTTCAAAATTCACTCACTATGATTACGCAATGGCGGAGCGGTAAGTTTGTTTGTTTTTATTTCTAAAATAGTTAGTTGTCATTGGAGATTAATGTATAATTAGTTCTTTGATTGATGTTTGATTGTGCAGAAAATTCGATGCTCGACTCTATGGTATCGAAACGTCGGAACTGTAAGTTGTCCATTCCATGTGTCTGCTTCGCAATTTTCTTAGAAAATTCAGTGCCTCTTACTTCATCTTGTGATCTTTTGCGCACCATTTGTCTTGATTTTATGAATTGGGTGTGCACAGACTTCAAACTGAAGGAGGACAAGATATATATACTTCATGCGGTGATGTTTTTGAGAACTCTGATGCAATGGCTCATCCACAAAATCTTATGATGCGCATATATGCATATGGTAAATCCTCTCATTAACTTCTGTTTCTTCTTATGATTTTTCATATTCCATTTCTTATAAGGGGACTCATAATAAACACTTGATGCACGTCATACCTACAATAATCACCTTCTGTGCTTAATTACTGCTTAGTTTTCTGAATAAGGTGTATCACCTATGCTGCTTATCTCCTTATCGAGCTGGCTAATTTTCATAGATTATAATATGCTTAGGAATAGAATTCACTCAAGGCTCATGCAGTGGATTTTTATGGTCAAATGATGTTGAAGTTTGTGCTTGCTGTAAAATGTGATGTGAAGTTGAGCATGTCGTCTTTTTGGTATCTCAACTCAAGGTTTTTTATATCCGATACTGAATCTTTTTTGGTTCATCGTCTCTGAAGGTTTGAAGAATCCCTCAGCTGTTCAACAAAGAGGATTTTTTCCCTTCTGCAAGGGGTTGTTACTGAGTAGTAGACTTACACTACAGATTGGAATGGTCATCCATGAGTATCGTATCAGACGCTTAAATCCACACGGTAAATCCTCTAATTGACTTTCATTTAATTTCCTCTTCTGGTTTGTCTTTTTCGATTTTTGAGAATGCTGAACGATTTATTGTGAAGTAGAGTGTGTCTTATTTTGCGTTATCTCAAGTCGAGGCCTCTTGTATTGGATATTGAATCTTTGTCAGTTTCTCTTTTCCGAAGGTTTTGAGATGCGGATGCCCTCAACTGTTCAGCCAAGAAAAACAAGTTTGGTAAAGGGGCGTCATGAATCGGTAGAGGGGCGTCAAACTAATAAGACAAAAAAGGTCATTAGAAGTAAAATTAAGTGCCCCTTATCAATGAAAATATGTAAATGACTAATTAGCCCTTATTGTTAATAATCAAGATTAGTAATTATAATCAAGATTAATGTTAATTATCAAGATTAGTTTTGATAATCAAGATTAGTGTATTATAACTCTAAAATCAGATTTTTAGAGTTATAAAAAAAAAAAATTTGAGGAGAAGAAAACTTATGTGATATTTGTGAAACCCTAGATTTTGATTCACTCAACCAAAATGAGTGATTCCAGTTGCAAATTTGAGGTGGGTGAATCTCTATATGATAGAGAAAACAAGTACTAGTTCCATTAGCTTTTTGTTGCTTAAAATTCTCTAAAGTATGTAAAAAAATCAAAAATTTAAAAATTTCAGAAGAACATACTTTGGTAATTAATTGTTACCAACCGTATATGTGAGATACTGATTGGTAATCAATACCAAACCAACCGTGAATCGGTTCAATTTGGGGAAAACCCGTAAATAATACCAAGATTTAAGGTTGGTAATTAATGTTACCAACCGTATATGTGAGATACTTTGGTAACTCACTATTAAACCAACCGTGAATCGTTCAATTTGGGAAAACCTAAAATAATACCAGATTCACGGTTGGTAAAATTTATTCTATTACAAACCGTAGGTTAATTACGGTTGGTAACTTTAATATCATCCTCAACCGTATGTAGATACTGTTGGTAACTAACTCGAAAATATGAGCCGACTGGAAAAAACTAACATCCAGGACAAAATACGGTTCAGTAATCTGTTTAAATTACCAACCGTATTCGACCAAAATTCTCGTAACCAAGAACATACTGTTAGTATTTGATATTTATTTAATTGTTACGAACCGTAAAGCATAGATACGGTTCGTAACATAACCAATTCTAACCGTATAAAGAAAAAATGCAAAGATTCTAAAATTTGATTTTTAACCTAAAACTCCAATTTTTGATGGAGAATACACTTCAATTGAACACAACAAAAATACTAAATGGGTTTTCGAATATAGACTTCAATCAACAATTATTAATGTTGCGAATCACCGATTAATCACGATGAAATTTTCGATCGATTTTAATGGAGCTTATGGTTAGAATGGAAATGGAGGAGAAGAGAAGATGAAGAAGAAGATGAAAAAAAAAACTGATTTGATTTTTTTTGAATCATTAGGCTTAAAAAAATTGATTTGATTTTGGTTGATTTAAGATGAAAAGGGTAATCTAGTCAATCTACACCCCTATAGGACACCCCCTAACCAATATGAGGGTCATTGTTATCACACTTGACGCCCATCTACCGATTCATGACGCCCCTTTACCAAGCTTGAAGAAAAATTGTTCTCTTCTGCAAAGAGATCAATGAATTATTGGGTCTGTTGACTCAAAAAAATCAAAGCAATATAGTAAAGAATGAGGTCTTCCGATCATCTCAATGCCATAAATATGTATTCAGAGACACGAACCGAAGATTTAACAAAAGAAAAGATGCTTGGAGGAGAAAAGTATAAACTAAATTCTCTCAAGTTTTACAAGTAAGGTAAGTGGTTTTAGAAAAAAATAATTACTGCTTGACTGATCTTCCCAACACTTCACATGGTTTTGTTATTCGGTCTCTAGTTTTGTAATAAAGAAGACTAAATCTCATTCTAGTTGTGAATTATACTGCTAACTACTGCACGAAGTTTCGCCATTAGTTAGTCTTATAGCTAATTTCTTTTTTCATGCTTTATAGCTATTTAAATTTTAAATCCTTCTTTACATGATTGTGGTATCATTACCATTTAAACGTAAAGAATATTTAAATGGTTCACAGAACCTTATAATGCAAGTTGAATCATAATAAAAATGGAAGAGTTGTTAGGTTAGATAATCATTCTGCCCAAAATTACAAAGATTACTAATAATAATCTAGACTCGCGTTTACTTGGAAAGTTTGATGCATGTTCCTCATCGATCATCACGATGCTTTAAAAATACCTAAAGGCAACTTATGCACTCGTCAAGCGTAACCTTGTCAAGGCAGGTAATGATGTGAGCAACCACCTTCTACAGGGATCCGATAAATTAGAATAGGTTCTTCCAGACTCGAGCGTTTACTTTGAATTAGATCTAGCCACGCTATTGATGATCTAACACAAATTAGAATTGGCCGGTGACCAGTGGCGGAGCTGGAAAGTAAACTTTGGGTGGCTTGAAAACTAACAACCGTGCTATTTAGACAGCCTTTAGGAACAGATTTACTGGCTAGCTTCACATGTGTCAGCCAGATGGACGAAAATAAACAAAAACAAATCAGGAGATGGAAGACCGGCTGAATATGTAGACTTCCATAAATATTTAATTAAAAGATATAGTTCTCTTCTCTCAAGTCTCAACTCTCAACCTATTATGGGAAACAAATCTAAAAAAATCTCCCAATCCTCTTAAAACCTATCTCCTTCTGCAAAATTCATAATCGAGAGTAAAATTTCATATATATTTCCGTCGGATGTCTCCAGTGATTAACTAATCAACCAAGTTGTGAAAGATGATGATCCCCTTCAAATACTATCCCTTTAAAACTCATTTTATTAAAGCTAAAGATTTGATGTACCTCAGATTTCAATCTTAACGCCGATCAAAAATATGTAAAACAAGTATAAACAAGGGAAGAACAACGAGACAATGTTTTAATTGATAAGATCATCCAATAAATTTTGTTAACAAATAGAGATTTGGTATTTCTCTTCTTTTCAACTCATACTGGTAGTCGATATATATCGGAACGATTACAAGGCTGAACAAATATCAGAATACAATCTTCAAAGGATTATTATACCACCAAGGATTTTAAAAAATTGGATAAAAAAGAACAGAAAAAAAGATGAAGAATAGAGGATGTTTGATCTAAGAAAATTCAGCTAACATCAATTTCTTCCCAATACCAATAATTATCATTCAGAAGAAGTTCGTAAAATCCCATCAAACGAAAAAATTAGATCAATCTCAACTTCAAATTAACATTACTAACAATTTAAAAAAAATTTACAGTAGTAGTCGCAGAGATGGTGACAAAGAAGAAACTGACTCGGGATGACTCAGTAAACGATTCATTCATTATAAAATGGAAAATCTTCTTCTTGAAACACCAAACTTAAGATGCGTTACCGATATTGAGATTCAATAGATTTACGGGAAAAAAAATGAAAATTTTCATTTTCCAATTTCAATTTGAATTTCAATTTTTTACAGAGAACAAACAAAGAAAAATTGATAGTGGAAACGGATGCTTAACTCAATCCATTTATCCCAATACTTACCTAAAAGAAAAAATTGGTGGAGAAACAAAAATCAACATCTCAATAGTTAATCAATCAACTACAGATGCAAGTCTCTCTTCTGGCTATGGGTTCTTTTCAGTTTCTCCATGTATGAACTCAGTAGTACCACTACCACCATCAAATCTACTGTCACTAGCACTGTTTGTTTCCCTAAATCCATCACCACCTAACATAATATACAGACAAAGCAGTAAGATTTTAATGGAGTATTGCTGATCGATTCAGGCAAAGAAAAGAAAGACAGAGGATACCAAAGGAAACAAAGAGAGAAAGTGGGAGACAACGGAGAGACAGATATTAAAATTTGTTTTAATAATACAAAGTCAACAAGTCAAAAACTTAGGTTGTTGTCAGTCCACCTAGACGCCACATAGGCGCTGTCCATGAACGCTAGCTCCAAGAGCTGTTCAAAAATCATTTTCGGAAAACTAATTAGATTGGTAGGGGTGGCTTAAGCTTATGATTTAGGTATAAATATTGAAGCGAAGAGATGAAACTCCAACAGCCTCCCTTAAACTCAAGCTACAATAAATATTTTTTTCCAAACTTAAAACCATGGTAAAATAATGTGTTTTTCTAGACTTTGGGATGGCATAGTTCCGCCCCTGCCGGTGACCAAGTTATTATATATATACTTGGATTGGTTTTGGCGTACTTTGAAGTGTGTACGCGGTGCGAACATCTACCCCTGAATTTGGACCAACATTGAGTTATTCTGCAGGAAGTTACCATGGAGCTAGATCCTGTCATTACAAAGCGTTACCTCCAGAACAAGCGGAAACTTTAGCTCTCTTAGGACTTGCACCTGGAAAGCGCCCGCTTTAATTTCGTTGCAGCAGTCAAAAGTAATTTTGAGTCAATAAAGTGGACTACTAAGAATGTGGTAGTCGATAGTAGAGGTGTAAAACGTGCCGGCCCGGCACAGCCCGGCACACGAAGTCGCGTGCTTCACGTGCCATGTGTTGTGATGTACTGTGCCAACGATTTAAACGTGTTGTGCCGTGATGTGCTTTACTAGTCAAACGCTAGGCACAGCACACGAATAAACGTGCCGTGCTGGCACACGTGCTATAAACAATTTGAAATCACTTAATGTATACATTAAGTCAGACATTATCACAAGAATTTAATTAGACAACATATCATTTGAAATTATTTCAAGTAAAATTAACAAGTTTATTCAATAAAAAGAAATAGCCCACAAAAGAGTCACATTTTTTAAAAGCTAGCTAGTTTTTTTGTTAAATATATGTGTTGTTATAAATAAGCAAGCATAAAATGTTAAAAACTAGCTAGAATAGTGACTCTTTTGTGAAATATACAAAAAATGTGATGTATTATGCCTTGTTATATGGTGTATTTGTACATGTTATGACGTGCTATTATTGGTCAATAAGCCACGTGCTTATCCGTGCCGCGTGATGTCTTTGTCATCATCGTGCCAATTAGTCAAACCCAAAGACGTCCCATTTAACTAACGTTAAATGTACGTGCGGAGCTAAGTCACGTCTTTGATGGGTCAGTGCTCAAATTTTAGCGTCTTGTCTTGGGATCAATGCTCGTCTTGGGCACAGCCCAATTTACACCTCTAGTCGATAGTTTAAGTTTTATTCCATCCTTTGATAGGTTATATACGGTTGTTCATTCATAATAAGGAAGTGAAACAATATTGCAGATTCTCTAGCTAAAAATGGCATAACTATTTCAAATGACCAAGAGTTGTCCAGTAATGTTCCTCTCCGGGTACAACAATCTATTTGCCAAAGGATGTGTGAGTGTAATTCTGATCTATTGAATTAATTATTGTGAAATTTTATGATAGTGTCAATTTGAGTTTGTTATATATATTAAGTAAGCATTATATTGTTTGTGCCGATCGAAAAAAAAAGCATTATATTGTTTGCTTTTCTAAAACACGGTATTGACTATCATGTTATACTAATAATTAAGTTGATTGTCCTAAAATACATTATTATAGTTTTATAGGGGTTTACTCAATAAATACTTTTTGTGATTTCCAAAGACTTTGATGGATTTCCAAAGTATTGCGTTACTGGTTGTATACTTTAGAAAATTCCTTGTAAGTATATGTTACTCGTTATATACTTGTAAAATCTATTTTAAAGTTTGTGTTACTTGTTATAAACTAGAAAATTTAAAGACTTTGCATACTTACCAATTTTTAAGACTTTAAATGACTTTTATGTGTATATTTGCCTTGGTGAAAGTCTTGCAAAATATAAAAGATTTTGGAAGACTTCTAAAACATTTAAAGCTTAATTTATTACCTTTTTTTTGGTAGTATATTTTTTTTAATTTATGTCAGAAATTTATATACCATAAAATTTGTTACTACTCTCACGTTCTACACATTGTGATTAACTCCTTACTACCAAATTACCATAATCGTCATTTTATAGCTAGTGCCTAGTGTACTAACCTACAGTAACTACTAACCATTTAGACTAGAATCAATTCCTCCCTCCTTGGTGGGTATGCTAATCAAACATTTGACCCGTAAAAAATCTGATTCCATACCATAAATAAATAAATATATGTACGTGTAAATGTAAATGTATACAAAAATATCAAAATAAATGTGTCCTTATTCTAGTTTATGATTACCACTCAATTTATATATTAAAATGTGTACGTAATTCTGATTTTAATTTGCAGTCAGCGTTTCTCAGAATTATTTTTGATCATATAAATTTTAAATTTATTAGATAAATTTGTAGATTTCTCATGTTAGGTTGTTATACAATTCTATAAAAAAATTGTTTCACAACTTTTCGGGAATTTATAAATCTCTTTAAGAATTGGGCCAACTCTACAAAACTCTACAAGTATTTTTCCAACTCCGTAAAACTCTCTGAAAGTTGTTACTTTTCATGACTCTTTTCAAATCTATAAAAATCTACATAAGTATTTATTGAATAAACCCCCGTTAGCCTCGAGAGTCATGACATGAGCAAGTTGAGTTTGAATAATCAAATGCAGTTGAAGTGCATATGGGCGCCTAACTGGGCTAATCTATTTATGTACACCGTTCGTAGTTAATAGTTAATACTTACCCCATTTCACCCATATTTGTTATTATATGTCCCATTCCTTAGATTTGATTTTTTTATTATTATTATTTTTTTGGGGAAATATATTTCTAGCCCATTTTATAAATACTAGTGTCTTGCCTGTGCGTTGCACGGGGTAAGTTATTTTTACTGTGTCAAAATGGATCTCTCGTAAGGTAAAAGGTTATATTCATAAGTAAGAGATGGACTAAACTGATCCATTTTTCCATATATTTCTCTTAATCCTAACTGTGTTAAACCAATGAATATTGATCAAATTGGTATGTATTTTTCCATCGCCATTTAAGAACTCAGGTATGTATTCCTGTATACACGAAATCATAAATCATAAGTACCCATTTAGGTTGATCAACAATATTACCAGATCCCATGTAGCCATAGCTTCACACATATCAAACTCATACGATTACTCTTCAAGTTCACTTGCACCGATATGTCTTTTTGCAGGTGCACCTCTTCAACGAATTCATGGCAGAAATCTTATATTTCTTGTTTCCTTAAGTTTTTTATGCCTGCAATCTGATCCATTAAAAGTAGAAAATGTTTAGTATCCTAGCATATGAATCAAACCGACATATCATAGGAAAACCATTTCATTTTTTTTTTAAATGCAATTTTGGAACTTGAAAAAGCGTGCAGCAAAACACAATAGTTAAGATATAAATTCAAGATTGGTTTTCGGGCTCACCAAGATAGGTCAATGCCCTAGAATGTTGTTTTTTGAATTCTAATTACCAAAAATGTCTAGTTTTTTCAAAATTCCCAAAAATGTTTTTTAAATGTTTTTTGGTCTATTTTACCCTTGAATTATTATTGTTATGACATCTAAGTCCTACACATTATGATTTTTTATTATTTTTTGAATAACTTTTTGAAAAAAGAATATTTTTTATTAATATTTTAATCTATCGAATGTGTACCCATTATTTCACATTGTGTGTGCAATATATACAAAAATCATTATCATCTTCACATTATGTATCCATTGTTATATTGTGTACACAAAAAATAATAATCATTTTTTATTTGAGGAATAATAATAATGTGTAGCCATTGTTTCACATTGTTTGTGCAATATATACAAAAATCATTATCCTCTTCACATTATGTATCCATTGTTATACATTGTATACACAAAAAATTATAATCATTTTGTATTTGATGAATAATAATAATGTGTAGCCATTGTTTCACATTGTGTGTGCAATATATACAAAAATCATTATCCTCTTCACATTATGTATCCATTGTTATACATTGTGTACCCAAAAAATTATAATCATTTTTTATTTGATGAATAATAATAATGTTTAGCCATTGTTTCACATTGTGTGTGCAATATATACAAAAATCATTATCCTATTCACATTATGTATCCATTGTTATACATTGTGTACACAAAAAATTATAATCATTTTTTATTTGATGAATAATAATAATGTGTAGCCATTGTTTGACATTGTGTGTGCAATAATAATAATGTGTAGCCATTATTTCACATTGTGTGTGCAAATCTCCTCCGGCTACTTTTCTGTCAGACCAAAAATACTTCTCCTTCAGTTTACTCAGCCTCGCGGGTAGAGCACACGGTGCATCAGTCTTCGTGAAGCTAAGGCCTGATATTGCGGCAAAATGCCGCTTTCCAAAGAAAATTTCCTTACTAAAATCTCCATTACAAAATCTGAACCAGATATCCTCGTCTTGTGGTACATAAATCCGCCTAGTCATTAAGAAATTAAATATCGGCCCAGACATCTTTTGATCAACAGGAATGTCAAGTAAGTGACCAATTGTAGTTGATCGGAAAAACACTTTCTCAGCATCAGGCAATTCTTTGCGCACGGCTTTTAGTACATCGTATCTGGGGTAAGAAATCAATTTGCAGGAACCGGTACGGTACCCGTACTCATCTTGGTAAAAATATTTCCTACACAACACAATAAAAAGTTACAACAAAACATACCGGTTCTATTCATGAAAAGATCCTTATTCATTAAGCCACTCCTAATCCACATATTTACCTTTCCTCAAAAACAACAGCAGGTTTATGTGTTTTCTTGGGCAATTTACCAGCACCCATGCTTGTAACCTACAAACATGATTCAATCGATAAACAAACATCTGAATAATAAGGCGTTGCCGAAGGGAAATAGATCACATTCTCAAGCCTAAATTACCTTTAATGATTCCTGCAGGTTTGGGAACTAGACTGCACACGCAAAAATATTACAAGATGGGAATGAAAGCTATGCGGAAATATGTATGCCAACCCTAACCTGCACATACACGAAAAGAAAGGTTTTCAAACATAAATTGGAGTTCCATCGATATTGAACCAGCATGAGGGTCTGAGTTTCAGGGCGCATAAAAAAATCATTATTGAACCAAAATAAACACCCAATTGTTCGCTAGAAAGATAACAATCTACTCTACAAATTTTGTTAAGACGTCAAACTGCGCTGTCAATAACCTTATCCTATATCACAAATCATAGCATTTTAAGTCAATATAGAAACATTAGCGAGAGATCTAAACATTATCAGAAGAAACTTGAGTCTAATCCAAGATGCAAAAACACCAACTCTTTGAAATCAGGGCTGCTCAGGTGTAGATCAAAATCTATCGGAACTGACATATATAAATCAATACAAATTGATCTGACTCTTAAACATGGAGTGCAACATTCAATATCGGTTCCGAATCGCTGGAGAGAACTCTAATATTACCAGTAAAAACTTAAGCCAAAACAAGATGTGAGGATGTCAAATCCGTTGAAATCAGAACTACCATGGTTACAGAACAGTTGCTACACACACAACATACTTCAATCACATAATTCTAACTGCAATAATGATTGTCATGCTGGAATTCTTGTTTGAAAGATATACTAATATTTTTCGGTAGCAATCCTAGGCTAGTTTAAAATGAAATTGTGTCAAATTGCTGAGTAGAACTACCATGAGTGTATGACAGTTGAAACTAAAATTGCTCAAAAAGTAACGACTAACAAGTGAACTGGATACTCGAACCAAGTTGAAAACATCACTCAGAGGCATAAGTTGATTAAGGAATTATCTCCAACCCAGTTCAAATTCTAATATTCCTAGACATAGGCCAAAAGAATTCTAAACAACCTAATAAAAATATGCAACCAGACAATTTAATCAATTCAACTAATTTTCTATAAAACCTGAATTCAAGACAATTTCGAGATCCAGGGAAACATAATTTTACGCCCTAACAAATCTAAACCCTATCCAGTCTCAGTAATTTTGAAAATATGAATCGAAATACAAAAGAAACCTTAATCATTTCAAGCATAAATTCACAAGAATAAGATAATAGTAAAGGTACGTAGTTAAATCGCTAAACACATATTCACAGTGGTTTAAGAATCGTTGAACAAGGATTCAATTTCATTAGCAATGACTAGGTCTTACAAATTCAAATTGAGAAAGCTATGTAGAGTAAGAATTGTAGACATACAATAAATCATCCTACCCAATTCAATCAGCCGAACCATTCTTTTTCACTTCATCTCTCTTATTTCTTCTATTCTTCACTGCAAAATCGGGTTTTAGATAAGTAATCCTCAAGATTCATCAGAAAATCAGAATTAAAAACCCTAGTTTTTCACCGGAAAATCATTATTGCAAAATACCCTAGTTCCTCAAGATTAATCAGAAAAAAACCCCGGTTCCTGAAGATTAATCAGAAATTCATAATTGAAAACCCTTTTTTTCACCAGAAAATCGTAATTGAAAAAAACCCTAGTTCCTAAAGATTAATCAGATAATCATAACTGAAAAAAAATTACTTGATTTCACCGGAACATGAAATTGCATGTGGTCTTTCTCAAAATCTAATGAACAATCGAAACCCAGTTACAGAAAAATCATATCGTTTCTATGAATTCAGACAAAGAGTTTAAGGAAGGAAGAATGACCGAGGAAAAAAGAGGGAGGAATTTCTATCGCTGTATATTTTTTCAAGTAAAGAACTGACGATTCTATCTTTACTAGAAGTTCTCTGACTTCAGGCGATGAAGGAGTGAGAGAGATAAGAAGAGTTACAAACGAGGGAGGAAGAGGAAGAAATAGGTGATGAAGGAGTGAGATAGATAAGAGTTACAGACGAGGGAGGAAGAGGAAGAAAGAGTGCATGACTTCTTCCTTTAATACCGTAAAAACTAATGTGCAAGCAATGTGGGCACATTATGGCATTAGAGTAAATATACTCTAAAATTTGACCAATCTGTTAACGAAATTACTGTACCAAATATTTTTGGTAATTTGGAATATTTTTGGTAATTCCTAAATAAAAAAATACACCTAGGGAAATTTCCTCCACCAAGATTTCATCATGCAAATGCAGTAGCAGAGTAAAAAGATAGGATTGTTTAAACCATATGTTCGAGTATGGGTTCGTTGATTTAGACTATAGCCTCAGATGATGACATATACGTTGTTTAAAGCAAGAAAATAATATTATCACCCCCATGGTTGTTTAAACTAATAATAATTATCAAGATACGTTGTATAATATTTCGTATTGTAATACTCCCTCCGTTCCGATTTACTTGATGTTATAGAGTTTTTCACACAAATTAAAAAATAACATGAAGAGTAAAGTTTTTCCAAATTTACCCATATTAATAGTTTCCTAGAATTTTAAACCACCTAGTTTTTAGTTTCTAGATTTAATGTAAATTACGTATCCCATTGTAATTTACTTGGGATAAACAAAATATTACTTCCAAATCTTTGGAATAATCATTTATCTACTAATTACAATAAGAATTAATGGTATATTGTGATTCCAATGCAAGGGTAAAACAGTAAGAATTTAGGAAAAATACTTAAACCCTCATCTATTTTGGAACACAAAAAAAAAACCTAAAACATCAAGTAAATTGGAACAGAGGGAGTATAATTATTTGATGTACGTAATGTTTCCTAACTATTTGAGGTACCATGTAAATGCATGAGTTTTACTGCACTTGTAAACTGTGTATATACTTAATATGGCATATAAAAATTAGAACAGTGTCACCTATTGAATATTGCACGATATTGGGTAGGAATTTTCCTCTAGAACTTCCATAATATCCTATAAGGTCGTGCATATGTTTAGTATGGCATTTAGAAATTAAAACAGTGGCTGCTATAAAATATTGCACGATGTTAGGTAGGATGTCCGCCACTGCTAAAAAATAAAAACACCAGAAACATCATTTAGGTCATGCTGGTCGACCCCTGCTAACTCAGAATCAGATAATTGAATTATTGATAAACCTTCCTCCTCCTCTAATTGCAGAGATTTAACCTATACCAAACAATTCAGCTATTAAGCAACCAAATCTAAAAGGATACCCTGATAACACAAAACGAATCTTGGTATCTCATAGCATCAAATTCAAGAACAATGCAAATGTAACAGTTTAAAATCAAGAAGACTGTTTATCCTAAAGGTTTCCCTAAAACCCCTTCTTTCTGATGCTAATTTATGTGTAGGTATGTTGGTCAGTCATTTAGATGCAAGTCTATGCATAAAAAATACCCAGACGAAATCATATAAAATGCAGTAATCAAAAGGTAAGAATGAATTAAGAAACAATTAATGAACAAAGAATTATAAAATTAAAAAGGTTGAGAATTAATAATCTATTAATATTCCAGCATATATGGAAACCACATTTCATTAAATTCAATGTCCTTTGCAGTCCTTATATGATCTTATAACTATGGCCTTTATGGACATTGAGCACATCGGGATCTCGGTCAAGTGAATGTTCGGCGTATAAGTTGTAAAATGATCACCATATGAATTTCGGAGTATCTAAATAAAAGGATTAACCACCAACACCAAGCACTAAATTTTCTGTGTATTATGCATGTTAGGATGATTTGTCGACAAACATTTATGTTTAATACAAAGCTCTAGAATAAAAATAAAATAAAATTAGACCTCTTGGTTTACCTGATATATGAGTCACAAATGAAGGTGCCAAAATAAATGTTCAGCAAGGCTAACCGCCCCAATAATTACCTTGGAGATGCCAAACTCGAGCACCGTAGATTAATACCAGCCTTTCTGAATATGTAGCTACAAAGTCCTTAATACTAAATTAGTAATAAGCAAATAAAGAAAATAGGAATAACCCACAAACTGAGATAACAACGATAATGAAATTCAATGACTAAATGAATTATCGGATTAACAATGGACCACCATGATAAAAAGAGTGTCGACAGTATTGTCTTGTGGTGGTGGAAACAACAACTAAATATCGCTTCAGAGTTCCAATTTTGATAAGCAACTGAATATAGTAGTAATAAGTACTGTGTATTCAAGAAGTAATCATGTCCCTTTTGGGATGTCCTATAGATTATGTTGTTCTTGTAAAAACTTACCAGTCATGGACACAAAGAACTTGTCAATTAGAAAAACACCTTATAACCCAATAAGTCCATCTACCCATCAAACTCACTGACGATCCAAATACACTAAATTTGACGTAGTTTTTTATTTAGATAGTCTAAGGACATCTTTGCTCTGCTCTATTTTCAGAAGCTCGTGCTCTATTTTCAGCAATGGCTATCTTTGATCTTAACTTTCTACCTCCTAACAATCAACTTTTTTTCATTGCTTTCCATGCATGCTTGCTATGTTTTTCTCCTCATTGCATGCATTTACATCCACATGGGCATAAGCAATGAGACATGGAAATAAGAACGATATGGTGCACATTACAGTTTTTATTTCTACTGGCCGTTCATGGCAAATAAAAATACTTGTGAACATAAAAATCGAGTAAAAGATAGATCAATGAAGATTAGGGTTAGGGTTAACCAATTTTTTAATCATCTACCTACACACACATTCCAGAAAACAATGCCAACGGAAGGAAAAACAATGTACCTGGTGTTATGGTTTAATTTGATTACTTGGTTTCCTATTTTCTAGGTTGGGATTATACTCTTAGCACTATTTACTATGCTCTTCTTCAATTTCGAAAATCCTGGAGTTCCTTAGTCTGCTACACTTCTCGGTGATACTTTATTTGGAGGAGGACCGTGAAATAGTAAAAAAACAAAAACGAAGCTCAGAAATCTAATCAACAATGTATAATCAGAAAATTTGAATCAATTTAAAACTTAATTTAAACGATAACAATTAAAGGCAAAGTAAGAATGAAGCCACAAATTCAGTATGAGTTATAGATTCGAATGTACAAATCTCAAGATGAATCTAGGGTTTCTAATAATTACTCTCAAACACTAAAAACAAATGAAGCTTATAGATTAAGTTTACCTGGACTGCGTATTCTTATACAGTTAGGATTCAAACTAAGAACATAATATTGTTCCTACCTGATATCGACAAACGAATAGCTAACCTTCCGCTTTCTCTTTGTTTCTCATGTTTTTCAGAGAATTTAGAGAGGAGAGGAGAGAATTAGGGCTTTGAGATTAGATGACATTGCATCAATGGGATAACAAATATTAGGTGAGTAATCTTCACATCAGCTGTTTGATGCGCACGTAAAGTTTCAAAATAGATTGTTGACCCTCGATTCCTATTGGTAGGGGGCCATGAACTCTAGAATTCAAGCTTTTGGCCTAACTTTCAATGTGAGGCCAGCAATTTCTACTCAAATTATATATACAATGGCCTAACTTTCAATGTGAGGCCATCAATTTCTACTCAAATTATATATACAATTTTATATTAAAAATCCATCATTAAGATACTATTTATATAGAACCCATATGATTACTACTTTACATAATTAACCTTTGGTTCAAAACTGAAAATATAATGGAGATAATTTCCGATTTTATTAAATACTAAAAAATATACAGTTATAAACAAATTAAATTATCGAAATATTTGGTATAATCCCAAAAATTACGCACATTTGTTTATCACGCCCGTCATCTTTTCTAGCTTCACATTGTCCAGAAAAATAAAATACAGAGCCGAAAGAAAACCCTGATATCACCTTCTACTCTCTAGTTTAACCAACAGGTTTAAAAGCTTGAATTTGTTTCCATATTTCAGAAGATTTGATTTGATTACCACCATCAGTGCTTCGTGATCAAACAAAAACTAGTTTTCACCCCATTTGGAGCTCATCAAATTGAGTTTCTTGTTCTATACAGATCATTTATCAGTATGCAACCAACACCCATGAGTTAAGTGTTACTTTGATTTCTATTTTTTGAGTTACAAAAACTATTTTAAAAACCAATTACATTTATCACTTGATTTTATGGTTTAGTTATTTGCTACAACATCCATTATAAACAAATGGAAAAATGGATCAAGTAACCATATCGATTGGTTAGGAGGGGAGAAATATTGAAAGGAATACATCCATAATCACCATGTTGTCCTTACTGTGTAGTCAATTCTTGGATTACTTTGTGTTCATTCCTTTTACTATTTTTTTGTTGCTATAAATCGGAACTCATCACCATCGTTTAGTTTTAAGAATCCAACTTTGTTAACTAATATCTTCTAATTCTATTTTTAGATGAATATATATCTTCTAATAATCCGTGATAAGCATGATAATCTTAGAGAATTATTGTATTTATGATCTTTAGGTGAATGGTTTCATTGTAATAGCATTTAAATGATGTGAAAAGTTCTGATTTCACTTTTTCTTTATTGTAAAATTTACATTTTTCACCTTTTCCCAAATGTGAAAAATATAAATTTCACAAAACCAGTTTGAATCCAAGAATGAATACCTAGAAAGATTGATATGCAAATTAAGCTTGTATATGGAAACTCTATTGGTACTCACTCTGCTACTACGTAAGCATTCATTGAAATCCCCAACATATTATGTAAGTCAAAACTCGTAATATTACTGTTCAACTTCATTTTGTTTTATACGTGTAAATTTAAAGGGTTATTTGGTGTTTGATACTTACATTTTTTCCAACATTAGTGTTTGGTCTAACTTTTGTCCAACTTAGAGCTTGGTACTTGGAATTAACGTTGACTCCATTGACTCAGTTAAGTCATGACTTTTGTTTCATAATTTCAAAATAAATAAATAAATATAATAATTACTTAACGCCGTTACATGACTGTTAACAATCTAATCGAATGAAAACCTTGATTTCATGTTCTTCCCCAAATTAAAAATCACTATTTCTTCTTCCTTCCATTTCAATTGTTAATCAACCTCTATCATAAATTCAATTATCTTGTATACAAAAATCATGAACCCAAAATGATAACATAAAACAAATACAATCATGCATAAATCTTCTGCCAAATTCATGAAAAAAATAGTCAACATTTGAATCAAATATAGTGAAATAATCTAAATTGGGTAAAATCAGTAGAACAACATAACACGTATAAATAAAACTTCACTACTTCCGTCATTCACCACCAGAAAAGATGAATTTGCAGAGAAGAACAAGAACCCATTTACAAACCCAAAAAAAAAAGCAGTCTTCAAATTACTACCCATCTTTTGATTGTTATTTCGAATCTCCTTCAACTGGTGACATAACAAACACATTTTAAATCTAAACAACCTCAGTAATTCAATCTTATGGCACTCTGAAACTTAAACCATCTAACCCTGATCTCATTCCAACCTTACAATTTACACCTCTAATACCCAAAATTGAACACCAAAACCCCTGAAATTCCTTCAAACCCACGAATCAACAACGAAAAGAGCAAAGATTAGGATTCTTTTTAAAACTTTCATCGAATCTAAATACCCAAAATCAAAGCTTACCATCAAGATGAAATCAGAACTTTTACAGCAGAAAATTAATGGGTTCATGGTTTATGGTTTAGAAAACGAATCGAAGAAAATGAATTCTGATATGGGTTTTCATCACAGATTAATTGAATCTGAAATAGGGAAAAAGATTAATTTCAATCTGAAATTTTGATTTCTCCAATCTCAGATGAGAAAGAGCAAAAAAGAGGAAAAATCATTTCGGGATGGTGTAGATGTATGATTTAAAGAAGAAAAATAGATGAACATGGCTTTGAAATTTAGGGTTTCAGTGAGTGTTTAAGTTCTAAGAAGAAGAACGAGATGCAGATAGGGTTTTCGTTCATGTGAGAGATGAACAAATGAAATAATTTTTAAAATCCTAGCCGCAAATATGTTAGATGCATTGAGATCTAGTGTGGATCGTCCACATATTTGATGGGTTGAGGACAAGGTTAGTTATTGTTAGTAAAGGTAAATATATTTCTATAATTAAGTATTAATTAACCAAAAGTTTGACACGTCATGATTTAACTCGGTCAATGAGAGTCGACGTTAATTCCAAGTACCAAGCATTAAGCTGGACAAAAGTTAGACCAAACACTAATGTTGGACAAAATGTAAGTATCAAACACCAAATAACCCAAATTTAAATGTTAAGGTTAATCTAAGGAATTGTGAAAGATTTACTTATCCCTGATTTTGGCTTTGATAATTGTTTTTTTCTGTGTAGAAAAAATGTGATAGTTGCCATTAACGTCCCATGAATTGTGATAGATGTACTTATCACTGGATTAAGGTGTGAGAAATGGTGTTCTCCTTTTTTAAGGTTGGGATAGTTTTCATTATCATCGGATGCATATTTAGAGCCAAAATGCCAATTCATAAATGTTTTTTCTTACCCATTTACGGGCTCAACAAAACTTTTCAGAGAAAATTTCGGTCCTATGGGTGACCCTGAAAATAGAGGGGGAAATGCTGAGCAAGGAACACCATTTCGTGATATGCTTCGAGTGTTCATAAATGAACAGAAAGTCACCCCGGGCACAAATGATTTGTGCAAAAGATATCACTTTGGACTCACTTGAGAAAAAGAGAAGGGAAACTTCCGCCAAAAAATACTCCCATAAAAACGTCAACTACTAGTCTGACTATTCAGGTAACCTTTTTTAATTTTCTTTCCTAAAACATCGGACAAATTGACCATTTTCAACTGGATTTTATTAAAAATATTTTGTTAATAATAATACATAACAAATAACGGTAAATTAGTCCATTTGAAAATATGAAGACATAAATCTAATCTAAATTTATTATTCTTAACCGTAGATCTTGTATTTTGGGTTACACGTATATTCAATCTTAATGATGGTTTTATGGAAGAGATAGGAACCAAACTTGAGTTCCTCACAAATTTCAAATTTTTTTTTACTTTGTTCGATTTTTTTGGATGGATATAATAAACTATATATAAATTTTGCAACCACTATATATAGCCTTATATACTTTTGAAGATGTCACAAACAATTTACTGTATTGTTTATGGGTGAAAATAGCTTCTGCCGATTTCGGTAAATTCGGTAGGTGAGTAAAAAACTGGTTTAAACCCTAAACAAATGTGATGCACGTTGAGCACTTTTAGGTTCGAGAGATCAATCTGTACAAGTCCGGCCTAAACCAAGAAATGGTCGTTCCAGACTTGCTTCGGTCACATAGAGGAGGAGAATGAGTTGGTTTTGGGGAGGGAAGCAAGGAGAGTGTGAGACCAGAATAGTTTATTCTGGAAGAGCAATTGGGTTTCTACAACTTTTTTTCAGAAAAGTACCAGAGCTCATGAGGGGAGATAGCGGGTAAGTAGTCTGAGTGTTCTCTTGTCCGAATGAACTTGTGTCATCAAATGGAAATATGTGAGACCTATTTATACAAGTTGTAGTAGAAACGTACTCTGGTCTCATTAAGGAGTGAGGAGTAAATGGGAGGAGGTGGTAACCGTATGCATGGACTTGATGTCCCATAAAGTGGCTAACGCATGAAATTGATTTTCATGAAACTGTTAATGTTATGGAATTGATGTCCATAAAGTTTGTTAATTCACGGCTTTATGTCCCATGAACGTTTCCCACATAACTCCCATATTTACTAGGCGCCTCACCCTTATGACACTTCCTTATGAAGGGCGTAGTGTACGTCGCACGCTGTAGACCACCAAACCAATACCCAAAGAGAATCCCCCTGTTTGTGTTGATGTCTCGAATGTTTTTGGAAAACATGTAAAACGTTGTTGTGGCTTGGCAAGTCGATCTTGGGGAAATTGCTAGCCAGGTAACCTTCGACGGTCGAGATGTTGCATCTTGAGAGGAGGGGCAACCGTTGATCGTTGCACGCCTTTGTTTTGGTAGCCGTGTAGTGAGGTCCAACAGGGTGGCACGACTAGGGTGTGTTTATACTTGGCGTGAGGAGCCAAGGGTTTTCCATGGGCGCATGGCGTGACTAGCCTGGACTAGGTGCGTGACCAAGCTATGGTTTCGGGTCTAAGGTCGTGAGGGGACTTTAGACGGCCAGGATTTGATCCTAGGATTGAAGGTAAACCGTCGATTTTCGCCTGGCTTCAATTTGGTAGCTGCATGGGGAAGGCCAGTATGGTGGCGCGGCATGAGGGTCCATGGCGAGGCATGGCGCGGCTAGCTTGGCTAGGTACGTGACCAAGCTAGGGATAAAGTCATGAGGAGACTTTATACGGCCAGGATTTGCTCCTGGGACTGAAGGGCAACCTTTGATTGGCGCCTGGCTTCAATTTGGTAGACGCATGGGGAAGGCCAGTATGGTGGCACGGCATGAGGGGCCATGGCGAGGAGTGGCGTGGCGCAGCTATCTTGTCTAGGTACGTGACCAATCTAGGGATAAAGTCATCAGGAGACTTTATACGGCCAGGATTTGCTCCTTGGATTGAAGGGAAACCGTTGACGGGCTCCTGGATTCAATTTGGTAGCAGCATGGGGAAGGCCAGTATGGTGGCGCGGCATGAGGGGCCATGGCGAGGCATGGCGCATCTAGCTTGGCTAGGTACGTGACCAAGCTAGGTCTAAAGTCATGAGGAGACTTTATACGGCCAGGATTTGCTCCTAGGATTGAAGGGAAACCGTTGATGGTCGCCTGGCTTCAATTTGGTTTAGAAACCCTAATTGGTTCCCTTCACTAGAACCGCTACATAATTCTAGTACGAACTTTGATTTTTATGGTCCTCCCCTCAAATCTACCGGAAAAGAATTTCATATCTTTTAACGCGAGAATATTTAGGTTTTGATCTCATTCGGGAGGGCAAAACATCTCGAAAGCAAAAAACTCAGGAAGATTTCATGAGGGGGACCAGGCTATCATGGCATGCCTTGGCATAGCTAGGTTGGCATGGCATGGTTTGGCATATGGGGCCAAAGGTTCTCCATGGGTGCATGGTGTGGCTAGGGCCAAGGCATGGAGAGACTAGATCGGGCTAGGTGTGGCTGGCATGATTTTCCATTGGCACATGAGACGTGGCTAGCATGGCTAAGGCCATGGAATGGTGCGATTGGCATGACGCGGCTAGCTTGGGATAGGTGTGGCTGGCATGATTTGCCATTATCACCTGAGATGCGGCTAGCATAGCTAGGGCCATGGTATGGTGCAATTGGCATGGCGCGTCTAGCTTGGTCTAGGCGTGGCTGGCATGATTTTCCATTGGCACGTGGGGTGAGGCTAGAATGGTTGGCATGCTTTGGCGCGATAGGGTGTGGCTGGCATGATTTTCCATTGATACACGAGGTGCAGCTAGCATAGCTAGGTCCATGGCACGGTGCGATTGGCATGGTGCGGCTATCTTTGGATAGGCGTGGCTGGCATGATTTTCCATTGGCACGCAGAGTGCGGCTAGCATGGTTGGCATGCTTTGGCGCAGTAGGGTTTGGCTGGCATGATTTGCCATTGGCACACGAGATGCGGCTAGCATAGCTAGGGCCATGGCACGATGCGATTGGCATGGCGCGGCTAGCTTGGGCTAGGCGGGGCTGGCATGATTTGCCTTTGGAACACGGGGTGCGACTAGTATGGTCGGCATGCTTTGGCGTGGTAGGGTGTGGCTGGCATGATTTTCCATTGGCACACGAGATGGGGCTAGCATAGCTAGGGCCATGTCACAGTGCGATTGGCATGGAGCGGCTAGCTTGGGCTAGGCGTGGCTGGCATGATATTCCATTGGCATGCAGGGCAATTAGGGTTTGGTTTGTCGTAACCCTAATTTGAAAAAAATTTACCCTGATAATTATTAGGGACATATTCATAGCTTTTATTAATGCGCTTAGTAAATGCTTGTTTTAAATGTCTGCTAGGGTTTAGCGTTTTACGATTTTAACCCTAAGCTAAAGACCACCATCAACATTAAGTCCCTGCTTAGCTCGGAACAGGTGCCTTGTTGCGGGGTAAGCATATGATGGTGACAGACAACGTAAATCATTGCAAAGATGGTCAGGAGAGTCCGACTAACCTTTTAAGTGGTAGAGCGAGTTTTGTTTCTCCATGTTGGTAGTCCGGCGCAAATTGTACTTGGAATGCAGACCGCAGAGTGATGGGATGAAAGTTACCAACTTGGTCTAGTCGTACCTCTCCACGGCATAGGGGGCGCAGTCCTGGAGGGCGGAGCAGGTGGATGGCTTGGAACGAAATAGCCGAGAGGTGGCATGACCCTGACCACGACAATGGCATGGTGGAGAATGCAGCTTGGCATAGTGTGGTCTTGGCAAGCCTATACGTACACGGATGGCTAGATGTGGTGGGGCAGCGGAAATGGAGCGGACGGCCTGGATGGGGTCATGGAAAGGTGAGGCGTATGTGGACAGCTAGGCGTGGTGGGGTGAGGTATGCATAGGAGGCTCGACACGGTTATGATTTGTCTCTCCTGCCTGATTTCTTCTTGTTCTATGCCCATGGGGAATTCTTTCCTCTTTTTTTTCAAATATTAAAGTACCGAACCCTCCTATATATTCAGCCTGGCTTTCGTTGGGGTTTTTGATGAGGCATTTCATTTTAGACAGTAGGAGATTTGTCTGACCTTTTTCGAGATGTAAGTAGAATCCGCAATCTCTGTATCCGGTAACTTTGCATAAATCCCAGTATGACTAGGTTTCTTTGGGGCTACGCTTTGGAACGCGAGGCGGAGCTACTAGCATGGTCTTGGCATGAAGGGGACCTATCAGTACTGACGGGCGTGGAACAGGTGTGGGCCGCTCTGTAAAGCACTTGGGAAGGAATGGCGTTGGTAAGGGAAACTCCTTGGAAGGAAGCGCTTGCAAGGGGAGTGCTTGCGGTTTAGGGTTTGACACGCCTAAACCCTAATTCGCGCCCTAGAATCGCTGTAGAATCCGCGTACGGACTCGGATTTTTATGGTCCGCCCTTCATCGAACACGAAACAGAATTTTGTATCTCCCTACGAGGGAATATTTAGGTTTCGATCTCGTTTAGGAGAGGAAAATGGCCCGACAGTGAAAATCAGGAAGAAGTCAGGAGGGATGTTGCTGGTCCAGGGTATCATAATCGCGCGCCAGTCACCCTCTAATGTTGTTTTGTTGCTCGTCCGGATCCATGTTTTCTTCCGAAGTGCCTCTTCAGTGGATTCAAATAAATTTACCAAAACTCCGTTGTATTCCTGGGACGGATGGATGCAGTTGCGTTGTCGGTCCATCCTTGACTTTAGGTTGTTGAGTGCCTGGACCTTCTAATCGCCATTACAGTATGTTGTGGATGCTTGTATAGTCAAAATATCCCAGAGCCACTGGATGGAATAGATGATTTGGGAGACGTTTCGTTGCCGACGTGCTGCTATCAAGTCTTCAAGGACTTCGTTTCCAAGAGACATCCTTTGAACCATCTTCTGAATTTTGGACTATCATATGGAATGGGGTGCGATGAGCAGTCCCCAGTTATATTTCTGTTAGATCCGATGGCGCAACCGAACATGTGAATGTATCTCTGTGGCATGATTTTAGAGTCTTCGATGCACATGTACGGCTTCGTGTTGAGAAATTCTTTCATTACATCTTCTTGAATCCATGTCCACGGGAGTTGACACAAGCTTATTGTACTCTTCTTGGCTCCCCCTGCTTCTTCAAGAAGATGTTTCAGCCGTGTTTCTGGGTTATCTCATGAATGTTTGGTGGTCGTCGGGATGGACTGTGATGAGCAGTCCTCAATCGTGTTTTTCTTTAGTTTCCGAAGTTTTTTTCTTTTTTTTTTTGAGAAGGCTTGGGATCCACCGCGGCCTTGTAAAGTGTTGAAGGCATCTTCTAGACAGGGAGGTGATATTCTTGCGCTGCACCCTTAAAGACCAGGTGACCTCGTTATACCTTTTGGTTGACTGTGTATTCTGAGCTTTGACAGTAAAGGGAATCCGTGTATACCTCAGTCCTCCATTATGGTTTACATGTTTCCATCTTTGTAGTAATTGCTGATGCGGTGAAGCTCTGGCTGGTATCAACGAATGAGCGACGACAGTTCTTGGAGGAGATGTAATCAGGAGAGACTACATTGTCGTGGTAACAAAGTAATTTAGCTAGAATTGTATGGACATCCACGTAAGTAAAAGGATTGGCTGGATGCGTAGGCGAGAAAAACTGTCCATGGTCACGAGTTTTGGCAGGATGGACCAAAGGGGCCATGACTACGAAGATTGGATAGCTGCGATCATGATCCTTGACATGGGGAGTATGGAGGCACGACCCTTTGCAGGTAGGAGTGGTGCTGAAGCGAACGTTGAAGCTATTCCACTGCTGGAGAATGTTGAAGTGGATCCACTTCTGGAGAGAACGTTGAAACGCCGCCTTGCAACTCTCAAAGCCTTGATAGTTGTTATGTTGAAGTCGGAGGCTACGTCACGTTCTGTCGAAATTGACATCCCTCAAGTGTACAGAGGTTAGGAGTCCCCTGTTTCTTCAATCGATCGTGCTTTCCAGGAGAGGTTGGGGTTTGGGAATGGCTTCCCTGGCTGGAAACGCTTGCTTTCCCTTATGCAGTGCGGTTGAGGGATGAAAATATGTCTTGACGTTATGCCTTGGAGAAATATAGAATTTCACATAACTGTTTCATCATGGACTGTACGACTTTGTAGGCCAAGTTCCCATCGTGCAGGTCCTGACGGGAAGAGGGTCTCTGTGAACTCAGGATGGTTGTTGATTTCCTTTGCTTTCGATTTTGGAGAAGTCTTTCCTGATATTTACGTGTGATGAAATTGGATTGCTTATCCCCTTCTAATGGGCGTTCAAGAGCAATGCGAGCCTCTTCATCTATAAATGTACGTCCTGCTGAAGTATCTTTTGTCTTTTCATCAAATCAATAGTGTTAAAAGGAGGTCGGATTCTTCCGGCTCTTCCAGTATCTTGCCCTGATGGTGGAGTAGCACCTCGGGTGACGGTTGGAGCTATCATGCTTGAAAAAACGTTGGGGAGGCGGAAA